>OZ029923.1:4940228-5200228 GCA_964023275.1 Norana najaformis | reverse complement strand
CGGCACGATCTCCCTCTTCCCCGCCAAGAAAAGCCGAACCGATTTCAATCCACTTCCGGGTCAAACGTTCACACGGCCAGCCAGCGTGACCTTCCGGCTCAAAACTCAGACCAGATCTACACGCTGCTGGCAAGCGAGGATCTTGCCGTTGTGCTGCTGATCACGCTGGCAACGATAGTCGTGGCAATCGCGATCATAGTTGCCATCATCTGCTTGGCAAGACAGCGAAGAAGGTGGAAGAAGTACGATGCGAAGCTGCGGCGCTCGAATTCGGACGACACGATAGATCGATTCGTACCTGGGAAGGGAATTCGTGTTCCGCTCGACGACATCCACAACCCAGCAACAACAATAACCAAAGTCGTCATCGACAACAGCTGCCCCGAGGTTCGTGTCTACACCCCGTCAGACTAATCTGGAATCTGTGTCTTGTCATGTCTTGTTTTGTTTTGTCTTGTTTTGTCTTGTTTTGTCTTGTTTTGTCTTGTCTTGACTTGTCTTGTCTGTCTTGTACTGTCTGTCTTGTCTGTTTTGTATGTCTTGTATTGTCTGTCTTGTCTGTCTTGTCTTGTCTGTCTTGTCTTTTCTGTCTTGTCTGTCTTGTCTTGTCTGTCTTGTCTGCCTTGTCTTGTCTGTCTTGTCTGTCTTGTCTGTCTTGTCTTGTCTGTCTTGTCTTGTCTTGTCTGTCTTGTCTGTCTTGTCTGTCTTGTCTGTCTTGTCTGTCTTGTCTGTCTTGTCTGTCTTGCCTTGTCTTGTCTTCTCTAATCTTGCCTTGTCTTGCCTTCATCCGTCCTCTAGCTGGCTGCACCACAGACAATTTGAGAAAAACCCACTGGCTTTACACAAATGTAGCTAAAGTAAGGCATCTATTACCTCAACCCACCATACCTTAACGTACCTAATATTACCTGAACTTACCTTACCTTAACGTACCTAATATTACCTGAACTTTGCTCAGCAATCGTCTTAATAGGAATTGGGAAAAAACAGAGTAGCTTACATATAATTGCCTCAAGCGATGGTGACACGTCCATCCGACTTTAGCTCAAAAGAGCAACGGTCTTATATTAGGAAATCGTCGATCATAATTAGCTAAACAGTTTTTCCAACCTAGGCTTCTTCGTGTATGTATTTATGCACGTTGTGTATGTATGTGCGTTTGTATGCCTGTTGTTGTGTATTTGGCCATGTATGCAGGTGTGCATGTATGTATGTATGTATGTATGTTATGTATTTATGTGTGCATGTGTAGGCCTATATCTGTCTGGATCAAACTGATGCCTGTAATTATGTGTGTATGCATGATTGCATGTACGTTATGTATGTATATGTGTTTGCATGCCTGTAATTATGTATTGTCCATGTATGCAGGTGTGCATATATGTATGTATGTTATGTATTTATGTGTGCATGTGTGTACGTATGTATGTACATATGTATGTATGCATATGTAGACCTATATGTGTCTATATGCCTGTTTTCTGTATATATGTATGTATGTTATGCATTTATGTATGCATGTATGTATGCATATGTAGGCCTATATGTGTCTGTATGCCTGTAATTATGTATGTATAATATTCATGCATGTATGCATGTATATAAGTATGTATGTGCGTATGTAAGTGTGTTTGTAGTCTACGTATAAAGTATGTATGCATGCATCTATGTAAGTAGACATTTAAGGGTCTTTCATGTATATAATCTAAGTCCATCTGCGATATCTTTATATCCTTCTAGATCTACGTATATATCAGACACTGTATCTCACTCTCCCGCCATAAGACGTCGCAGAACGAAACAGTCGTCACGCTTGACTGGCTTAGTCTATTGCGTCGTAAGTCTGATTAGAAGCCATCAGAACCCGCAGTTTATCACCGGCGCCGGCTATATGGCCGTGTTTATGCTGCTTCCGGGGCACTGACCGTAGCCGTGGTATTTATTCGCACTGAAACTATATCAATATCAAACATATTGTATTATGTAATACTAGTCCGATACCCATGTGTGTGTGTGCGTGTGTGTGTGTGTGTGTGCGTGTGTGTGTGTGTGTGTGTGCGTGTGTGTGTGGGTGTGTGTGCGTGTGTGTGTGGGTGTGTGTGCGTGTGTGTATGTGTGTCTCTGTGTGTGTCTCTATAGCTGAATCTCTCTGTATATCTTTTTGTATACATATCTGTTTGCGTGTCCGTTTGCTCTGTTTGTTTGTATGTATGTGTCTCTGTCTGACCCCATGTTTGTCTGTCTGTCTGTCTATCTGCGTATTAATTTTCTATCAGTATGTCTCTGTCTGTCTCTCTCTATGTATGTCTGTATGTGTCTGTTTTAGTTTTCGTGTGTTTGTTTGTGTTTGCGTGTGTGTCTGTGTGCGTGTATGCGCGTGTATGCGTGTGCGTGTGTGTGTGTGTCTAAGTCCTGACATCAACATATTTGTAGAAAGCAAGGACTGTGAGCAGCGTTGTGCGCATGCGCGAGCACTGCAGTCTCCGAATACAAGTCACGTTTCAGTGTCTCCGTGTTTATCGGAGTCTAAGACTTTTATCGGAGTCTAAGACTTCGACCGACAGGCGAACAACGAAACGGAAGTTTAAGACAGTCGACCAACCGACGACAAAAACGAAACGGAAGTCGAGTTTCGACACGAATGTTAAACAGCATCATCTGCACAAACGACAATTCCGCCTTAAAATGCCTCATTTTGTTCACGAAAATAATTACACAGATATTTATCTATACATTACCAACACACACACACACAAACGCACACACACACACACGCACACGTATATATATATATATATATATATATATACAGGCATACAGACACATATAGGCCTACATAGATATATATATATATATATGCGTGTGCGTCCAGTTTGTGGATGTCCTGTATGAACGACCCCTATAATAGGCCTATAGACTATAGGCCTATTTATATAATATGTATGTATAATCTGATAACCCAATAATGTATTAATAATAATCTAATAATATATTGTATATATATATAATATGTATGTATGTACAATCTAATAATCCAATAATATATTAATAATAATCTAATAATATATTGTATATATAATATGTGTGTATGTATAATCTAATAATATATGCGTATATATAATGTCAAAGAATCGTCTTCAGCCTATATAACTATCTACTCCGGTATTTCCGCCGTTTCATTAGGGCGTAAGAGATGTACGTTTGTTTCTAGGCGGAAATGGCTTTACCCATTTATCCTGCGAATTAGGTCTTGCCGCTCTGTAGTTGTTACAAGTCTATACTTAGGCTGGTTTCTATTCATGTCGACAGAGGGACGCACAGACAGACAGACAGATAGGCAGACAGACAGAGAGACATACAAGCATGCGAGCAGAATTAACAAGCGGAAAAGCAATGGACAGACAGCCAAACAGATGTATACACATACATACACATATACAAACGTACATGCATACATACACACAATCAAATATTACATACATATGTACACAGATACACATACATACATCCGCACTTACATATATATTACATGCATACATACATATATTACATGCATGCATGCATACACACGTACACACGTACATACCCATGTATTCACACACATACTTGTATGCATACATACATACATACATGCATGCATACATGCTTACATACTTGTATGCATACATACATACAAAGGCAGACAGCTCTTTCACTGAATTATGTGATGGGACAATTACAGAATAAAACTCTAGCATCTTAAAACCCGCACAAACCAATCTCCCCGCACGGAACCGTAACCGTCCAATCGATCCTCAGTTTCTAAGCCTGGAACCGATTGTTCCGTTCGGTAATCTGTATCAGACATACTGCATTTGCTCCGTAAAACTTAACCCTTATCCGTCAGGGGCAAATGAACCCGGACCCTGGCTCGGTAAAGACGCAGGGATGAATTCGGGAGATTATCCCGCCACAGAGACGAATGGTAGGATTAAGGCTGACGGAGGCAGCGCGCAAACGGTCGACCGGGAAGAAACAGATGCATCTAGAGTTCTGCGGTTGTTGTTCTTCTGCAGCTGAGTGAGTTAATGACACCAACTGCTGCTGTATTTATACGCCTATGATCTGCTTGGATGACAAGTGTCACTCCTGTGCTGGAACTGTCTCGGGTGAGGACCGATATGATCACACTGTGTAACATAACTGGCCCATGAATGCATCGATGCACACACACACACACACAAACACAAACACACACCTACACACACCTACACACACATATACACATACTGTATATACACATATATGTGTGTAGGTGTGTGTGTAGGGGTGTGTGTATGTGTGTGTAGGTGTGTGTAGGTGTATGTAGGTGTGTGCGAGTGTGTGTAGGTGTGTGCAGGTATGTGTGTGTAAATGTGTGTGTAGGTATGTGTGTGTAGATGTGTGTGTAGGTATGTGTGTGTAGATGTGTGTGTATAGGTGTGTAGGTATGTGTGTAGGTGTGTGTGTAGGTATGTGTGTAGGTGTGTGTAGGTGTGTGTAGGTGTGTGCGGGTGTATGTGTGCGGGTGCATGTGTGTAGGTATGCGTGTGAAGGTGTGTGTAGGTGTGTGGGTGTATGTGTGTGTAGGTGTGTGTGTGTGTATGCCTTTTCCGCGCAAGATGTTTGGGCGATAGTTCGAAAAAATTTCCCTTCTGGGAAACCCCGTGTTACGATCATAAAAGCAACTGCGAAAAACTGTCCCGACTTCGAGAACTTTATCCCAACATATCACATTCATATGCAACATTTCTCTGTTCTAGTATCATTCGCCAGGGAGCGCCAGCGTTCAACGTCACATATGTACAACCCTACGACGCGCGTAATTGACACTATTTTTATATAGGTACATAATGTATTCATGTACCGGTATGTGTATGCATTATATGCAAGAGCATACATAGATAGGCTAAACACCGATAAGCAGACTGTATGAATAGGAGCTGAGGAACACATACATACATACACATATATACATACATACACATATATACATACATACATACATACATACATATATACATACATACATACATACACATATATACATACATACATACATACACATATATACATACATACATACATTCACATATATATACATACATACATACATACATGCATTAATTCATACATGCATGCATACATACATATATATACATACATACATATATGCATTAATACATACATACATGCATACATACATACATACACATATATACATACATACATACATATATATACATACATACATATATGCATTAATACATACATACATACAGACAGACAGACATACAGACAGACAGACAGACATACTGATGGCGATCCGAATACCCTCCGAATAAGGTAGACACGAACACCGATGAGACGCACATACCTGGAAGAATAAATGGACATGTATTCTTGTAGAGTGAGGGCCGTCAGGGAAACCTGTCCAGTGAATATCAAGACAAGACCATGGGGGGGGGAGATTGAGATAAATGAAGCATGCAGAGAGAGGAGTCGAAAAATAAAGCAGACACAGACATACATATAGAGAGACAGACAGAGACATATTGACAGAAAATTAATATGTAGATAGACAGATCCGTCTTTAACGGTGAATGCAGGAGACGCACAGTAGTCTAAATGAATAGAAAATGGCTTAGTCTCAGCTGCATTCAACCGCGTGGCTGAGAAGAAAGATGCAGAGATTAGGGCTTTTGTTGCAGCCGCTGAAGCTGCCTTTGATGATGATGATGATGATGATGATGATGATGATGATGATGATGATGATGATGATGATGATGATGACGATGACGACGAACTGTTTGTTCATGATGATGCTGAAGCTGCTGCTGATGATTACGATGATGATGACGATAATGATGGAGATGGCGATGGCGATGATGATGGCGATGGCGATGATGATGACGATGATGATGGCGATGTCGATGATGATGATGTCGATGATGATGATGGCGATGATGAAGATGATGATGATGATGATATGATGGCGATGGCGATGATGATGGCGATAGCGATGATGATGATGTCGATGATGATGATGGTGATGATGAAGATGATGATGATAATGATAATGGCGATGATGATGATGATGATGGCGATGGCGATGATGATGGCGATGGCGATGATGATGATGTCGATGATGATGATGGCGATGATGAAGATGATGATGATGATGATGATGATGATGGTGGTGATGGTGATGGTGATGACGATGATGATGACGACAACGACGTCGAGGACGATGATGTCTCTTCCTGCGTCGCCATCTACGTAGTTTACGTCGAGATGCGCCGCAGATATTCCGATCGACAGCCGATTTGCATCTCATCAGCAACAGTAGCAGCAGCAGCAACAGCAACAACAGGGAATCTGTCTTATAGCTGTCTTATAGCTATAATGCCAAATCAGATATAATGACCATGTGATGTGTCGGAAAAGGCGCCGTTTGCTCAGTCTCAGGTGTCTCTGTATAATTGTGTACATATACATATGCTCATCTGAGTCTTCATATATATGTATATATAGATGTGATCTATATATGCATGACATGTATAATTGTGTATACATATACATATGCCCATCTAAGTCTTCGTATATACATATATATATAGATGTGATTTATATATGCATGACGATATTGGATAAAAACATACATCAGATATTCAAAGGCAAACGCCACATCTCATGATAGCTATGTATACATATATGCATACATACATACATACATACATATATATATATATCTATATATATATATATATATATATATATATATATATATATATATATATATATATATATATATATATATATATATATATATATAGACGTATGCATGTGTAATAATTACTGCATCTGCGCCGACCGTTGACTTGTCGATGAGCGGAGAAGACGACTTTAGGTTTCCAACTGATGGGCTTTGGAACCGGAACCATTCTCACCATGCACTGCGGCGCATTTGTGTGTGTATGCGTGTGTATGTGTGTGTCTGTGGATGTCTGCGTATTTGTGTGCGTTTGTGTCTGTCTGTACGTATATCTGTGTGTCTGCGTGTGTATGTGTATGTCTGTGTGTGTACACGTGAGAGCGTGTGTGTGTGTGGATGTATGTATGTATATATGTATATATGTATGTATGTATGTATGCATGTATGAATAATGTACATGGATAAATCTCTTATAGCTGTCTAGAGATATTTTCATGAATATACATTAAGTGCGTCTGTATGTATACATTTGTCAATTTCGCTTGGGCGTCAAAAGAGCAACTGACAAAATGACATGTGAATTAACAAAATAACATATGAAATAACATGTGACAAAATGACATGTGACTTAAAACAGCATGCAGACAAAACAGCTTGTGCAGAAATGTCATGGAAAATAAAAAAGAGCAATTTGACAAATATTTAATAAAATATGCTTGTGATTGCAATTAAATTTACTCAGCTATAGTATTTCAATGGGAACATTAGAAAACGCTTTTCGGTGTAAGAAAGTGAGAAGAAGTTAGTGAGAAATTTAAAAGATAGATTACAAACAGTCTTATGGTTGTTAAGGTTGACATTGGTGTTACTTAAGGTAAGAGTTAGTGTTAGGGTTTATGATTCGTGCTGTAAATCGTACAAGCTAGTTTTGTGCTGAGCCTGAACATGTGTATAGAGCTAACACATGCACAAGCGGTATTCCAGTCTTCATTGTTTAATGGAGTTAACGTGCTGCTCCTGCAGTCACTCCAACCGCTCCATTGGTAGTTAACATTTGTGTATTGTGTGAACGTGTAAGAAAGTGAGAACATTGGTGGGTAACATTGAGAGCTTTATGTGAACGTGTAAGAAAGTGAGAACATTGGTGGGTAACATTGAGAGCTTTATGTGAACGTGTAAGAAAGTGAGAACATTGGTGGGTAACATTGAGTACATTACGTGAACGTGTAAGAAAGTGAGAACATTGGTGGGTAACATTGAGAGCTTTATGTGAACGTGTAAGAAAGTGGGAACATTGGTGGGTAACATTGAGTACATTACGTGAACGTGTAAGAAAGTGAGAACATTGGTGGGTAACATTGAGAGCTTTATGTGAACGTGTAAGAAAGTGAGAACATTGGTGGGTAACATTGAGAGCTTTATGTGAACGTGTAAGAAAGTGAGAACATTGGTGGGTAACATTGAGAGCTTTATGTGAACGTGTAAGAAAGTGAGAACATTGGTGGGTAACATTGAGTACATTACGTGAACGTGTAAGAAAGTGAGAACATTGGTGGGTAACATTGAGAGCTTTATGTGAACGTGTAAGAAAGTGGGAACATTGGTGGGTAACATTGAGTACATTACGTGAACGTGTAAGAAAGTGAGAACATTGGTGGGTAACATTGAGAGCTTTATGTGAACGTGTAAGAAAGTGAGAACATTGGTGGGTAACATTGAGTGCATTACGTGAACGTGCAAGAAAGTGGGAACATTGGTGGGTAACATTGAGTACATTACGTGAACGTGTAAGAAAGTGAGAACATTGGTGGGTAACATTGAGAGCTTTATGTGAACGTGTAAGAAAGTGAGAACATTGGTGGGTAACATTGAGTGCATTACGTGAACGTGCAAGAAAGTGAGAACATTGGTGGGTAACATTGAGAGCTTTATGTGAACGTGTAAGAAAGTGAGAACATTGGTGGGTAACATTGAGTACATTACGTGAACGTGTAAGAAAGTGAGAACATTGGTGGGTAACATTGAGAGCTTTATGTGAACGTGTAAGAACGTGGGAACATTGGTGGGTAACATTGAGTACATTACGTGAACGTGTAAGAAAGTGAGAACATTGGTGGGTAACATTGAGAGCTTTATGTGAACGTGTAAGAAAGTGAGAACATTGGTGGGTAACATTGAGAGCTTTATGTGAACGTGTAAGAAAGTGAGAACATTGGTGGGTAACATTGAGTACATTACGTGAACGTGTAAGAAAGTGAGAACATTGGTGGGTAACATTGAGAGCTTTATGTGAACGTGTAAGAAAGTGGGAACATTGGTGGGTAACATTGAGTACATTACGTGAACGTGTAAGAAAGTGAGAACATTGGTGGGTAACATTGAGAGCTTTATGTGAACGTGTAAGAAAGTGAGAACATTGGTGGGTAACATTGAGAGCTTTATGTGAACGTGTAAGAAAGTGAGAACATTGGTGGGTAACATTGAGAGCTTTATGTGAACGTGTAAGAAAGTGAGAACATTGGTGGGTAACATTGAGAGCTTTATGTGAACGTGTAAGAAAGTGAGAACATTGGTGGGTAACATTGAGTACATTACGTGAACGTGTAAGAAAGTGAGAACATTGGTGGGTAACATTGAGAGCTTTATGTGAACGTGTAAGAAAGTGGGAACATTGGTGGGTAACATTGAGTACATTACGTGAACGTGTAAGAAAGTGAGAACATTGGTGGGTAACATTGAGAGCTTTATGTGAACGTGTAAGAAAGTGAGAACATTGGTGGGTAACATTGAGTGCATTACGTGAACGTGCAAGAAAGTGAGAACATTGGTGGGTAACATTGAGAGCTTTATGTGAACGTGTAAGAAAGTGAGAACATTGGTGGGTAACATTGAGAGCTTTATGTGAACGTGTAAGAAAGTGAGAACATTGGTGGGTAACATTGAGTGCATTACGTGAACGTGCAAGAAAGTGAGAACATTGGTGGGTAACATTGAGAGCTTTATGTGAACGTGTAAGAAAGTGAGAACATTGGTGGGTAACATTGAGTACATTACGTGAACGTGTAAGAAAGTGAGAACATTGGTGGGTAACATTGAGAGCTTTATGTGAACGTGTAAGAAAGTGGGAACATTGGTGGGTAACATTGAGTACATTACGTGAACGTGTAAGAAAGTGAGAACATTGGTGGGTAACATTGAGAGCTTTATGTGAACGTGTAAGAAAGTGAGAACATTGGTGGGTAACATTGAGTGCATTACGTGAACGTGCAAGAAAGTGAGAACATTGGTGGGTAACATTGAGAGCTTTATGTGAACGTGTAAGAAAGTGGGAACATTGGTGGGTAACATTGAGTACATTACGTGAACGTGCAAGAAAGTGAGAACATTGGTGGGTAACATTGAGAGCTTTATGTGAACGTGTAAGAAAGTGGGAACATTGGTGGGTAACATTGAGTACATTACGTGAACGTGTAAGAAAGTGAGAAGAAGTTAGTGAGAAATTTAAAAGATAGATTACAAACAGTCTGAATAGTAACACTACACGCGTAAGAAACCGAAAACAACTAAGCTTAATGATTAAGTTTCTTATTATTTAGTTAGGACTACCTAGAAAGTAATAGATTTGTAAAGTAAATATTCTCAGTGTTTACGTGCACTCACTGTCTCCGAACTGGCTGTCTCTCTTTCTCTCCTGTGTCTTTTCTTAGGTCCCGCATTTTCCCTTTTGTTGTTCTTTCAAATGACTTCAGTAGGCTTCATCTGTCACTTGCCTCTTTGTCACATGCTCATATGTCATAATGCTCCTTTGTACACGTGATCTTTTGTCCACGTGATCTTATTTCCGGTTGCGTCCAGCATCTGTTTGGTTACAGCTGCGTACGTTGACGAGGAAAGCATCTTTAAAGAATTGAAAGCAGGTGACTGAATAGGTTTAGGCATAAGGAACGAGATGATGATGATGATGATAATGATGATGATATAGTGGTGGTGGTGGTTGTGGTAGTAGTTGTGATGGTAGTGGTGATGATGATGATGATGATGATGATGATGATGGTGGTGGTGGTGGTGGTGGAAGTAGTGGTGGTGGTGATGATGATGGTGATGGTGGTAGTAGTAGTGATGATGGTGATGATGTGACGTGGTGGTGGTTATGAGGATGATGTGGTGGTGGTGATGATGATGATGATGATGGTGGTGGTGGTGGTGGTGGAAGTAGTGGTGGTGGTGGTGATGATGATGGTGATGGTGGTAGTAGTAGTGATGGTGGTGATGGTGTGGCGTGGTGGTGGTTATGAGGATGATGTGGTGGTGGTGGTGGTGGTGATGATGAGCTGGAGGAGACGTGGGATTGGAACAGAAGAGACGGACAGAGGAGGAAGAGGATGGATGAGGGCGAGGCACTCCACTGCTCATCCTTCGGAAACACGCGACATCTCAGCTGCTGCGACAAATTACAATTCCGTCATATGGACATCATCAGCCTCAGGTAACCAGGCGTCAACGGACGATATCTGGGAGCCTCCTCCTCCTCCTCCTCCTCCCTCCTCCTCCTCCTCCCTCCTCCTCCTCCTCCTCCTCCTCTTCCTCCTCCTCTTCCTCCTCCTCATCTTCCTCCTCCTCCTCCTTCATCTGCTCCTCCTCCTCCTTCATCTGCTCCTCCTCCTCCTCCTTCATCTGCTCCTCCTCCTCCTCCTCCTGATACTGCTGGTGGTGGACAGGCGTCGTAAGAATTGGCTGCTCACGACGGATGCGAGTTAATTAAAGAACATATTGTGGCGACAACTGTCGTCTAGATTTCAATTAAATTGCTATAATTAACAACGTCCGTTGGTCCAACTCATATCACGTGTCACGTCAAAGATCGCCAGAGTGCGCTGCATGACACACAGTCACCCTCTGCCATCAGGTGACTTCTTAATTGCGTGTGCGTTAACGTCCCTTGAGAAGGTCCTGGAAGAGGCGCTACATGAAAAGCTCAGAAACAAGTTAAGTGTGATGGAGGATGCGTTTGATCAGACGTCGACTGGGGCGCTATATAATGCTCTTAGTGAATACGTCTATTTCGTGACGTCATTGCAAACAATGCTACTGCTTTGCGGAATCGTCATGTTTCTGTCTGTCTGTCTGTCTGGCCATTGAACTGTTCGTCTGTCTTCCGGTCGATGTATCTGTCTGTCTGCCTGTGCATCGATGTATCTGTCTGTCTGTCTGCCTGCCTGCCTGCCTGCCTGCCTGCCAGTCTGACTACCTGCCAGTTACTGTGTAGGGACCTTGAACAAGTCCTTCACGCACAACATCTCAGCGCCATCGATTGATGCTTATTCCTTAGATAGTTGTGCTTAAAAGACAGAAATAATAAAGTCAACATATCTGTCTGTCTGTCTGTGGTGTCTGTCTGTCTGTTTGTCTGCTTTCATTTTAGTTCTTATTTTTCTTATTTCTGTCTTTCCGAACAGACCACGACAAGCATCTAATAATATCAACGCTAACCGAATTCGCATAATTATATCGAGTCCTCGCTTATATGCATTACTTAGATTACTCAGTCATGAACACACATTCATCTATACATTAATATATATATATATATATATATATATATATATATATATATATATATATATATATATATATATATATATATATATATATATGCATGTGTGTATGCTTAAGCGTTACGTAGCCAATAGCTATATACAACACATATCTATATGTGCATCCATGTATAGTACATAGCGTCAGAACGCATACAAACATATAAATATATACACGTTTAAAAATACTTATATACACGTACAGTATATATATATATAGGCTGTTTGGACATTTTCAATCAGAATTTATGGTATTTACAGTGCAGCTGGTGCTGTCTTATGAAGTTCATTTCCTTCAAAGGTTCGTGAATCCTGTCTCGAATCCTTCATGCACGAGCTCAGGATCTTAATCAAAATGATATTTCTTATTAGTTTGCTGTCGTCTTTCGTTATCGTTGCTTTGGATAACGAATTCCTCTGTAGTTTGGATCTTCTTCATATTTTGGATTACTTCCTCAATACTCTGAATATTTTGTTCTAAAGTTTAAATGAGGATGAAATATTTTCTTTGATAACGAATTTTCTCTGAATTCTAACTACAACATCATCTCTGATTCTAAGGATGACTGTTTTCTCTGAATTCAAACCATAACACATCTTCTCTGATTCTAAGGATGACTTCTCTGAAATCCAAGGCTGACAATATATTTTCTCTGCGCATAGATTTCCTCGAGCAAACAGCTGGCCGTGTCCTTTCCGAAGGAGTCGTCAAACGTCGTCTGCGGTGGAAAGAAGTCCTCCCCGAACAGCGACACCTCAGCGAGCGACAGCGGCCGGGGACAGAGCAGCGAGGACGGTGGCCCCGCTGGAGAGGCCCATCGACCGATTGGGACACCGGCGGCCCCCTCTCTAAGCAGCGCCGCTGGGGCAGCGACGGACGAGTCCTGCGGCCAGCAGAAGACCAGGCTGTCTCTCTCCCAACCGCCTTCCGCCGTTGAGAAGACGGGTAAAGGCGGCTCCGGCGGTGGACTAGGGCTCCAGAACAAAGGCAAGTGGACGTTGATAAGTGGGTGTTAGTGGCTCTATATCTGTGAGTGTCTCTGTGTGTATGTGTAAGATTACTTATATAGCGCCTTCAGTGTACCTTACAAGGGCAAGTTGATGTTAATAACTGGGTGTGCGTGTCTCTATATGTCTGTGTGTATGTGTGTAAGATTACTTATATAGCGCCTTCAGTGTACCTTACAAGGGCAAGTTGATGTTAATAACTGGGTGTGCGTGTCTCTATATGTCTGTGTGTATGTGTGTAAGATTACTTATATAGCGCCTTCAGTGTACCTTACAAGGGCAAGTTGATGTTAATAACTGGGTGTGCGTGTCTCTATATGACTGTGTGTATGTGTGTAAGATTACTTGTATAGCGCCTTCAGTGTGTACCTAGCAAAGGCACTTGTTGTTGAATCCTTGCAGCTTCGTTCTTGGTTGGATTGCATTTCGCATGTACTGTACTCAGTGAGTTTCATTACTTGGTTTTAAGAGCTGAAAATTGAAGAAATGGCATCGTTTACTTTCGTTTAGGACTAAGCTGGTTTACTTATCCTCTAACTAACTAGCTATATGGCTAGGTGATTAGCTAGCTAGCTAGCTAGCTAGCTTGAATGCTTACTTACTTATTTACTTATTTACTTATTGCTTACTTGCTCTCTCGCTTACTAATTTATTTCCTTACTTACTCATTTCTTACTTACTTACACAGTCTAATTCTCTTTTTTTCTTTTTCTTTTTCTCCCTCCCTCCTTCTCTCTCTGTCTGCCTCTCTCTCTCTCTCGCTCTCTACCTGTCTGTCTGCCTACCTGCCTATCTGTCTGTCTTTGTCTTTCTCTCTTTGTCTCTGTCTGTCTGTCTGTCTCTGTCTGTCTCTCCCTCTCTCTCCCTCTCTCTGTCTGTGTCTGTCTGTCTCTCAGTGTAACTCACCCACCTCTGGATTTCGCTCTGGCGTCGTTGGCCCAACAACTAGCTCTATAATATTAAGCTCCGGCGATTAAGCTGGTCTCCCTGGCACAGATTTTGCGTGACTGAGAAATTTCGTGCCTTTACTTTACGTTTACCAGTTGTCAAAACGCGCTAAAATGTTTAGATGCACAGACAAAAAATGAAAAAATAGGCTAGACCAGCTTGAACTTCTTCCCGATGGCTGCGATGTAGTTTAAAGGATCTCCGGTGTAAAATCGCCTTTCCCAGTAACCTGGTTTATTGCGCGTTTTCTGGACATTGTCAACAGGTTCCTAAATATTTCATCGTCGATGACTTACGATTCGGTGCATTTATTTCGGCGAAAGCATTAGTAAATTAGTCGACGGTCTGAACATTTGCCGCACAACAACGATTCTCCCGCAGCTGATAAACGAGTCCCTCAAAGGTTGTAAAAACGATCGTACAGTTAAATGTTTATCTGGGTGTTTTGTTCCGCTTGTGTTCGTAGCAGCGAAAACACTCGCCATTCACGGAGGCGTGTTTCTAGAGCTGTTGTGATATTGGCGCTCGAATGCACATCGGGAAACCACAGAGGCCTCAGAGTGCGTGGGATACCCTCGTGGGTTGGTGTTATGCTTGATATTGAGCTTATGGCTGTTGTTAAGTTGTTCAAGTAAGCTTTGTGTTGAGGACGTGGAGCTCATGTTACGCTTACGGTTGGTGTTAAGGCTAGGTTAGGTGGTGTTGAGGTTAGGGCTGGTGTTAGGATTAGGACTGGCTTTCAGACAGGGTTGCTGTTGTTAAGACAGGCTTGGTTTTAAGGTTATGAAGCTTATGCTACGGGTTAGGGTTGGTGTTAAGGTTAGGAGTTGTTATGGTTAAGCTGGTGTTAAGGTTAGGTTGGTCCTAAGATTATGGATGTTAAGGCAGGCTTGGTGTTAAGGTTGAGGTTGGTGTTACTTAGGGTAAGGGTTAGTGTTAGGGTTTTTGATTTGTACTGTAAATAGTACAAGCCAGTTTGGTGTTGAGCATGAATATGTATATAAAGCCAACTGTCGAGTTGGTGTTAGAATGCTTGTAGAGTTGAGAGGCATTGTGAGTTTCACGATTGTATTTGACTTTTTGCTTAGGGTTATGGTAGGTGTTCAGGGTGTCACTTGCATTAGACCTTTAGCCGTGTTCTGGTTTAAGGGTTAGGGTTCATCTATTTAACTGTGACAGATATTGAAACTGATCCCACCCAGTGCTGTTTTTGCGTTGCCACACCTCGCCTAAACGGAGCAGGTCGTATCACAAATCGCGTAGCAATAGTGAAACTCTTGGCAAGACTCCGATCGATCGTAGAGCCAAAAATTACCAGTAATTTATAAGACAACGGATAGAGGGCAGTCAAATGCACTGACAGAGTCCAGGTCAAAGGTCGTAGATGGATCAGCGTTCGAAGGCTAGAGGCCCGGCCGTTGGGAACGAGGAAGAAGCCATTTATCATCGCGTAAGCACGAGAGGTTGTTTTTATCGCACCGCTCGGGGTTCTACCGAAAAAAGTTGTCATTATCACGAATTATACTGGTTTTAATATAACGCTTGATCCCGGCAAGCGCTGAGTACAGCAGCGCTTGCGATCTTTTAGCGGCAACTCTGTGAAAATAAAGGTCGGACTGACGAACGACCGTCTTGATAGGAGTCTTCGTTCGTCTCCCGTGTGCTGCGCGAACTGACCTTATGGAAATTGATCGAATATCGGTCCGTGGGGACAGATTTAAAAGCGCAGCTGTCAGCGGATAATGTTAGACTGGAGCAAATAGCAATGGGCGAAATGGAATTAGGCTAAATTGACTTTGCTGACTTGGGGAACTGTATTTTGGGATCTGGAAAACTACCGTATATAGAGCCTCGTTTCAGATGCGTCGAGATGACAAGCGGCTGAACTTTTCCATAACATTTTATCGGGTTTACTCGTATTAATTGCAGGCCATACTGTTTGCAGAGATCCGAAGAATTTTATTCCAAGAGGAGGTTGCCCGACTTCCCAGTTGAGATATATGGTAATACTATAAGCGGCTTTCCCGGGGAAGCAAAAATAAAAATTCATTCCTGTCTTAACAAAAAAACATGATATGTTCCTGGCTCTTTTCCGAAATAAAACACTGTACACTGAAATTAACAAAAAAGGCAGTTCTTCACTTTCCAGGGTAGTATCAAGAAAAAAACTGAACCAACATTAACCAAAAACGAGCTTCATACTTTTCTTGCTCGTTTCAGGAATAAAAAGTGGACCTCAGCTTATCAAAAAGAACCCGGCTACATTCCAGGCACATTGCATTATATCCTGGAAATAATTCAGTGCTGCCAGTTCTTCCATCAACACCTTGTTATACGAATGGCGCCATGAACTTCCGAACGACATATTTTACCCTTTCGACGATCGACTGCTATTCAATAGCAGCGTAACTTCAACTTTCTGCCCCCGCAAATGACTCATATGGTTCCGTTCCCCACTTTAATACCCTCTGAACGGATCCCCTTTATTTTCTATTCGAGCCAGGGCCTCCCGCAGTTGTGGGCCCATAGTTACGCCGCTGCAAGGTAGACGACTTGCAAATGTCTCTAACGACTTTTATACGATCGCTCAGGCAACAAAATGGCGTCTCTTAACGGTGTCGCCCCCTGTAGGTATGTGCGTAAACGACCGGTTGATGATTAGCCAGTGGCTCGTGGCCACCCACTGCTCCAAGTATTCGAGAATTAGCGGAGAATGAGAAGCTACGGTTGCCCGCTGTGCAGCCCATTCCAACGCCTCTCGTTGCTGTGTCTCCTACTTTGGCCATTTGCGCTGCCACGCAAATAACTGTAAAACTTATGCAGTTTGAAGCCTAATTACTGTTTTATCGTTATAGTTTCGTCGAATGATGATTATTATTATTTCGCCCGGGGTACATATGATCCATCGGGATTAAAAACTTAATGGAACAGAGATAAAACATCTGGAACAGCCGCTACTCGTGAAGTTCTGGCTTTTGTTGTTTTATTTATTTATTTATTATTATTATTATTATCATGATAATAATAATGACAGCAACGACGACGACGATGATATACGATGGTAATAACAGCAGCAGCAGCAACGACGACGACGATTATGACGACGACGATAACGATGATGATGATGATGATGATGATGATGATGATGATGATGATGATGATGATCAGAAAGAGGAGAAGGAGGAGGTGGAAAAAGAAGAAGAAGAAGATGATGATTATGATGATAGCGAACATTTATATAAAAACTTTTGCTAAATGTAATTACTGGTTCGTATGCCTTTGTTTTAAGTTTACTTAGGTAGCATAAAAATCTGAATGGATTAGAGCGGATTAGATTGGATTAGATTGGAACAGATCAGATCGGACTGAACTGGATTGGATTGATTGGACTGGACTGGATTGAGTCGGATCGTATCATATTACCAATCATATCATATGATATCAATCATATCATATGTCATGTCATATCATATCATATCATATCATATTAGATTAGTATGAGAAAACTTGAAACTGTTTCGTTCATCGTATCTTTATTATTTTATTTGCATCGCAGAGATGCGCTTGGCCAGTCAGTCTTTTCAGCCAACATCAGCAACACTGTCATCACAGGAAGCTCGCATCCCACGACCGTACGACCCATCAGCAGAAGACTCCGAAGGCCCTCGATTTCCCGACATCTACCACCAGCCTTCCTCCTCGAGGCTCTTCCAAACCAGTCCAACGCGCCGCTCCAGCCAGGCCAACCTAAACAATCAGCACTGTAGTCACCTGGATGCCCTGAGAAGCACTCCGCGGGACATCCTCGGGAGCAGGGCCTACAGTACGCTGATTCCATGCTACAGTCGCGACGGCTCTTGTTACTCTTCTCCTTCTGCTGCTGCTGATGCTGATGCTGCTTCTGACTACAGAACGGACAGCGTGAAACACAGCTCCTCGTCTACGTCTAGGGAGAACATGGTCTGGGCGGCGGAAGGACCCCTGAGCGTTGCTGGACGGTATTTCTCGCTGAACAGACTTCGACAGGATCCGTTATATGCTCGCTCAGTATCGATCTCACCTCGATCGTCTGCTGGCCCATCGGCTGTTGACGGCTGTCTGGCCAGCAACCGATTCAACGGCAGTCAGTCGACCACCTCCCTTCGAGGCTTTGACGGCGACAATGAATCATTACCGAGACGCTGTATCGGCTGCGCCGTCGACAAATTGCGCCCGTGTAGCCCGACATTAGCCGCAATTTACAGAACAACGGCGAAAAACCAGCACAGCCCCGCCGGCAACGATCAAGGCTTCGATTGCTATTGACAACCATACAGGCGCTAGATGAATTACCGCCTGGCAGCTTTTAGCCCCGGCGCGGGCAATCACGTACGATTCGGATAAGTGAAACGGCAACTAGAGGATTATTTATTAGCGGAGCAATTAGACCATCTTTCTGTCGATCGCGGTCGCCGACGACCAAATTGCGGTTGGGCCAATTTTGCGGGTGGGGAAGTGTTTACAGAAGTCCATCCGCTGCCCCGAATATGAGATTAGGTCTTCGTAGATGGCGCCAGCGTTTAATGAACTCTATCCGGCTTATGAAGTCTGGCTTATAGGTAGTTGAGTGGCAGAGAAGAGTAACGGTATGTGCTGGAGATTCATCGACTGATGCTTTGACCGGATGCTGTCAAAATTGTTGGCTTGGGCTGAACAAAGGGATATTTACCACGGGGCTTCAGTATTTTAAGTGGATACTACATCAAAGAGACTCTTCTTAGATCCGACGCAGGCGGACCCTCTGCTGTCTGACTGAAGACGGTGTTTAAGGCAAAGGATGCGCTGATGTAACTTAATGTATCAAATTTAGATGCAGACGTCCGCATCGGGCGTAACATTTATCCGCATTTGAGTAGCCACTCCCTCTCTCTTAGCGGATGTCCTTAATGGAGACCTTTGAGTGGCTGACTATTCATCTCCGCGATCCAGGTTCGAATTCCAGGTCTATTGAGTGAAATCCTCTGAGATCCCATAGTCGGACAACGAGCAACCTCATCTTCTGAGACACGAGTGCCTCCTTCGCTCCAATAGGATGGCAGTCCGTAAGGTCACTCATCGTAGCTGGGCGGATTTCTTATTGGCAAATATAACCTGTCTTGGGTGTGGTCGAAAATATTGAAGACGCAGGCAGACTGGAAAAACCATCTCTAGTCTTGGCCAGAAGAGGAAGCTCAACTTCAAGGACAAATTCTCTTTGTTTCATTTCAATTTTTCGCTGGAAGTTCATCCAGAATTCCTTAGGAATATCTTGCATAAAAGGAGCTGCATCCACTGATTCTTCACGCAGCTACGACGCAGTGCATTCTAAGGTCCACATGTTGCCAATGTCTACCCAAACACACGTTTCCGTGGCGGATTGCTCGCCCTTCGTTTCGCAGTTGATGACGCTTGCAGTTGGCGGGACACGCACCGTATACGCGGGAAGAACATGACAGTCTTGGTAAAGCTAGAGCGATATGAGTAGAAATGAGTCGGACACAATAAAATCAAAGTTAATTTACGAATGCGAGTCGATTAGACAAACAAAGCCATAAGCCCATTTATCATCTACTGACTATTAGACTTTGCGCGTGTTAAATATTTTAATAATAAAAATGTTAATAATAATGATGATGGTAATAATAATAATAACAATAATAATAACAATTATAATAATAATTCTGTTTTCTCCCCGAGCTACACGTGATCCCTCAGGATGACAAAAATTAGGGGAACATTATTCTGGGAAGACCAATCATTACTTCTGCCACTGTACTAACGCTCAAGGCATCTGAGGATGGTCGCTAAAAAGCAAAGTCGTTGTGCAATCCAAGTATCTGGGTAAGTCCGGTCAAAAGCCAAGAGGGAAATTTGAGGGGATATAGAAACGGCCCAAGGAGGAAATGAGTCCAGGAAAAGATGGGTTTTAGGCGAGATCTAAAGACCAACACGGACTGCGCAGAGCGAACGTTTGCCAGAATACAGTTCCCTAGTTAGTGGTCAGCAGCGTAAAGGCACGCCCAGCAAGACTTGTCCTTGGTAAAGCAGTCCTTGTCCTCGGTCGAGCTGACGTTGTCCCTGGTAAAGCTTTTTTGTCCTCGGTTGAGCTGTCCTTGTCCTCGGTAGAACTGTCCTTGTCCTCCGTAGAGCTGTCCTTGTCCTTGGTAAAGCTGTTCTAGTCTTCGATATAGATGTCCTTGTCCTCTATAGAACTGACCTTGTCCTTGGTAAAGGTGTTATAGTCCTCGATAGAGATGTCCTTGTCCTTGTTAAAGCTGTTATAGTCCTTGATAGAGATGTCCTTGTCCTCAGTAGAACTGCCCTTGTCGCTTTGCTGGACAAAACACCATCCGGAGTGGAAATTAAGATTGCATTGAATGTTTTTGTGTCGAAGGTTAATTTAGCCATTGTCGGGACTAATTACATTATGCATGTGCTCATATTTATCATATATTCACATATACAAGAGTAATACATACGCGATATATATATACATTATATCATAGATATAGACTATATATATATGTGTGTGTGTAGGTGTGTGTGTGTGTGTGTGTATTACGGTGGGTGTTTGTGGGTGGAATTTCCCGTGGGATTGGGCGCTGATTGGCTGCGTTATTTCTTAGGTCAGTCAGTAATGGCTGTCGCTCAACATCCGGGCATCTGACACCGACCGGAAGTTACGTCAGCCGAGCGAAAACTCATCATTCGTTGTTTTCCCATCTGTCTCAATCAACTCTATTATATAGCATAGGTTCACACATGCATATATATAAATAAATGTATGATATAATAGCGTTGATTGAGCATATATATACATACATATATTTGCATATATACATATATATTTATATGATGTATATATAGAGCATGTGTGTGTGTGTGTGAGTGTTAAAGGTGTGCATCGAAATGTATACGCAGAAATAAGCCTCTATGCGCACATACTCGGCTCTACCTACGCCTTTTTGTACAAATCTCTATATACAAGATATGTTGCATGTAGTATGTATTAAAACTATTGTATTCCAAATATATATATAATATTATATAGCATAGAAATAGAATACATATATAATATATAGTATTTAGCATATATTTATTACATGCATATGTATATCTTTATACACGAATATATGAAACCCATTTGAAACAGATATTCCCATTATATGTGTATATATATATATATATATAAGTTTCGGCTTATCTGCAATACGCTAAGACGAGAAGGGAGGTTGTTCTGGTCGTGGGCGTGTTATTTACCTCCTGAAACGCCGGCGCCATTTCAGTTCTCGCCGTCAAAGGCTTAATATCGCTAATGCATCCGTGAATTCTTCGGCGGCGACGCTGAACGTTACGACGCCATTTTATTGCGTCTGTAGTTATATACTGCGTTCGACATCCTGGTCATGTCCAACTCTTTTCTATTCATATATCGTGGTCGACGTTTTTCTAACTGGCGTGCATTGGACTTTCGTGTTATGGCTACGGTTTGGTTTTGGTGCGCCATCGGTTGATGCCTTTTGCATTATATGACAGCGCTATGAAAGAAGCTTATTTTTGACCTGGAACCGAACTATTTTTGCCTATCGGTTTTGTTTTGACTGAGCGCCTGTGAATAAGCTGGTTCCCGCGACTCGGTTTTCGTTGGGCGCTGTAGAAATCTCGAGATTACGATTACGATTACGATTATTAAGTGAAGTTATGCCATTGGTCATTCGAAACAGATGCCGACCGAAAGTGAATTTCTGGTTTCGGCCGAAACCGAAACCAGACCGAAAGTTAAAAATTACTTTCGGCCGAAACCGAAACCGAAACCGAAAGTTTAACAAAACTTTCGGCCAAAACCGAAACTGAAAGATAAAACTATTTTCTACCAATCATGTTGCTCATATTACTATGTAGACCAGATCTTGACCTTTCTAAGCATGATGCCTTTGAGTCCTAATCAAAACTCTCAATTTTATCGGTAAACAAATAATTTTAAGTTTCATTTTGGTATCTATTTTGTTGTAAAGATATAATATAGCCTAAATTTGATGAAAACGGATTTTGCATGATATAGTCAAAATTCGCCGTTTTCTGCTTATTGCTCGTAAATTAACGTTGCCGACAAGCGCCTAGTTTTGGGATGGCGGGTCACATATAACAAATCCTCCACCCACCCCTATATAACGCATATAACAAAACCGGAACCCACCTCTACCCCAGAGCGTTATATAACATGTGAACGGTCCATACTTCGTTTAATTTACTACATGTCAATATGAATATTATCCGATTCTCCGCATCAACACGTGGAAACGTCGTGTATAGATTGATCATTGAAGAGGACGCACAGAACATACACAGACCGCTACTACCGCTAGTTACATATATTAGCTACAGCAGCAGGCAGACCACCTGTGAGCGTAACAATAGACTTTCAGTTGGCGACCGAAAGCCAAGATCACTTTGGGCCGAAACCGAAAGTAAACCGAAAGTTAGCTTTTCTCTTTCGGCCGAAACCGAAACTATGCCGAAAGTCGCCATATGGACACTTTCGGCGCCGAAACTGAAACCGAAACCGAATTTCGGTCGGCCTCTAATTCGAAATAGAGAATCATCATCACCTTCATCATCATCGTCATCATAATCATCATAATCATCATCATCATCATCATAATAATAATCATCATCATCATCATCATCATCATAATCATCATCATCATCACCATCATCATCATAATCATCATCATCATTATCATTAATAGCACGCCCCTCTCTGCCATGGAGCGTTGTCGTTTCCACAATTCTCCGCCAACCGTCACGGTCTTAGGCTCGCCTTCAGGCTGCTTGCAGCCCAAGGTTCGGCGGCCTAAGATTCACCTTGACCGCCCGGGTCCATGTGTGTCTTGGTCGTCCGACCGTCCTCTGCCAGGTCCTAGGAGGTTCAAGAAGCAAGGTTCGGAGAGCCCTGAAATAGAGAATGTGGTACATTAATCCGCTAGATGGCGTGTTTGTCGAACTGGGTACTGATATGAGCTCTGTCTCTGTCTGTCTGTCTGTCTGTCTGTCTGTCTGCCTGTCTCTCTCTCTCTCTCTCTCTCTCTCTCTCTCTCTCTCCAACTAGCATAACTCATGCGCTCAAAGCGGAAAACATACTCGTTGTTGCAAAATAACTGTGGTCTACAATCAAACGCTTGCTGTGTCTTACAGTGGTTATCCAGATTACTATACGATCTGTATACCGATGTGCGATTAGCCATTGGTTAATAAAGAAGATATTTATTTACTTACTTACTTATTTACTTACTTACTTACTTTAAAAACTACTGTGGTCAACAAAAACACTTAGTGACAAGTCTATGACTAGACACTTGTAGCTGATTGCTGTAAATCCATCACAATGTTGTTTAGATAACAGAAGAAGGCCGTAGCGGAGTCTATATATAGGGTCATATTTTAGTCTCGTTAAAAGTAAAATAATTTTAATACATATAATTCAGGTGATGTATGCGTTTCGTTCTCTGGTTATTTCTGCTTGCTTGTATTTTCAATATATTTGGCTTGAACCGGATACGCTGGCAGATTAGTTGAGCGATCACCTTCTAAACCGAAGTCGTGGGTTCGAGACTTTGTGTACTTGGACACGATATTGAAACCTTGAGTATTAGGACAGCAAGAACAATATGCCCTCGGAAAACTGTTTAAACTGGACAAATATAACTTCGCTGATTGAATTACTGATTGATTGACTGGCTGATTTGATTGATTTGTTGATTGATTCAGTCGGATTAATTCACCCCAGGTGAATTTAATTTATTTCTACGGTTGCTGTCCTAATTATCAAACCTACCCATTTAGGTCCATTCATATAAGTCGGTCCATCGGACAGCTAGTCATTCAGTCACTCAGTCAGTCCATCATTCATTCATCAATTCATTCATTCATTCAGTCAGTCAGTCAGTCGGTCATTCAGTCAGGCAGTCAGTCAGTCAGTCAGTGGAGCAGATGGTGACTTACTCAGTCAATGATCAAGTCAGGTAATCAATCGGTCAAACATTCAGTAGGTCAATCAAGCATTCATTTTAGGAAGGGAAGGTGAGAGGAAGAGAGAGAGAGAGAGAGAGAGAGGAAGGGAGGGAGAGGGAGGGAGGGAGGGATGGGAAGGGTATGAGGAGTGAGAATTGAAAGGTTAATCAGTGCAGGCGCAAACAATCAGTCCAACGACGACACCCGGTCCGTCTGAAATTAGAAGTCTGACGTTCTGCCGAAGAAGTAGAGTGCCTCATCTCATTGCTTGACCTTCTGACCCCGACCTGACCTCGATACGCGTGCATATAAGGTCGGACATATAGCGTTAAACCTTAATTGCATGTATGCATGTCTATGTATGTATGTATGTATGCATGTCTGTGTATGTATGTATGTATGCATGTCTTTGTATGTATGTATGTATGTATGTATGCATGTCTGTGTATGTATGTATGTATGTCTGTGTATGTATGTATGTATGCATGTCTATGTATGTATGTATGTATGCATGTCTGTGTATGTATGTATGTATGCATGTCTTTGTATGTATGTATGTATGTATGTATGCATGTCTGTGTATGTATGTATGTATGTCTGTGTATGTATGTATGTATGCATGTCTATGTATGTATGTATGTATGCATGTCTGTGTATGTATGTATGTGTATGTATGTATGTATGTATGTCTGTGTATGTATGTATGTATGTATGCATGTCTGTGTATGTATGTATGTATGTATGTATGCATGCCTTTGTATGTATGTATGTATGTATATATGTATGTCTGTGTATGTATGTGTGTATGTATGTATGTCTGTGTATGTATGTATGTGTGTGTGGACAGATGCATGAATATGTATGTATGTATACCTGTGTATGTATGTATGTATGCATTCACACATATATATATGTATATATATGTATAGTGGCATTACATATAGATGCATATATTATGCAGGAATGTTTGTAAGCAGAAATAAAAATGTTTGACGTCTAGACACGGACAAATATAAGATAGATATATGTATATATATATGCACCATACATATCTTTACCTAAATATATATATTTACTTAGGCTCGTGCAATTGATTAATATGAAGTGGTTGCATGGGTGTTGCATGCCTCCACTGGGTATTATTGGCTCTGCACAGCTCCTCTCTGTCGGTGAATGTTCGCGTCGATTGGAAGTGGCTTGGTCCTCCGAAAGAGAAAGGACCTAAAGTCCGGATGGTTGTGCCCTTACTCACCAAAATTCCTTGCAAAGAATTTCGTTTCAATGCAAACACTCACTGACTTAGTGTAGGATCAATGCGGAGGCTTGAAATGTTTGAAACAGCGGTTTAACTCCACTGATGTATTCCCTGCCCGCGCGGCAACGGTAGGAGTTGCAGACCGGTGCGAGATTTCGTGCTTGTAGGTATAGCAGCCATTGCGCTGGCCAGAACCCTTGAAGCAATGCTGGGGGGTGTGTCTGTAATAATACAGGCTGTATGTCATTGTATGTGTGTCTGTCTGTCACAGCTGGTATGCTTTGTGCATACCTTCATCCTCTGCAGGTCTTGTCTATTTTTAAACCGTGTTTCTTCGCTCGCTTCCTTATAGCGCTACTCAAGGGGAGCCTATTCCTGGCGGAGAGCCAGACTCTGCGATGCGATGCTCTTCTGGCTGGATCAGTCTCGCCTGGTTGCTGCAGAGGCTGCCTGGTTTATCTGGCGCTCCTTGGCGTGGAGGCAGCGTTTGGTGCACTCGCTCCTCGGTAGATGTCGGGCCAGCATCGGGCTTCGAAGTCCTGACTGCATTTGACGGTCGGTCGGTAGGTCGGTCGGTCTTGCCAAGCCTCTCTTTTCGGCTTCGCGTCGTCCAGGGGGACGTTCCGAAACTGGTTCTGTCTGTCTCTCTCCGATAGGGCGACTCGGAACAGACGTTGTGCTTGTTGGGTTGATTCCTCGCCACAGCTTGAGATTTCAGTCCCTTCGGGGTTTTAGTTCATCCGATCTGCCAAGGACACGTTGAAGAATGTCGAACGAGAGTCAAACGGTCGTCAAGCGAACCATCCGAAGGTCAGTTCTGCCACGCACAGTGGATACACTGTGGTACAATAAAATTCATCTACCTAAAGAAACGATTAGAATACACAGTGTTTAGAAAAAATCATCTATCAAAAGATACATTTAAAATACACTGTGGTGCAATAAAATTCTTCTGCCTAAAGAAACGGTTAGAATACACTGTGTTTAGCAAAAATCATCTATGAAAAGAAACATTTAAAATAAACTGCGCTGCAATAAAAGTTCTCTGCCAAAAGAAATATTTAGAATAGAACTTGTTTTAAGAGACTTCTCTAACAAATTTCAACGATTAGAATATAAAGTGCTTCAGTAAAAATTATCTACCGAAAGAAATATTTAGAATACGCTACGCAACAATAAAAACTAGCTAGCAAAAGAAAAATTGAGAAATTAATTAGGATGTTTGCGCCAGTGAGATCATTGCGAGATGATCAAAACCATTAAGCTAACTGTCGACATTAATTTTAAGACGTCACTATAGAAGTCTGATAACTATATTTTCTTGAAATAAAGCAAAACAAGTTTCCAGGGAACTAAATTTCACGGGAGCAAACTTTTAATTTTCTATGCAAATGTGAACTATCCAGTTTCAGATCAACAAATCCATTTAAGAATTGGCCTCGTTTGTTGCAAACTAGTTCTTTATTACTCCCATTCATAGTTAAGGTGTCGATTTAGGATGCGAATTTTAGGCCTGGCAAATTTCCCAGACATTTCTTGAGAGTAAAAGTAAAACGAGGTTTACAATTACGATTACATAGGCTATCGGTCGACGTGGATGCAGATAAAGAGTGAGGAAAAAGCGGCGTGATAGAGGTTTGGCAATTAGCATACCAGACGCACGGATAGGCCAGGCGGTTCAAACACCGCTTTAGGAAGCGAAAGACCTCTCTTTTTTATACCATTTGACCTTCGTACTCTTTATCTATAGTAAGACTTCTAGGCTCCACAGCGCTTAACTTCACTGCGAAAGAAACGACTGGATGCTTCTCTCCGCATATTGGCAATAAAAGCATTTAAGTAAGTAAGTAAGTAGGTAAGTAAGTTATTAAGTAACGTGTTTCTTAACACGTCATCAACTGAGCGAAAAGTCGCAGCTCTGCCAGAAATCGTAAATGAGCATTTATATAGCGCCTCACAAGAGTCGCTCTTTAAGCGTACTGATACTACCAGTTTGAGCCATGCGAACGTTAAGTTCTTACCTCTTACTTATATAGCTACCGGGCCGTGCAAGCCGCTTCTAGACAGGGGACTATATTATTAATTGGGTGCGTTTGGGGGAGAACGGTGGGCAAGAGCGTGGTGACTGGGAAGCTGCATCTCAGTACAGGGTATGATATGAACCACGGAGGAGAAATTGTTCCGTCTTCCCCTATAGAAATTGCATTCTGTTTATCGCCCTCCTGTTTGGAAGCAGAATCACGTGATTTCTGCTGCCATCTAGTCGTAAACTTCGCCTTATCTTCAGGGCCCAAGCTAAATGAATCGTGGGAACCAACTTAAGCTAATCACAGGCGCTCGCACAAAACAAATTCGAAGAAGCAAGTAAGGTCAGGTTCGGCTCGGAGTCAAATTGCCGAAGTAATATTATAATAATGGGCCTAATCATAATGATAATCCGAGAATTTCTATAGCGCCACTCTACTCATGCTCAAGGCAACAGTCGATGGCTACTCGGTCTGCGACTCGGCATGCCAAATTACAAGGTAAGGCCGGTCGAAAGCCAAGAGGGAGTTCCGAGAAGGCACGGAAACTGCCTACAACCCTGAACTGTATCCCTAGTTTCTGTAAACGGTGTTCGGAAGACCAAAGTCCTCTTATTTAATTCAATCGAGCGTTCGGCTATCAGCTGAAGACTGTGACTGACTTTAAAACGAAAACTCTCAACACACTTGAAACTGCTTAGGGCCCACTTACTTAGACTAAAATCAGGCTTTGTTTTTCAATAGCGTCAATTCAGATGCTAATTTATGTGAATGACGTCATGCATGTTAATCAGGACGACGGTGACGTCAGGCGGGGATGACTTCGACGCTCCTGCTGTTCAGCGCCTCCACCACTACCAGGTCTACCGTGGTCTGTCACCTGGATCGTCAAGTCGACTGGAGGTAAGAAGTCGGTATCTCTCGCTACACAGGCTGGGTCTACAGGATAAACCGGAAGTTAAGCGGCGTGGTTTTAAATTTAAATTCTAATAGTAGTTCCAGTGTTTAGCGACTTCATCAAAGGCCGTTGACGTCGCACTCCTCCTTTATCTAGATTTGGGACTGGCACCACCAGAACACGGCAGTGGTAGAGTTGAATTTAAATTCTCTTGATTAAATTGTCTTTTATACACGTTTCCTCTTACCTAAATTAACAGTCGGTCATATGGCACGGTATTCGTGGACGATTACTCATTGAAATATTAATAGCATCGGCACGGGACAATGGGTCATAGCTCCCTCCCACTCGAGAAATTGGGGACCAGAAGTGGTTTTGACCCACACTCACGTAAAGGTAAAACATTTGGACCGTAATGTTTTTCTGGATTGGCTAAAAGCCGAGGAGTTCTGCTGGTTTGGGAAGAGGAAAGAAGGACGGCGTAATAGTAGCATAGGCGAGTAATAGTACCATACATTCCAAGTAATTAATGCAAGTAATAGCAGCATACATTTTGTAGCATAGGTTTCGTAGCATAGTAGCATATGTTTTTGTAGCATACGGTCGTCAAAGACCCTCACTTTGGTTGCTTGATGGGCCGTTGACGTCAAATGGGTGATCGAATAAGTGATTGGATTGTAAGTGTAATTGTAATTAGAAATTTATATAGCACTTCTTCTAGATACAATAATCGCAGGCGCTCTTTAAGCTGGCCTCAACGATGTTAAATGACACTAATGAGATATTCATTGTTTATAAAACAAAGCTCAGGTGACTAATCAAGTCACCTGTGTTGGGCTCCTGCGCGCATGGCCCAACCAAAGGATTCCCAGCTGACAGTTGACATCAAGTTCAGAGTTGAATGAGTGGCTAAGAAACGAAATCAGTGACTGGTTGATATATGTATCGATCTAATCAGTGACTGATTACTGCATCGAGTGATTGATTGATCGAATCTGAAACTGTCTTTCCATGTCTTTGTCCAGATCGATACATACTGCTTCCTAGGTTCCATGCCTTTGTCCAGATCGATACATACTGCTTCCTAGGTTCCATGCCTTTGTCCAGATCGATACATACTGCTTCCTAGGTTCCATTGCTTTGTCCAGACGCAACCCAGAGAGCATTGTGCATTTCTGACGCCTTCGAATCGATATCTCATCAAAGGGGCGATATTAAGATACTATGAATGAAGACTATAGTTAGGAGTTTAACTGAACCGATGAATCCCGTACTGAGGCTCTTCTGAGGCACCACATCTACTGCAATTCTACAGCAAAGCGGAGTTTGATAATGTAAAAGCATGCTATGTCAGGTTGCCCACTCTTCGGCAGTTGAAAATTGGTATAATTTATTCATGGAGGTCCTGGGTTTCCACGAATAAAATTGGGATCCAAGCCTCTGAGTGTCCAAGTACAAACTGGAGCCCAAAACGCGTTGAACCCCTGGGTTGGACCCTCGAAACGCCGGAGTCGAACGCGAAGTGCTCTTGACATTGTTAGACTCAGTAGCTTTGTGGACCCCAGAATTGCTTAGATCAACTTGTCCTTCGATCGATGTTTTTCATAAACTATGGGGCTATATAAATTACACTCTAAAGGGACCGTTTATATATCCTCAAACTCGATGTGAGTTTATTAATTCATAAAGCCAATTTGATTCATCATGAAGATAGAAGATAGATCCACGGGGTGCAATTTAAAAGGGAAAGGGTAACTCCATCGCTGGTTCAAACTCTACTCCATTGAAGATACGTTATTAATATTATTCCTATGTCCTTTAAGCGCCACAATCTGATAACAAAAGCATCAATCGATGGCTGCGAACAATGGTGCTTGAAGGACTTGATCAAATGTCCTCCTACTCAATAATGTCTTAAGAGAGGTTCGAACACGTGCACTCCGCTTTACAAGGCAAGCACTCGAACCAATCAGCTACCGTGTCACACAACATATCCTCATGCATTCCCGATCCTGCTCGTGTGTCCACAACTGTCACCAGCCGCTAATCACATGCTGCATAGTGTCAACTCGCCAATGATTAATTACTGACTAATCAGTTTGTCGTGAGCGATCGATTCTCGTCGCTAATTACCAAAAACGTCTAGATCATCTGATAGAGCGATCTTCCTGACGGAGTAAGAAGCCTGTTCTACGATCTCTGTTGGCTTGCAAATCTCAAATGGTTCCATTAATGGCTTTGCATTTAAGGGGTCTTGTTTTACTTAGGAGCGAGTATCTATTGATGCCCGATGTACATTATGGTAACGGCGCTACATAAGTTCCCAAATTGGATTAGATTGATCACATTCGACCACGAGCAGTGCCTATTTGACAGGCATAATTCATTGGGGTTGGCTAAAGTCTTGTTCTGCTGAGTAGGTAACATTACAGCCTAAATCACTTTCCAGATTAGTGACGTAATGGTGGGTTTATTAGCGTAATCGATAGAGGTTATAAAATCGCTAAAGTTACGGCACAAAATAGAATATAAATCACAATAACGACACAGAACGTTTGGTGCGCATAGAGGGAGCTTTGATCGGACCTTATTTTAAAAAGCGTTTCCTATGCGTTGCTCTGAGAATTGACGATTGAGACACAACAACTATCACAAACGGTAATTAGTTTGATTGCATAACTCGGTGTCACAAAGGGATTTGTGGTCACCATGCAATCGATGGTTGACAGTGCTTTTTTCTAGAAAAAAAGTTCCGGAACTGAACAATTATGGAATTTTGTGCTAAAATTTTCATTACTTTTATCAATCAATGAACACTGAAAACAGTGTGAAGTTGTAAACACTGAAATTGAATTAAAATAAGTTAGTAACACAATTCCTTCGTTAAAACTAAATTATTTTTATTAGCCGAAAAAAGGTGCCGGAGTGTTCCGTCTGATAAAAAGCACTGTTGGTTGATAGCAGCTGGGAACAACTAAGGACATAAGCAATTTTTATGACGAATACATATTCAATAGAAGGTAGAATGAACCAATGATGCATGACATATTGGCAGATGAGCAGCAGCGAAACGCATATGGAAATATATCTTCAATGGGATACAATCAGAACCATTCGGGGAAGACAGATGGGACAGCGAAACGAATGGAAAATGTATTTTCACTGGAACAAGACTTACAGTTCTTTGAGCAGAGCGACTAGTATGGGTACACGTATCGTAAATGGGAGATGGAACCAGTGGGGGGGCGCTGAGGGAAAGATCCCCAAACAGATCGCCCCCTGCGGTATAGCTATAAGCCCTGTAGTAATTGCGCCAATGTCATGCAAAGTTCCCTAAACTATTTCACGATGTCGGCTTCCACCGTGTAACAGAAAATTCTCGTATTGTCGTCAAAACGTTCGAGGAGTCAATGGGTGCAAACATGGACTGTCTAATAAACCTCAATGGGGGTTAATATGTTAACCCACGCACTGACTCGTAAAGGACACGGGCCCCGTCAAGCCATTCACGTTGCAAACGCCACGAGAACAACTCGACAGTTGCAACAACGTGGAGACGGCGACTGAACAACGCCATTAACAATAAGCACAATTATTACGAGCGTGAATGATTGATCGAGTCGAGTACTGAAAAGCTGACGGTCGGGCAGACCCAGTGAACGGAGAGCACTGGATGTGTGCCGTGCGACCCTCGCTCCGGGATATTGCTCGTCTCTCATTGTTACACTAGAGAAGGCTTTAAACGATTCGAGACCCTCGGTCCGAAAAAACGCCGACGTTTTTCGGCATTATCTTCCGGAGAGATATGATTGGCAGGCTGTATTTTATATTATCTATTCTTTTCCTTTCCGTTCAGTTCAACTGTATTCCTTAAATTCTATCCTAGTTCTATTCTATTTCGTTATATTCTATTCGATTAAGTTCTATTATATTCTATTCCATTCCATTCATTTATACTGCCTTGCGCTAATACAGATTACTTACTTGCTTACTCATTCACTCATTCATTCACTCTCTCACTCACTCACTCGCTTTCCGATTAGTTGAAATATGGGTCGTCCATAAAAGATGTCGCCGTTAACCGTTGATAACTAACAATTACAATCATATGAAAAGTCACACCAACTGATCACTTCAAACTTGACTACTGCAACTCCCTCTACTATAACATCGACTCATCTCCGACAAAACGCCTTCAAACGATCTAGAACACTATAGAAGTTTTTAGACGATATGACATGTTTTGGTTCAGTGAATTTGAACTTGTTTACCTGGGTTATTCCAGGTCGAAAAGGGTGGCTGACCCCTCCCTTAGGAAGGATTAATTCCAGCCAGAAGGAAAGAGAGAGAGCGAGAGAGAGCGAGAGAGATTGAGAGATAGATAGGTAGATAAATAGATAGATAGACAGACAGGCAGACAGACAGACAGACAGACAGACAGACAGACAGAGAGAGAGTTATTCCAGGTCGGAAAGCTAATAAAGGAAATACAAGAGATTTGTTAACGCGGTTCTATAGAAACTGCTCAGCGATGTCGAAGGTTCATTCGGCTGAGGCGCTAACACGACTACAGCAATCCATCCATACGTCACTCAGTATTATATGCATATATATTATGAATGCATGTATTTGTGTATCCATATATATTTGTGTGTGTGTGTGTGGAGAGTGAGAGAGAGAAAAAGAGAGAGAGGGATAGATAGAGCGGGGGAGAGAGAGGGAAAGAGGGGAGAGAGCTAGAGAGAGAGAGAGAGAGAGAGAGAGAGAGAGAGAGAGAGTGAGGGAGAGAGTGAGGGAGAGTGAGAGAGGGATGTATAAATCGGGGAGAGAGATGGAAAGAGGGAGAGAGATGTAGAGAGGGAATGTGAGAGGAAGAGAGAAAGAGAGAGTGAGGTAGAGAGAGTGAGAGTAAGGGAGAGACGGGGTGAGAGACGGAGAGAGAGAGAGGGAGGTAGAGGGCAGAGGGAGATGGGGAGAGAGGTAGAGGAAGGCAGAGCTAATATAGCTAATGATGCAAATATTAATAAAAGCATTTTGTTGTGTGCTTTTAAACAGCTGAAGATCAAGGAGCTAGAAGACTTTGCCGAACAAGAGAGAGCGGGTCGAATCAGGGTCAGTATTAAACGCAATGTTTGATCGACGCAGACGGATGACGCAAACAAAAACCAAAAATACAGTACATAAATTACAAGAAATCTGAATAAAACTTAAATATTATTTATCTCCTTTTATAAGACGGAACTTCCATGCACATGCAATCTAACAGTGTACATAATAGTACTTTTATTTCTGCATTTATTAAGCGCCACTATCTAATGACTAAGCATCAATCGATGGCTCTGAGCAATTGTGAGTGAAGGACTTGCTCAAGGTCCCTACACAGTAACCGTCTCAGAGGAGAAGGCTCGAAACCATACTAACCAGTCCGCTACTGTGCCCCATATATGCCTCCCCGTCTTCCCTTTCTTCCGCTTTCTTTCTACTATCCACCTCTTCCTCTGTTTCTTCTTCTCCTACTTCCCTTCATTCCCACCATCTTCCTCTATCTTCGCTCCTCATACTCTTTAATATCTTCATCCTCATGCTCCTTTAACTGCTGTTCCCCGTCTTCTCTTCTTCGCTTCCTCCTCTTCCTCCTTCTTCCTCTTCTCTTCCTCTTCTCTTCCTCCTTCTTCAAAGAATGATACTCATCCCGCTACTCTAGGCAGACGTAAGCATCTTAAAAGCCATAACACAAGAAGTTAACATGACTTTACAAAAATTTATGCTTAGCAACGTATCTTACAGACATGAAGTCCAAACTGCCTCTACCTGTGGTAAAGCTTCTTACTGACTCCCATAAATGAAATCAAAATATTTATGGTACACATTATTCCAAAAACATTTAGATTTATTTACTCCGTAAAATGGGCTAAATTTATGAGGACGTATGATCTTAAATCTGCGGGTAAATAGAAAGCCAATGTTATTGTAATCCTAGAGTGCAAAGGCAAGATTACATTTCAAGAGGATAAATACTATAAGAGCGTTTCAGAGCATACGTAGTACAATTTAGGAGAAAACTTTCACATAACAGCTAAAGTTAGGCATATGTGTCAGACGCAAGGGCGAGTATATGTGTCTATATTGGTGTGTGAGTTTGTGTATGCGTGTGTTTCTGCGTGTGTGTTGGTGTGTGTGTGTGTGTGTGTGTGTGTGTGTGTGTGTGTGTGTGTGTGTGTGTGTGTGTGTGTGTGTGTGTGTGTGTGTGTGTGTGTGTGTGTGCGTGTGTGTGTGTGTGTGTGGCTGATCGCAGGCCAGACAGAAAAGGGGCTAAAGGATTCCTTTCTCCATCCATCTGTCTGCTGGAAACGTCTTTCCTTCTACTTTCCGGCTGAAGGGCACAACTTTTCCAAAGTGTGGTGTGCATCCGATTGGCTGCCAAGAAATATCTGTACAGCAGTCAATTCAGGAATGGCATGCACCAGTTTGCCAAGCGGACAGTCAGACAGACAGACAGCCAGCCAGACAGACAGACAGACAGACGGACGGGCATGCATGCTGCTGGATTTCGTAACAGCTACCTTACTTTCATCCTTCCTTCCTTCCTTCTTTCCTCTCTTCTATCCTTTCTTCTTCCCCTCTGAGCTGAGTTATTAATAGCAGCGGCCAGGTCGTACTTCAGGGCGAGATGCCAGCGGCACGGAAGCAAGCTCTGTACCACAATCAGCATCAGCAGCAACTGCATCAGCAGTGGCAGCTGAGACTTCGCAAGGATGTTGATCACTTGAGCGGCGGCTGCTGCAGCGTCTGACGGGAGGAGATGCCAGGGACGAGGATAGCTGTAAGGGAAACGTGATCTCGAGCCAAAGAGGATGATAGGAAGGAGTGTGGTAGGAGGGAGAGCAGGGAGAGCAGGAGGAAGAGGAGGAAGAGAGTAGGAAGAAGGAGGAAGAGTAGAATGAAGAAGGAGGAAGAGAAGAGAAAGAGAAGAGGAAGAAGGAGGAAGAGGAGGAAGCGAAGAAGAGAAGATGGGGAACAGCAGGAATGGGAGGAAGACGGCAAAGGAAAAAGGGGAGATAAAGGAGCATGAGGATGAAGATATTAAAGAGTATGAGGAGCGAAGATTGAGGAAGATGGTGGAAAGGAAGGGAAGCAGGAGAAGAAGAAACAGAGGAAGAGGTGGATAGTAGAAAGAAAGCGGAAGAAAGGAAAGATAGAGAAAGATTAAGATGAGGAGGAAGAGGCGAAGGAATGAAAGGGGAAGATGGAGAAACAGGAGGATTGGGAGTGGAAGTAGGATGATTCAAAAGGATTCGCCACCTCATCTGCATTCGGTGCTTGCAACTGCTCAATAGTTTCTCCACGTCAGAGTCTCTTATAGGCTTCAATTCCCAGGCCCCTCCCGACTTCCCAGCCTCTCCACCGGGGCAGCACAGGCATCTGCGAAGGTGTGTGCTGGACAGGCTCTTGCTCTTGCTCGCTCGATGTTTAAGTCGGCGCAGGAATTTGGCCAAACCCATGCACGATGCTTTGGCTATGCAAATGCAAGTGCTTTCCAAGTTCCCAGAATATATTCATTGATGGTGGTGGTAGTGATGATGATGATGATGATAAAGAGGAGGAGGAGGAGGAGGAGGAGTATATGTGCTAAATAAATTCTACTTGCATAGACACATACATACATACACATACATATGCATACATAGACATACATAGACATACATATAGACACATATGCACACATAAACATACATAGACATACATATGCATACATACACATACATATACATACATATACACACATACATAGACATACATAGACATACATATACACACATATACACACATAAACATACATATATATACACATACAAACATTTACCTACATATACATACGCAAGGACGCTACGACAAGTCAATCTGGGGGCATTAGCCTGACCTAATGCCACTAATGCCTCTTAATGTATACTCCTGCGATCAGAGCATTACACAGAAACAATCACGATCTGATTGGGATAATTAAGAATAGAACTGCTAATAGAAGCAATTAATTAAGAATCTATTAGCAATTAATTAAGAATCTATTAGCAAATGAAATAAGAATCTATTAGCAATTAATTAAGAATCTATTAGCAATTAATTAAGAATCTATTAGCAATTAATTAAGAATCTATTAGCAATTAATTAAGAATCTATTAGCGATTAATTAAGAATCTATTAGCAATTAATTAAGAGTCTATTAGCAATTAATTAAGAATCCTATTCTGCGTAAAACATCTGCGTGTCAGTTGGACAAAATGTCCTTTCGGAGCAAATCCCCGATCTCTCCCGTTTCACCCTCTCCCCTCCCCTCCACCTAACTTGCCAAACTGACCACTAATATTATTACTTTCCCGCATAACTGTACTAAATGTACCCGGGACCCCAGAGAGGATACAAGTGTCTTATTCTTATATATATATATATATATATATATATATATAATCTTTCTTGTGTTATTTATTTTATGTAGCGCATATGATTTCGTGCATCAGTTCACACTTTCCTGGCTTGCGTTGACCCCTAATAAATCACCAGTATCATAATATTTTAGAAAAGTTTTTGCAGATTTCGAATTTTGTTGTGAAATATATCGTTCTGTATGTGAACCTGTACTTAAGTGAGTGAGTGAATAAATGAGTGAATGTAAAATTACACTTTTAGATTTATATACATGGGTTTGTATTAAGTGTACATTTGTACGGGTCATGGGCATAAGTTTCTTTGTAAAATCGTGCGTATATTTTATTTATTTTATATTTTATACGGAACACTTACATAGCGCCCTTTAAAAAACTACTCAGAAGCGCTCCCAAACCAACCTCGGCGAAAGAGAACAGTCTTTAGAGAAGAATAGAAGATAGAAGTAAAATCCCGGGATAGAAGACGCAGATAACAGGAAATCCATTCCAGAGGGTTGGGCCGGCAACAGAGAAAGCACGACGCTGCATGGTCGAGGTGCGAGCGCGAGGCACTAATAGATTACCACTAGCAGAGGAGCGAAGAAAAGCATACTATATACTAAAGAAGCGTTTTGTATGTGTGTTTAGGCCGAAAAGGAATTGGCGGAAGTGCGCTTTCAGCTGGAAAGTCTAAACGAAAGGCTCGAAGAGGCCGATGGACTGAGTTCTGCTCAGAGCGAGATAGCCAGGCGCCGTGAATATGAGATTCAGAAGCTGAAGAAGGACTTCGAGGTGCTCGCTGTCCAGCACGAAACATCGGAGGCAAGCCTTCGCAAACGCCATCAGGAAATCGTCACCGAGCTGACTGATCAGATTGAACATCTGAACCGAGCTAGAACCAAGTATGCAACGACTCATAGTAGGATTCAATTGATCTTTGCTAATCGATTTTAGTTCACAGATCTTATTTAATCGAACATCTCAACCCAGCTAAAGCCAAGTATGCAACGACTCATAGTAGGATTCAATTGATCTTAGCTAATCGATTTTAGTTCACAGATCTTATTTAATCGAACATCTCAACCCAGCTAAAGCCAAGTATGCGTGGACTCATATTGTGAGACACGGTAGCATATTGGATAGAGCGCTCGGCTTGTAACGCGGAGAGTACGGGTTCGAGCCTCCTCCGAGACGGTTACTGTGTTAGGGACCTTGAGCAAATCCTTCACTCACAATCGCTCGGCGCCATCGATTAATGCTAAGTCTAATTACTAGTGGCGCCTAATAAATGCAGAAATAAAAAAGTCGGATTAATTGATCTTAACTAATCGATTTTAGTTTACAGATCTTTTTAAATCGAACTTCTGAACCGAACAAAAGCCACGGAAAGCACAATCGATCTTAGTTCAAACATTTTAATTAATCTAAACCGAGCTACGCCCAGTCTTTTTACCGACACTGTACGGGTAATGTACTCATTACAGCTAAGTTCGCGAGGGAGAGCAAATTAATCAGAACTATAGGAACAAATTTCTGCCCTGGAGGGGATTTGAACCGCCGATCTCTTGGTTGAGAGTTCAGCATGCTAACCATTAGACTATCGCGATTCAAATGTACTCATAGTGCGCCGTTGTTTGCTGCAGGGGAGACAAAGATCGTCAACAACTGACGATTGAATTCGAGTCAGTGACCACACTTCTGGAAACTGCCAACAAGGCCAAGGTAGATCTGTCTGTCTGTCTGCCTGCCTGCCTGCCTGCCTGTCTCTCTGTTTCTATCTCTCTACATAGTACACATCTTGGTTCATCGCCGTTGAAAATCACTTGAAGATATTTAAGACCTAAATTTATTTTTTTTTAATTTAATTTTATTTATGTATTTATTTGTACTTCAAGGAGTTAAGCTGATAAGTTCGAGATAAATTCAATCCGGGAAGAAATAAATGCATTTTAACGGCAATGTATTTATTTCTGTTCGATTTCATCTTCAATCCTTTCGCTCGGAAGTTTCCAACCCATTCAGAATGTAACGAAACGCAGCAACATTTTGCAGTTCATCTGCTGCGTATAGCAAAAGCTTAATGGAAATGCGATATACTGTAGGGCGACGTAAATGTAATACTCTGCGGTGAGATACAGAATCGGTATGAACCTGCTAGAGAAACACTATTTATTTCTGGTTGACCTTTAACTCCTATCGATCAATGTATCCTGGCGTAACTGACAGTTATTAATTTAACAATAAAGTATCTTAAACTGAAATTGAAATTGAAACTAAAATTGAAACTGAAATTGAAATTGAAACTGAAACTGAAACTGAAATTGAAACTGAAACCAAAATTGAAACTCAGTGTAACGTAAAAATTAAAGACCGTCATTCAGACCTATTGCAATTAGCTTCGTTGTTGTCGCTGTTTGGGGAAACAGGTGGCGGCTGAGTCGAGACTCAGCGGTCAGGATGACCTGATACGTCGGCTGAAGGCCCAAGTGGATGAGCTGACCCGCCAGAACCAGGAGCTGAACGGAATCAAGGCGCGACTGAGCCAGGAGAACTACACCCTCCATCACCAGGTCCAGGAACTGGACAGGGCCAACGCCGAACTGACCAAGGCCAGAGCCCTGCTCCAGCAACAGGTCGACGACCTCAAGGCCCGACTCGACGAAGAATCGAACGTAAGTCGTTTATTCATTCCGTCCACGCAATCACCCGCCCACGATCCCACCCACCCATCCACCCATCCATCCATCTATTGATCCTTCCATCCATCCATCTACTGACCTATCCATCGATCCATCGATCCATCCATCCATAAGTTTGCAAGTAAGTCAGTCAGTAAGTAAGTAAGCAAATAATGCATTTATCCATCCACCCATCCATCCATCCAATGCTTCTCTTTGATTTAACTTTGAAATTTTAAACGAGGTTCCATCAACTCAAGTACCCATCCAAGCACTCATCTGTCCGTCCATCCGTCCATCCATCCATCCATCCATCAATTCATCCTGACTGACTGACTGACTGACTGACTGGCCACATTGACTAACTCTAATCCAGACTGACCACTCCATGTAGGACTGGCCAGCACACGCCATTAACCATTCTAGTCAACACTGACCATTCTAGACCAGACTGGACACGTCTGGCGAGACTGACCACTCCAAGCCAAACTAATCACTGCCAGCTAGATGAACCAATCTAGACTGACAGACTGACCATTTATACATCCTGAACAAATATAGACCAGACTGACCTCTGACCTCCTATCCCAATGGTATAAGTGAGACTGGTCAGTTGTTGACTTGTTTACGCTCTGGTTTAATTGAAAGCCCCTTCTACTCGGCTCAGCAGTTCCTAAGAAACGCCTGATTGAGGAGACAATTAATTAATTAGTCTATCCATCAATCAGTTCTTATTGATCGATCAGTCAATTTCTCTGTCGTCCTAGAAACATCTGTTGTGACTGTATTAGGCTATTTGTATTCTTGTGCGTCTGCGTGTCTGCCTGTCTGTCTGTGTGCCGGTTTGTGTATCTGTCTGCGTGTCTGTCTGTCTGTCTGGCTGTTTGTCTGTTTTTCCTTTCATAGGGAACTGAGCTGATGGATTTTAGTTGACTGATCATGAATCTTACTTTTCTTTTAATTAACTTTAAAGTTTGAGACGAGGTCTGATTAATGGCTGACATATTCTACAATGGCGCTATAGAAGTTCTTAGACTGTGTGCGTGGTGACCACTGGATTGAGGTTGGCAGAATGACGACGAGACGCAGACAGACAGAAAGGGTATGAGGAAAATATTAATACATTCGACATTAGAGAAGGTTGTCTTCCAAATATTGGGAATGGAATGATAAAGTAGCGCCATCTGTTTAATGGATCGTATACTAAAATGTGGATATGGAGGAAACTCTTGAGGATATCGTGGAGGGAAAAGAGAACAAATGAATCAGTACTACAGGAGATTGGTGACCTAAGAGGTGATCTGACATTGAATCAAAGAGCCAGCAGGCAGAAGATGATGTACTTTGGACATGTGATGCGCGCTGATGGACTAGAAAAGACGATGATGCTGGCGTGTGGAGAGGGAAAGAGGAGAAGAGGACGACCGAGAACTAGATGGATAGAAGAGGTACAGAGGAAGACAGCGATGAATCTTGCACAGCTGAGGGATGTGGCAATGGACAGAAGAGCATGGAGAAGTCTGGTCATGACGGTCGCTAGGGTTCCAAGAACCGACGGCACAAGGTGACAAGGTGATACTAAAATAACGCCACCTACCGAGTGAATCGAGAATATGTACTAAAGTATGGAAATAGTGAATGAGTGAATGAATGAATAAATGAATGAATGAATGAGACTAGCCAATTCCATGCTACATTCTTCCACGCACATCATATTTTCCCAGTCTCTTTGGATTTTATCCTTTGGGTAAAGCATAAAACATCTAAGTGAAAAGTCCTCCCTTAACCTGCGTCTCCTTCTAACGAGGTATGCTGGATACATTTTTCACCAACACTTAAAAGCTATTCTCTTTCCCCTAAGGTTGACTGGGAGTGCCTCTGGGTATACTACTTGAAGGGGCGCTATATAAATGTTCTGAATGAATGAATATAAATACATAAATAAAAAAGTTTTTATCTTTCTACTTATTAGGCCTACAGGTGTCATTTAATATCTGCACAAGAAAATACACAAATGAACAACATGTTTATTTAAAATATACAGCTGTTGAATTGAGCTGATCGATGCCATACGATCGCTATTGAAAAACGCGTACATTTACATGTAACTAGGTGTGTTTGTGGTCATTTAGTTGAGGAATCAGTTGTCAATCCAGCTGGCTAACCTTCAAGTGGATTTCGATAACCTGAACTTACGTCTTGAAGAGGAGGCAGAATCAGGAACAAACCTTCGAGCTCAGCTGCAGAAGGCGCAGAACGACTACCAAACAATCAAGACCAAGTACGACACCGAAATCGTGACCATCACAGAAGAACTTGAAGATACCAGGTAAACCAATTATTAGGTACATTCCTCTTCTTCCCCTTCTCCGTCACTGCCTTTAGTCGGGTGGTGCCATCCCAAGCCTGGATAAAGAAGGAGGAGGGCGATGTCAACGGCCTTTGATGCCATAAGTTGTCGTTAAACCCTGGAACTACTACTTCCTCTTATCTATCCTGCAGATCCAATTCCAAACGCCATCCACCGTAGACTGTCTGCCTGCCTGACTCTTGGATCTTGACCTGGAACTGAACCCTTCTTGCCTATAGCTTTTTTGACTGAGCGCCTGTAAAGAAGCTGGTTCCCCTGACTTAGCTTTCGTTGGGCGCTGTAGAAATCTCGAGTTTACGATTACGATTACATTGTTACTTAGATGGGCTACATCATTTTACTGGACAACTTTCTAAAATAGAGGGAGTAGTAACCAACCCACGACATGAGCCCTTTTGTCTTTCTTTGTCTTTAAGAACCATTGTGTTCGATCGTGGTTTTATGTTTCAGATTGGAAACCCTTTTGATTGTTCTTCTTTTAAGCGGCGCTATATAAATCTGTTACAATTTACAATTACTGTCCTACGATCATGCGCGCAGATCGTTTCCAATACAGTCACGTTCACTGGAGCCTTAGTGGGCGCATTGCGTCGCAGGTGGCAACTGCTGGCTAGGCATGGGCCCTAAATCGGCCCAAGAAACGTGACTGTCAGGGTATTAAGTCAGCAGGACTAAGCAATGACTGTGCAAATGCGAACCATATGAACCGTGAGCATCGGTGGTTCAGTGGTAGAATGCTCGCCTGCCACGCGGGCGGCCCGGGTTCGATTCCCGGCCGATGCAAATTTTGTTAGGGCAAGAAAACCGATTGGAGAGAGAAAGTGATCGGTTTGTAATGTGGAGCGTACGGGTTCGAATCTCCCCTTAGACGGTTACTGTGTAGGGACCGTGAGAGAGTCCTTCACTCACAACGGCTCAGCACCTCAGATTCAGAATTTAAGAACACAAGAAAAACTTGTGTATTTCAATGCACTTTATTGTAAGGGATTTCGTATGTTGTATTCATGCAGCTCATGCTTTAATGTTTATTTAAATTTAGAGGCAACAACATGTTTTGAATTTAGACGTAAGAAGGTTAATTTATGGCTTTTGTATCTACATTAAAAACTGAAGATGTGTTTGTTTGAACCAGACGTAAGTTCGCCGCTCGCCTGGCGGAACTGGAGGACCTCCTGGAACAGGCCAGGCTCAAGATTCTGAAGCTGGAGAAGGACAAATCCAAGCTCACGATCGACATCCGAGACATCTCCATCGAACTGGAAACGGTAAACGACGCATAAACATCCAGCAGCAGCAGCAGCAGCATTGTCATAATCGCCATAATCTTCATCAACATCAGTATCATCATCAGCAGCAGAAGCAACAACATCACCATCATCGTTATCACCGCTGTCATCATTATTGGCGGTGGGACTGGAATTTTTGGAAATTGAAATATAGTAGTGCTTGGAATTGGTCAGTTGGAATTGGTTTGGAGTTGGCAGTGGAATTAGTTGAGTGTAATTTGATATTAATTGTAATTGTAATCACGACAATTTATACAGCATCGTCAGCAGGAAGCTTCTTCAAGGTTGCTTTACAATGTCAAATGTCGGCGCGCACAATAGTCCAATAGTAATAAAATAATAATGTACAAAAATTGATGTCTGGAATCGTTGATGCAGGCGAATGCGAACGTGGGTGAACTGGGCAAGCGGTTGAAGCAGGCGGAGCACGCAGGTGGGGAGTTCCAGAAGCGCATCGACGAACTGACCGTCGAGCTGCAGAGTTCCAACGCCGAGAACCAGCGACTGCTTCCGGAACTGGCTAGACTTCGAATCCTCGTCAAGGAAGTGGAGGACAAGAATGACGGACTGGCTAGGGAAAACAAACAACTTTCGGGCAAGTATACGTCGCCCCTCAAAACACCCCAAAGTCATTTCGTTACCCTCTAGGTTTTCGGTCAATTTAGGAATTTTTAAAATTAAGGACCGATTTATAATGACCCGAAACCGACTCATCTAATGCGGTGTTGAAAGTGAATTGTAATCTGATCACTAATTAACTAAATCGTTTAACTAAATCATCTTATTGCCTTTGGTGTAGGGCAGTGTAGAGTGCTTTAGTATAGTATGATGATGAAGAAGAAATGAGTTCTCTACCCAAAGGCTGCGGTGGAATTGGGAATTTTTGGAAATTGAAATATGGTAGTGTTTGTAATTGCCTTATTGGAATTGGTTTGGGTTTGGCAGGGGAATTAGTTGATTGTAATTGTATTTGTAATTACGACAATTTAAACAGCATCGTCAGTAGCAAGCTATTTCATGGGAGCTTTACAATGTCGTAGCTCACTGGCTTTATGCCACCCAGGAATGAGATGAGCGAGGTGGTTTCCTGTTGCCCTCCTCACAGACAACTGTGGTTGAGCAGCTTGTCCAAGGTCGCTACCCAGTGGCTTGAGGCAGATTGGAACCCGCGATCCTCCCGTTACGAGGCACAGACCATACCACTACATCACTGCATCCCACAGTATAATCTACTGTAGTATAAGGGTTGGAAATGGTTCTCTAACCCATAAGGCTACATGCTAACAGTCGCAGGTGCGATGCGCTCAAAAACTGGCATAGAGTTCTCAAGAAGCTAGAGGAAAGCTAATCTAGACAAGGTCGTTTTCAGATGCTCTTCGAGACGCCCTTGGACAGATCAAGGAGCTGAACCACCGACTCCAGGAGCTGCAGGCGAAGCGTGTCCAGCTTGAGACGGAGAAGGAGGCGCTGGCAACGGAGCTGGGTGACGTGACAGACGCCCTGAAAGACGCCCAGAGTCGCCTCGAATCGGCCAACGCGACGATCGCTCAGCTGAGAGCCGATCTCGAGAGACGCCTCAAGGAGAAGGACGACGAAATCGACAACATCAGGTCTGCGGTTCGATTCCCCTTTTAACTTAACTGACCTATACCAAATAAAACGCCTATCGATAGCTACAGATCGATGAAACTTTATGTTTGTATCTGAACATTTATACAGTGCATATCACAGACATCTGTCTGTAACATAGAGTAACAGAGTATCAACTTTGTATAGCGCGGGCTAAACTTACATAGCGACTTTAGATGAATGAAACCCTTGAGAAAGTTGACGGATTCTTTGGATGGTACAGGCTAGTACTCCATTGGGTTCTACGTGTGCGGGAGAGACAACCAGCGGTGACTTGTTCACTTATTGGAGCATTCATTGCTTGCAGATAAACGTTTAGTTGGAAGGCGTTATAAAATATTACATTACGTTACAAGAACATTACAGTGACATTACAGGAACATTACAGGAACATTATAGGAACATTACAGGAATATTACAGGAACATTACAGGAACATTATTGGGACATTACTGGGACATTACTGGATAGTATAGGAACATTACAGGGACATTACAGGCACATTATTGGGACACTACTGGAACATTACTGGACAGTATAGGAACATTATCGGGACATTACAGGGACATTACAGGGACACTACAGGGAACATGATAAAAACATTATACGAACATTATAGGAACATTACGTTGCATCTCACTGCATTGTTTTGCCCAACGATGCCTGCATTGCATTGCATTGCATAACAGGAAGAGCAGCCAGAGAGCGATCGAGGAGCTGCAGAGAACGATCATCGAGATCGAGACGAAGTACAAGGCCGAACTCAGTCGCCTCAAGAAGAAGTTCGATACGGACCTCCGCGAGTATGAAATCCAGGTCGAGACCCTGAACAGAACCAACGCCGAACTGAACAAAGGAAACAAATCCATCATCGGAAAGATCAGGGTACACACACTCATATTTTTATCCATCCGTCCTTCCATCCATCCATCCATCCATCCATCCATCCGTTCATCTATCTATTCATCCTTTTTTCCGTCGTTTTGTACGTCCATCCATCCATCCATCCGTCCGTCCGTCCATTCATCGAGTCATCCATCCATCCATCCATCCGTTCATCTATCTAGTCATCCTTTTTTCCTCGTTTTGTACGCCCATCCATCCATCCGTCCGTCCGTCCATTCACCGAGTCATCCATCCATCCATCCATCCATCCGTCCGTCCATTCATCCAGTCATCCATCCATCCATTCATAGCCGAGCGTCCATGCATCCATCCATCCTACTATCAATCCACTCATCCAGGATCCAGCGGATGCTAAAATAAGTGTCCAGCCTTCCAGGTTTATACGTAGGCTTACACGGGTTCATAAATTAATCCACCATCCACTAGCTCATGCTTCATTTTAAACCAAATTATAATTATGAAATCACTGTCAATTTCAATATAAATTTATTCACCCATCGATCGAGGTATACGGTCATTACTACAGTTTATCCTCATACTCAGAAAAGGATTCTACCATCGAGCCACAATCCCTCCAAAACTTGCTTATGTTTTCATCCACTTTTATAGCGCCTTTGCTTGCCTCGATTTCATCTGAGAGGTTTTGTTTGGAACTGTTTCTAGGAACTGGAGATCGCCCTTGAAGAGGAGAGGCGCCGAGGAGAGGACGCGCGCCAGGCGGCCTTGACCCTTGAAAGAAGACGGGTTGCCCTCCAGGTCGAGCTCGATGACGTCAGAGCCCTCCTCGATGCTGTAAGTGATCCCCAACTTACGCCCCTGCACTTCAAATTCTCTTCCAATAATTGCAACCAATTAGTTCTCTACATGTAATTTATAAGTAAAACTTCTGATAATTAATTTCATAAAAATGACGCATTCCTTTTTCGGTTAGACGGCCAGTTAGATCCAGCGAAGCCATGCGGTGGCATCAGAAACGTAATGCTAACAATATCCTAAAATTTATTAGGCAGATTATTCAAAGCTAATTAAATCGTTATGATTATATTACTTATAAATAATAAATTATTGATTAATTAAATAGTTTTAAGACTGATTTAATCTAGAATGCATTTGTGCTGCCAGTAGCATGAATGTAATCTTTTTGGGTATAATCCTGGACAAAGTAAGCATTAAGCAGACATACTGCATCTGACTGATAGGACAAAACCAGATGAGAAATAATAACAAATATGATAACAATACCAATAGCAATAACAACAACAACAACAACAACAACAACAATAATAATAATAATAATAATAATAATAATAATAATAATAATAATAATAATAATAATAATAATAGGCCTAATACTGTACAAAATGGACATCCGTTCCAGGCGATGTCATGCACGTGTCCTGTCATCCTCTGTTTCCCTTTTCCTCACAGGCCGAAAGAGCGAGAAAGAATGCCGAGGGCGAGCTTTCCGAGACGACGGCACGTTTGAGCGAACTGTCCATCACCATCACAACGATCTCAACGGAGAGGCGACGCTACGAGGCCGAACTTTCGGCCCTGCGCGCCGACCTGGACGAGACCCTGGCGGGCAAGCAGGCAGCCGAAGACAGGGCCGACCGAGCCCAGCAGGAGGTGAACCGTCTGCTCGAGGAACTGCGTCAGGAGCAGGAGAACTACCGCAATGCCGATGGTCAACGTAAGCAGCTGGATGTGGAGATTAGACAGCTGGTCACCCGATTGGAACAGGCCGAGTCGTTCGCTCAGAGGGAGGGAAAACGACTCGTCGACAAACTCCAGGCCAGGGTAAGGGTCAATCACTTTGGCAACTACATCGATGTATGTATGTATGTATTTATGTATGTATTTATGTATGTATTTATGTATGTATGTATGTATTTATGTATGTATGTATTTATGTATGTATGTATTTATGTATGTATGTATGTATTTATGTATGTATATATGTATTTATGTATGTATGTATTTATGTATGTATGTATGCATGCATGTATGTATGTATATTTTATGTATATGTATATTTTGTATGCGCATTTATTTAGCGCCTTCGCGGAGCTCTCAAGATCCAAGGTAGTCCTAAGTCAACCACTCTGGCAACTACATTGATGTATGGTCCGTTTCTGCTTCGCACATGATTCAGAGAATTATTTCCGCTTTCACATGATTCACCAAACTGTTTCTGCTATCACATGACTTTGTAATCCGTGTATCTACTGTACACGTGACACAGTAAGCTGTGGGAAAGTGCGTATCAGCGTGTAGCCATTGTCTGCTTTCGTTTGTTGTTCAGCTGCGTGACCTTGAGGCGGAGTTGGAGGCGGAGCAACGCCGAGCACGTGACCTGGCTGCTGAGAACCGGAAGTTGCAGCGTCTGTTGCAGGAGCAGAAGGTCCAGTCGGATGATGATCGACGCATCGCAGCCGAACTGAGCGAACAGGTCAACGCACTCAACAACCGACTCAAGGTCCTCAAACGACAGCTGGAGGAAGCCGTAAGTACACGTCATCGTGTCTCATCGACGTCACAACAACGATCTCAATTACAATGTGGCGTCCGTCTGAAAATGCTCTTGCCCCTCACGCAAGCAAACCTGGAGCCATGCCTTACCCTACCTTAAAAGCAAATTAACCCTTTAACGAACAAATTAAGAAGTCCCTTACTGCTACTACCATCTCCTGAATAACAGTGCAGTAATAGTCGTTAAAATGTTAAACACCAAATACCAATTGTTGTACAGGTGCCAAGGGTGATAGATGGGATGGGGTTTAACTCGTTATAGTAGGATAATTTAACAGTCTGCAATTTCTCGAGCATTGACCGACGACATCGAAACTGGTTTAAAATCTGAACTTTCAAAGTCCATATTCAAAATTCAGCTTGGCCTGCATTCTAGTTTTCCTAACCGCTTGTGCCGCAACTTACCGGCGCTATAGAAGCAGTGGCAAGGGGTTCCCCTCGTGCCCCTCTTGGTTATATGCCGGCCACCTCAAATCAGACCAGTGCATGGTGGACTACCAGAATGTGGCCCCCCTCTGGAAATGCTCTTGCCCCTCACGCAAGCAAACGTGGAGCCCCGCCACAGGAACTTACCAGTTAAAAGCCTCAGTTATTCCCTACGGCCCCGCACCCATGATCGTATTGTTCCTCCTGTTGACAATTTAACGCGTAACTGTTTTATTATTAGGATGCTGCATGCATATTAAGCTTTTCTTGTGTTCTTAAATACTTGCAAACCGATGTGCAATTAGCTATTGGTTAATAAAGAATATACTTACTTACTTAATTACTTACCTATAAGCAAATTAAGCACCTCGAGTTGAAAAATATTTGCGACTGTTTTTGTGATTGATCTGCAGGAGGAAGTGGTCGCAATTACGATGAACAAGTATCGTAAGGCGATGCAGTTGTTGGAAGAAGCTGAGCGCCAACATGAGACAACGGAGAGAACAATGCTGGTCCATGGAGGAGCTGGCGGTGGAAAGTCCAGCAGATCGATGTCGGTCACCCGCGAAATCACCAGAGTCGTCAGAGTCTAAGGTCTCCAACTAAAGTCTCATCTGTCCCAAAAACTAACAACAACATAAAATTTGCATAAATCTGCATCCTTATGCATAATTGCATGTAATTAATCGTAATCGTAAGCCCGAGATTTCTACAGCGCCCAGCGAAAGCAGCGCCGCGGGGACCAGCTTAGTCACAGGCGCTCAGTCAAAACAAAATCGATAGGCAAAAGGGTTCGGTTTCAGGTCAAGATCCAAAAGTCAGACTGGGAGACAGCATAAATTTGCTGTACATAAAATTCTTGTACAGGTTACAATGGCGGTTACCGTTAAATACACGCGCATGCAACATTCTGTTTAATAGACAGACCATAATCTGTCCGTACTTAAAACTCTCTCTCTCTCTCTCTCTCTCTCTCTCTCTCTCTCTTTCTCTCTTTCTCTCTCTCTCTCTCTCTCTCTCTCTCTCTGCCTTTGTAGTTGCTGCCTTTGTAGTAAATATTATTATTATTTCTGCATTTATTAAGCGCTACTATCTAATGACTTAGCATCAATCGATGGCGCTGAGCAATAGTGAGTGAAGGACTTGCTCAAGGTCCCTACACAGTAACTGTCATAGGGGAGGAGACTCGAACCCCTACTCTCCGCGTTACAAACCGAACGCTTTAACCAATCGGCTATCATGTCCCACCATACATACATTGCACAGTTCAAGAAAGGCAAATAAATGAAATAAAACACAGTACTATTGAAATTTAAATTTGGAACTAATTCTGTACCAATACTAAGTCAGTTTAAAAGACACTTAGACACGACTTGTGAAGTACTCAATAGCTATTGTCTTTCTAACACTGCGCTGACAACATTATCGCTTTAATATCGCGTGAAGTTTGCTCATCACCAAATGACCATTGATTATACAAAATACGTGATTTATTGCTATGGATGCCTTAAATGAATCATAATAACACGACAAATCAGTTTGTAGCCTGATTCGTGTCTTTTCTGGGTGACCTTTTAGCGCAAGCATCAGCTGTTAAACTAAATAAATAAATAAATCAATTTGAGAACTTCTATAATAATGCTTATAGGGCATACATAGGTCGATGGTCGCTACTAAGCAAAATCGTTATGCCAGCCAAATTCCAGGGTAAGTTCGGTCGAAAAGCCAAGAAGGGAATCCGAGAAGATACCGAAACAGCCAACAGACTTACAGAGATAGATATGAGTTCCCATGTTGTTGGTGATTCAGTAATTGGATTTGAATATTTAAAAACAATTTCTATACAACGCTGTTTCAGTCTGACTTGCTGTTTGGATGTTTTAGGTGCCGACGTCTGAATGTACTTGGCTGCAACTACTTTAATCAACACAGTCGTCGTCGTCATCATGTCTCGTTGTCCTCGTCATCATAATTCGAACGGCCTACCTATTTCTTCTTCTTCAAGTTCTCTCGCTTTCATTCTGAGCTCGAAATCCAGAAACGTTAAATTTTGAGTCACTATTATATTTGTTGCTGTATCGATGGTTCAACGTCATAAATGCTGCTGCCATACGCTATGCAAATTTATGTATAATTATGCATAAGTATGCAGATTTATGCAAATTTTTTGTTGCTGAACTCATCGATCAGTCGAAATTGTATGCTTTTTATTCGGACTATATTTCTATGGCATGTATTAGCCGTCTTGATAAAACTCAAAAGGCTTCCATGATAATCCGACCTGATTCTGTCCACTCACGAGAGGCATGCGGGTTCAGAGGGGTTCTACGCCTATATGGGTCAGTTCAGATGTTCTTATCCAAGCTCCCAAATGAGGAGTTTCTTCGTATACTTATCAGCAGTGCCTGGAGAATTAGACGAATCATTTTGAGGCTTTTCGTTAGCGCTAAGCCGTAACCTATGACCTGGTCCTAAACATGTGAACCCTGCTTGACCTATTTTCCCGAAGGCCTTCATTAAATCTCTCCAGTGCTTCACAAACCAGTCAAGACCCCTGGTGAGTTTCGTGATGACCACCTGGGCTTTTCCGTTTCCCATTTCGCCGTCTGAAAGATCTCCTATGCTTTGGCCAAAGAAGCAGCTCAAAGTGAAAACCCAATTCGATCGAGATGTTAGCTGGCTTTCTCGTAGGCGCTTACTACAGGTTCTTAGAGGCTTTTTTCAAACATGGCCGAGTTCCAAGAGTTCTAGCTGGCCACACAGCGTTCACACACATACCCACGACCAACTAAAATACCTGATTGCCGTCACGTAGCGCAGAAATTGTATGAAAAAGCCCCTGGAAAAAGGCGCTACATGAGAGAAGGGCATCGCTGCATTTATATCAATGTTCTTGGTCAGTAGTCTCGCTAAAGCCTTCGCAGTTTACAGTGACAGACGAAGATCGCGGTAGAACTTCCCACGCAGACTCGGTACTTTAGTTTGTTCATATAGCATGACGTCAATGTTACGTAATATTACGTAATAACAGCTATGACGTCAATGTTGCGTAATAAGCATGTTCAAAAATGACGTGCGGTACTTTAGGTCTCAATAATCAGATGTGTTTTGCTTTTGAACTGAATTAATTTTTCACTGCTACAGTTTTAAACATTAAATCCCATACGTAAACGAAATCTGTTGAGTTTTGCTGTGAACGGCGACGACGTAACTACAGTTGCACAAAAGAAGTACACAGAACAAAACTAAGAGACGTGTTTTGCTTACTTTATTCGTGTAATGTGATATGTTGTGACGTCATGCAATGCGACGGGATGTAAAGTAATAGTGATGTAATTTACTATGTTCCTCAGTGGAATGTGAGGGAGACGTTCATGTCCTGCCTCTTCGGCCCTTGAGCCGGCAATGGACTAATCCCAAAGTCCTGGACACGTGATCAATGCGTCGGAGGACTTGCCATTTACTTTCTAGCTTACGCTGGTACCAAATTCCATGCTGTTTGGTGAAAGAGAGAGACAGACAGACTGACAGACAGAGAGTGTGAGTGAGAGACAGAGAGAGAGAGAGAGACGGACGGACGGACGGACGGACAGACACAGAGACAGACACAGAGACACAGTGAGACCAGACAAGGCACATGTGCGCAAAAACATATTCAAGGTAATTACACGGAGTCCGCTCAACAGGCTCACACCCGCAATCGTTGGCTTTAGCATCTATGTTGGTTTTCGAAACCCGGAGGTCATGTGAAACTGACATCTCACTATTACGACGTCCAGCCGTGTAATCCATCTTGAATGGTTGCCCGGTTGTTCAACTTCAACTGATATAGGCGCTTCAGCTAAAAAACCGTTCAATCTCAACACTGGCGCCGAACCAAACGCATGGGCTTGGGGCGGTGTTTTTACCAGTTCAAGCTGTAGAGTATTCGGGGCAAGGGATCCATTCCTTTAACCTCATCTGACCTCACCTAATGACTTGTATAGCATGGTGACTGTAATTGTAATTTGAAATTTGTATAGCGCCTCTTCAAGATAAACTCATCAGAGGCGCTCTCTGCGCTAACGATGTTAAATGTCGATCAATGGTGACTTGAAGTGACCGTTATAGTAAAAAATTCTATTCCGTTGGAGAAGTCCACTCGACATCCACAAGATCAGGAAAATCATGAGTGAGGTTACGGTTAGTACGACCAGATTAAGATTTGAGGGCATTGTATTGTATTGTATTTGGTAACTCATGTAGCGCTTCTTACAGAACAAACTACTCAGAAACGCTTCCAGCCTGAGAACCCCGGGGAAATAAGAACGTCTTTAAACAACTGAGTACTGTCCGGCCCATTGAATTTAATTTCTAAGGGAGTTTTTTCTGGGGCCTGAAAACTCCCAAAATATCCTACGAGCATGCGTAACGTGCGTCGTTGGCCCTGAAGCCAGTATGGAATGTATGAAGACTCTTAATATAGCTCGTTTTTCATACATAGCAATCTAACTGGCCTAAACAGATCCCACTTACATTACGCGAGTGTTAGTGTACAAGGTAACGATTTACATGTAAGTAGATGTATTCATGGTGCCATAGGCTTTACACGATGGTAAAATACTCAGGTAAAATACGATTACGGGTCAGACTTTTCGCTTCATCCGATCAAAACCATTTGTCTAAGTTAGGTTGTGTTTACAGAGTTGGACTTCGCCTGAAAACATTTACAACCAATCCACCTCTTGCTTATTTATTACTAATGCAGCAGAAACTCAAAACAAACGTTTAGTCTATATATTTATCCATATAGATGCTTTCCACGTTTCTAAGCCAAGTCGAAAATCGACGGATTCCAGATGACCTTTGCTTCAGGAAATATGATCGTCTGTGGAAGTATTGTATGTACGTCTCTGATTTATATAGCGCCTTTTAAAGAACAACTCAAAGGCTGCTGTCTTTTGTCAGACATTTGTGCAGGGCAGTGTTAGTGTTCAGTAAATACCAGAACTGTGCCGCATATTAGACCTAAAATCAAAGTTACGAAGACCGCTTTGTTTCTGGCTCCACTATTTACACGTTCAGTCAAAGTATACGGAATCGGAGCAATCCGGCGAGCAGTCTTAATTACCTAATACTACACCATTACATTACACTGAATTAAGTCATATTAAATCACCTTACATTACATTACATTAGCCTGCAGGATTATTGCCATTCGATATTGTAGTCTTCTGAATACTACAGCGAATCATGCACGGACATTCGATTTAACTCTGGGGCTAGCACGGTCCGTACACGGGGACCTTAAATGGCGTGGCACCCATTCAAACGGGCAACGGTGGTGAAGGATCTCACCCGATCAATTCACTGCAAAACGATCAGGGTCGAGGCCATATGCTAGCTATATAAAACCTATACATTTACATTTGATGATGATGATGATGATGAGTTTTCTGCCCGAAGGCAGGTCCATTGGCTTTATGCCACCCGGGGATGAGATGAGTGAGGTGGTTTCCCGTTGCCTTCCTCACAGACAATTGTGGATGAGCAACTTGTCCAAGGTCGCTACACAGTGGCGTGAGGTAGATTCGAACCCGTGAGCCTCCGGTTACGAGGCATCGAACATACCATTACACCACCACGTCCCACTACATTTACATTTACATTCTGGAAACTCCGCCACTGCTTTGCATGGTATAGTGCCAGTCCCAAGCCTGGATAAAGGAGGAGGGCGACGGCAACGGCCTTTGATGCCATAAGCTTTCGTTAAACTGAGGAACTACTACATTCTGAAGTTAGCCAGTCATGTACGAGAACCCTGCGTGAAATCAACATCGGATAATCTGCTGACATCTAGCGGCGAGACACTCGCAACTCGTCTAATTGATTTTGCTAGGTGGTGCTGTAAGCTGGCCCTCAGAGGAACACAAACTCGCCGCTTGAGGTCGCCACCGAAGGACTGATGCTGAGGTATACGACCCAGTAGAGGGCGCTGAGAGCGACGAAAACGAAAGGGAAAACGACCCGAGAGTATATATCGATGTCGTCTGCAAGAGTTGTGTTTCGCCGCCGAGCCTTATTGCGCGTCGGTGACGTCTTTTTCGGTTGCCTCTTGTCATTCATAGTTCGCGCTTTGAGGATATTTTGAAGGGATGTATCGCTCTCGTTTTGGTGAGTTGGGACGAGGACCGCAGCTCCCTCTGGTGTTACGGGACTCAGGTAGCAGAGATCCGTGTTGGGATCCTTGTGCGATGCTAAACGTGCACCCTGTCCAATCACACAAGAAAATCCCGAAATATATTTAAATTCTATTCGTTGTGGTTTGGACGAGGATAGCCTCTGAAGATGCTAAGATGTCATCACCAGCAGCATCAACATCACCTGACTGACTCAAATGATCGACAAGACATTAATGATGATGAAGGCTAACGATGATAATGACGACAGCAATGATGATAATGGCGACGACGAAAATAAAATGAAGACTATAATGTCGAATGTGCTGGTGATGATGACAACGACGAATATGATGACGGCGATGACAACAATTATAATGATGATGATGATGATGATGATGGCAACGACGACGGCGGAAATGAAGACGATGATGATAAATGCGATGACGATGATGATGACGACGACAATGATTATGATACAGCGACGTTGATGACGACGACGACGATGATGCTGATAAAAGCAGAGGTAACGTTTACCTTGATTTCTAATTCTAGATGCGTGGTCCACCTGTTAGCCTCCTTCCTTCCCTTGCGCAACCGGAAGTAAGCCGTCTCCTCTTCCCCCGACCAATCACCCTTCTCCTTCTCTTTCGCCTGGGCTAGCTTTCCCCCCGGCCAGCACGTCCTACCGATGTAGCTGACCGCGGCATATTCCAAGATGGCGGCAAACACCATGACGAAGCACGTGACCAGATAGACATCGATGCTCTTCAGATAGGAGATCTTTGGAAGGGCGGCGTTCGTGTTTGAGATGAGCGTTGTCATGGTGAGGACCGTGGTAACCCCGAGGGCCACGCGGGCCGGTGCTGCGTCCCGGTGCAGCCAGAAGGACACCCAGGACAGCACGACAATGAGGCTCGATGGAATGTAGATGTGGATGACGTAATAGCCAAGGCTACGCACGAAGTAGAGCTCACACGCCAGGCGGGAGTAGTTGCCTAGGCGACAAGAGGTTGTTTTGTAATGTAACGCTGTATAACGTAAACGGCGATTAGGAGGAGAAAGAAGAAAGAGGCAGTCAATGATTTAGGCAAGGAGACGGAAACTGAACGAAATATTACAAGCGCAAGAAAAAAGCCATTTACCTTGCTTTACCTTACATTACCTCGTCATACCTTACCTTTACTTACCTTACCTTAGATCGTCATACCTTACCTTGCTTTACCTTACCTTACCGCGTCATACCTTACCTTTACTTACCTTACCTTAGATCGTCATACCTTACCTTGCTTTACCTTACCTTACCGCGTCATACCTTACCTTGACTTACCTAACAGTTCACAGATGGAAGTCTCACAATTCTGAGGACTTTTCAACTGAATGTCTTACTTCACCCTCCTATACTTCAAATTATTTTACAGAAACTTACATTATTTTACCTTTAGAAACAACGGGCATAAGTCATGTGTTTCATGAAATAGGTATCTGGGAAAAGGAGAATATCTAATCAGGCAGACAGACAGACAGACAGATAGACAGAATCACATTAGACAGACAGAGAGACAGACCGTCGGAACTGGTGCTTTGCGATTGCTGACCTGTGGTAAGAACTTCTAGTCTCTCGGTGATTCTGTATCCTGCGACCTTGAACTGAGGCAGCTGAACCCCACGGTCGACTGTCACCGACCCAGTTGGTCCTTCTTTCCATTTGTACGCTATGTGCTTCACCGAATAGGCGTCTGAAACAACGATAGTGTCTCCGAAGACTAGTATTAACAGGCCTTCTGCGATAAACATGCGATTGGCATACTCTAACCTACTGTTACCTTACCTTTACCATGCCATATTGATCTTACCTTATTTTAATCTTACCTTACCGTACCTACTTTTGCCTTTCTTCGTCTGACCTAATCTTACTTAACCCTATTTCACCTTACCTTGTTGTATTTCAGCTTGCCGTACCTTACCTTACTTTATCATACCATGTATCACCTTACCTTACCTTACCAAAACTTGCCTTTGTTAGTTAGACAATTAAGCATTATTGTATGAGAATACAGACCTTAAAATGCCTTGCCTTTGAAGTATCAAAACTTCACATCTTATAAACCTCCATTTACATCTCATCCCCATGACCTTTAAAAAGTGTCTGGCAATGTTTTTGAAACATAATAATACTGCGCTTGCTGTATGCAGCAAAACGTAATAGTTTTATCTGTGTTTTTTTGGAATGTGACTTGTCTCAACCCTGTATAGAAATTGACCCTGAAGATTTTTAGTTAAGTCATTGCCCACGGCCACAAAATTCTGCGTATATATATATATATATATATATATATATATATATATATATATATATATATATATATATATATATATATATATATATATATATATGCAGACCAAAAAAATTGACTTCACTGCAGATCAATAATTCTGGCCAGTAGTTTATTTCTGCGGGCGACCGTTGATGCAGCTCTAGGCGAGACGAGTCACATTCCGACAAAATACAGACAAAACGTTGATGTTTTGCTGCAGATAGCAACCGCAGTATTGATAGCTCAGGTGCCACATTTACATAAAACACTTCCACAAGAATGAACTTCTTGTAAGTGTCACATCAGGGTTAATGTGACAAGCTGTATCTATTATGAGTACAGTACGTTCATCTTGGCAATATTTCGGAGATTTTAATCTCGTTGCTAGCACGGTTTATACACGGGGATCTTAAATTGCGTGGCACCCATTCAAAACTGGCAGCGGTGGTGAAGGATCTCACCCGATTAATTAACTAAAAAATGAGCAGGGTAAATGTAAATGTACACGTACAGGTTTTTCTGTAGCGACCTTATGACCTCGACCCTGCTCATTTTTCATTGAACTGATCGAGTGAGATTCTTCACCACTGCTGCCCCCTTTTAATGGGCGCCACGCCATTTAAGCTCACCGTGCACAGACCGTGCTAGCCCGAGATTGAAATCTCTGAAATATAGCCACGATCTGTATGCGAACCGGCATCCTCACGCACAGAGGCGCCTTGACGTATGCTTTAACCAACGTAGCGAACTAGGGCAGTGGGTCGAGGCCAGTATACAGTCGATATAGAAAAACACTACATTTTACTTTAAATAATTAGGTTATAACTATGTATATATAGCAAATCGATTGCACTGAAAAGGTACTTTCAAGAAATATGATGTTTATATACACATGCATACCGACATACGTACAGTACGTGCGTGCATTTGTGTGTGTGCGTGTGCGTGTGTGTGCGTGTGTGTGTGTGTGCGTGTGTGTGTGCGTGTGTGTGTGTGTGCGTGTGTGTGTGTGTAGATTCAGCTGATAAGCTAAATGACCTCGCAGTGAAGTAATAATGTTTAGCCCTGCGGCATGGATCAGACGTTTCTTCCGAGGTCTGTCTGTGGTTGACAGACTCAGCAGATGAACAAATTACGTCGGCCATCTTTGTTCTGCTGGAATTTATTCGCGTAGTTGATTCTTGATGTCCTTCAACTGGAATAAGTGGTCAGCGTCGAAAACAACTTATCGACCTCTTGATGCTTGAGGCGGGCTTCGCGAATGCACAGAGGGACAGACAGACAGACAGACAGACAGACAGACAGACAGATAGAAAGAGAATAGACAGGAGAGGCTGAGACAGAGAGGCAGAGCTGCAGAGGCAGACATCAATAGCAGATGAGGGTATAGCGGTGGGGATAGAGAGTGAGACAGAAACATAGACAGACAGACAAACAAACAGACAAACAGAGAGACAGACAATAGACAGAAGAGGCTGAGACAGAGAGAGGCAGAGGCAGACATCAACAGCAGATGAGGTTACAGAGGGGGATAGAGTGAGAAAGAGAGAGACAGACAGACAGACAGAGGCGTCAACGGAGACATCGAAAGTGGGAGATACTCCCAGAGAGAGACAGCAGGATGCAGTCATACACGGAGTAAGATACTGAAAGAGACAGACAGAGCCACAGACGGAGACGGCGGCAGAGAGAGAGACAGATACAAAGACAGAGGCAGTAAGACAGACACAGAAGCATATCATGGCAAGATGCTACCACCTATAATTGCGCCATCTACAGAAAGAGCCACTGCGGAGATCCTTGGAACTGCCCAAACAAAGCAGAAGCATCGAAGACCTTCGTAACACTTACATTCGGCGCGTGTATTATTCCCCCCTGCTATCGAAGTCGTCATTCCCTTGCACGCGATCCTGTCGCTTGGGTTCGGCAAAACGGAATGAGAATGGACGGCTTGAATTGTAATCGAATCCAGTTCAACACTTCAACGATGCTTTCGGTCGACGCTGTAACGAGCAGCGGGGCTTCGGTTTCCTCAAGAGGGGCGCAGTGGACCCGATGTCTAAGGCTCCACCGTCTCTCTATTTGTTTCTGTGTCCCTGTCTGTTCATCGGTCTGTTCATCCGTCTGTCTTTTTTATGCTGTGTATCTGCCTTTTCTGCTGTCTGTCTGTCTGTCTGTATTTATGTCTGTCTGTCTGTCCGTCCGTCTGCCTGTCTGTATGTATGTATGTATGTTTATCCGTCCATCCGTCTGTTGTCTGTCTGTCTGTCTATCTATCCGTCCATCCGTCTGTTGTCTGTCTGTATGCCTATCTATCCGTCCGTCTGTCTGTCTATCTGTCTGTCTGTCTGCCTGTCTGTCCTTCCGTCCTTCGTCTGACTGTCCTTTTATTAGTCCGTCCGTCTGTCCTTCGTAGGATAAGCCTGGAGAGAGTGAAACGAGGTCACCATGAAGGGGCCGCAGTTAGCTGTGCATCGCTGGACACCACCCGGTTTAAACAGATTCGTCGCCGTCTTTTTCATCCTATCTCCTCCTGCTCTTCGTTCTCCTCCTCCGCCTCCTTCTATTTGTCCTCCTCCTCCTCCTCCTATTCCACGTCTTTTTCATTCTCTTTGGCCTTTTCCTTCTGATTCTCCTTCTGTCACTTCTTCTCTTTCTCTATCTCCTCCTTCTTCTCTTTCCCCTCTCCCTTCTCCTCATTTTTCGAAACTTATCTACGTAGGAATGTTCGATTGCAATTACAATGATAGAGTAATAGGATGGGGCATTTACATGGCGCCCTAAAGAGTAATTCATAACCTGCGGGGCACCAATACACTTCTTTAAAGCGAAGAATCAGCAAAAGCTTTTTTCCGATATTGGAGATATATCTAGCTTGATCTCGATTCATATATATATATATATATATATATATATATATATATATATATATACGATGGCGCAGTTATATATATATATATATAACTGCGCCATCGTTTTCCAACTTGGTCATAAAAATGCTACATGGAGCGAGCATCCAGCATCCTCAGGACTACCCAAGTGTTCTCAGCAACTGATGGAATTGGTCAAGAGCTTTTTGAGTCTCAGCGGTCGTCGAACATTGTAAGGGATGAGTTGGTGGGAGGCAGATAATTCTTTAGGGCAATCCTTTGTCTGTCTATCTGTCCATCTGTCTATCTGTCTGTCTGTCTCTCTGTCTGTCTATATGTCTGTTCATATGTCTGTCCATCTGTCTCTCTGTCTGTCTATATGTCTGTCTATCTGTCTGCTATCTGTCTGTCTGTCTCTCTGCCTGTCTGTCTGTCTGTTTGGCTGTCTGTCGGTCGGTCGGTCGATATCTGAGTCGCGTGTGAATTAGTGTGATGGACATTTTCTGTATCGAAGCAGGAGCGTGGAAAGAACAGTCAATCTTGTGGACTTCGCTTATGTCAAACCTTTCTGATGTATACTCCGGCGATATATACTCCGGTCCTGCGCTCAGGGACGTTGGACATTTACTGCGGACCTGTCATTCGTCATTGGTTGTTTGTGAATGTGAACGCCATATTGATATGAATGTGTTACTGTCAAACTCGGCCAGAGTAAGAAAAAATATTTGCAAAGTCTTTTCGACCTTAACAATTTTCTTACGAATGTTCTGACCCATCGAATTTCGACGAGGCTTCTTCAAAGGATTCTGATTTTTGACTACGAATTCACTTGAATCGACCACCGACAGATCGCAATCGTAGTCTCGAGATTTCTACAGCGCCCAACGAAAGGCACTCAGTCAAAACAAAATCGATAGGTAAAATGGTTAGGTTCCAGGTCAAGATCCAAAAGTCAGGTAGAGAGATAGAGTGGCAGCTACGGTGGGTGGTGTTTTGGGATTGGAGAGGAAAGAGGGATAAGAGGAAGAAGGAGAGTCAAGATAGGATCTGTGAAAGAGAAATCTGTTCAGTTTTGAGTGAAAGGCCAATGCAGAAATTGCAAGCTGTGGAGTATAGATGAGTTTGTATGCCTTGTGCTTTATTACAAAGCGCTATAGAAGTCATTAGATTATATTATGAATTGACAAAATCACAGAACACACCAAGGTTCGAAAGCTGGACACGAACGGGGAAAGGCAAACGCATGCGCAGTGCACTCCAGGTGCCACGTGACTGTACTCGTGTGTATGGAAGGCGGAAGATGCAATATTTATCGAGCATTTGCAAGTGAATAACTTGGTCGACGAATGTAAATGAACGACCAGATGCTCTCTGGTTTGTTTGCAATGACTGTCTTAGTCCTCCTCCAATAGGTGGCGCTGTCACGCGCGCCCTCTGCGGTCCGTTTTTTTCGCAGTACAGACCGTCGGAAGCGGATGTGGAAGTTCGATACCAAATATTCCACAACGTCCAATCCCACCACCACCACAATGGCCACACCACTCCAACCACCAATGATAAATAATATTTCGCGAACTTCCATCCACGGTAGCCGTCCGACTGTCTGACTGCCTGACTCCTGGATCTTGACCTGGAACCGAACTCTTTTGCCTATCGATTTTGTTTTGACTGAGTGCCTTTGAATAAGCTGGTTCCCACGACTTAGCTGTAGAAATCTCGACTTTACGATTACGACTACGATATAAGCCTACTTTACTTTCCAGCAATCTTATCCTGAGTCTTCCTCTTCCCCTTGTCTCTCTTCCCGCTTCAATTTCAAACACGATCCACCGTAGCCGTCCGACTGTCTGCCTGCCTGACTCTTGGATATTGACCTGGAACCGAACCCTTTTGCCTATCGAGTTTGTTTTTACTGAGCGCCTGTGAATAAGCTGGTTCCCGCGACTTAGCTTTCGTTGGGCGCTGTAGAGATCTCGAGATTACAATTACGATTACGATTCTTGGTGAACGTGCTTTTCGGTTGCTCGATTTTGGAACTCTCTCCCTGTGTCTGTTCGTTCTGCTCAGTCGCTTGTATGATTTCATTCTCAGCTTAAGATTTCCCCACAACTCATGGCTAGATGCATCCATGGAAACGCCTCTCCAATCACCCGTAGTCACGCCTCACCCACTACCATGCCAACCCCCGCCGTACCACGCATGACCATGCCCCGAAGGTCCACATAGATTTCGTTGTATACCAAATATTTCATTGGCTGAGTTGGAGCTACTATTGTATGAGAGAAGCAGATGGGCTGTGGAAATCCATGTAGCTCCTATCAGCTGCCGGCATGTGGATGAACTGTGCCCCGTCGAAAGCTTTTGATTTTTGAACAGTCAGCGCCTGTCAACAATTGCGCAATAGACCGGAACGTAAGCAGATTAAGTCTGACTGTCGTTTTATCGTTCTATCTGTCTGTCTGTCTTTCATTCCGTCCTTTCATTCCGTCTGTCGTTCTGTCTGTCTATCTCATGCTTATCTTATTCTGGATCTTTTGAGATCTCTCGCATATGGCCATGTTTCAGCGCATTTGACAGCCATAACATACGCTTTAACACTATCCAACTACTACCCCGACCGACCGACCGACCGGCCCGCCTGTCTGCTTGCCTGCCTGCCTGCCTGCCTGTCTGTCTGTCTGTCTGTCTGTCTATCTATCTATCTATCTATCAACCTATCTACTGTACCTATCTACTGTACCTTTCTGCCTGCCTGCCTGCCTAATTGTACCTCTAGCTCTCTCACCACTTATATGTCACCTCGCAGCGTGCCTTTCTCTGTCTCTGTCTCAATCTCTCTGTAGCTGTGCCTGCCTGTCTTTGTGTGTATGCCTCTCTGTATATGTATATCATCTGACATATGACATCCTTGTGTGCCCCACCCATTTATGCCCTGTCGTAGGGTCCGTATTCTGCTTGCAGGTATCATATATAGCAGCCTAGAATTCCAATACAATTCGTGCTCATAAAGATGATATCCAGGCGGACGATGCCCGCGATTTGTGTTCCTCGTATCGGCTGCAGCAGCAGCATCAGCATCAGCATCAGATTGATCAAAGAACAGAGAAGGAATCAAACCCATAGCACGTGCAGGAACTTAAACGTGCACTTTTGGTGTTGTTCCTTACTCGACTGGTTCACTGCTCGACTGGTTCACTGCTCGACTGGTTCACTGCTCCGCTGGTTCACTGCTCGACTGGTTTACTGCTAGACTGGTTCACTGCTGGACTGTTTCACTGCTCCGCTGGTTCACTGCTGGACTGGTTCACTGCTCCGCTGGTTCACTGCTCGACTGGTTTACTGCTAGACTGGTTCACTGCTGGACTGGTTCACTGCTTGACTGTTTCACTGCTGGGCTGGTTTACTGCTGGACTGGTTCACTGCCCTTGAGCTACGATGCCTTCTGTCTCGTCACCCAAGTTACGCACGTCTCTCCGTACGTCGATGCAGAAACGCAATTATTCTCGACTATCATTCGTTTGGCAGCGAGGATGGGGATTGGAAAGGGTGTGGATTTGGGGAACGATGGGCTGCGTTGAGGGCGGAGAAATCATATTCATCAAGATATTAGAGATATGACGATACGTCTGTGTTTTCCTTTCTGGTGATGTTGCATAACTGCATTTAAAATTGTCATATGGTTGGCAAAAACAACACACACACACACACAAACACACACACACACACACACACACATATATATATAAGTATCTTGTATTTAAAATTGTCATATCATGCATGCAAAAACAAAATATATATCTCCCTTGTATTAAATTAAATGTATATGCGTCGATATATACATATTTATATCGTTTACATATATACGAAAATTATCTAATGGTTAAGCATCAATCGATGGCGCTGAGCAATTGTGAGCGAAGGACTGTTACTAGCGTCGGATGAAAGTATTCCTGCTATACACGGCATAAGACTTCGATAGTATTAGGATTAAATGTCTCTTAGAAGCACCAAATGGAAACGAATTCCTGGCAAGTTATTGGCTGCGTATGGAAATATATCCGACTCGTTATTAGGTAAAACACATTGAGTGCAGATACAAAAATCTTATGTTCCTTGCGATGTCCGAAAGTATAGAGAGGCATTATGACCTATTGGAAAACTCTCAGTTTGTTACTGGATCCTTCCTGTTAAAGTTAACAGTGTTCTGCAGTTATTGGCCAATATAACTTTAATTTTGCATTGTAAACCCCTCTGACTTGACGCAGCGCCCGTGAATAAGCTGGTGCCCAAGGTTAAGCTTTAAAGAACAGCTTTAGAAATATTCGAGTTTACGATTACGATTACTAGTACTTATTGATCAAGTTGGACATTTAACTTATGTGGCGCATTTTGCGAGCTTTTCGTTATATTACCTCGTAACTCTTATGTATATCAGCATTTAGGCTGCTTCAAATCGGATACTCTACAGGATTCTGGCTAGTTTGGATGGATACAGCCAGCTTATGGTAAGGTAAATGCCGGTAAGGTAAATTAATGGAGGGCAGGGTAAGGAAATGGAAAGCAAGGTTAATATAAATGTACACGGTTAATGTAAATTTACATGGTTTTTATATAGCGACCGTATGGCCTCGACCGTGCTCATTTTCCAATGAATTTATCGGTGAGATCCTTCACCACCGATGACCGTTCGAATGGGCGCCACGCCATTTACATGTAAGGTTCCCGTGCTAGCCCGAGATTAAAATATCTGAAATTATAGCTATTACCGGTATGTGAACCGGCATCCTCACGCACAGACGTACGCTTTAACCAATGCAGCTCACCAAGCCAGGTAAGGTAAGAAAAAACAAGACAGTGAAAGCAAGGTAATCCATTGCACCATTGCAGTGCTATTTGACCTGGTAGCTCGCACACTGTGCGAAAGACACTGCTCTTTTCTATACAGTCTTCTCGTGTTTAACACTGATTTTCAGCCAAAGTCGGCAATAATATTCAGACTGACAACTGTGTAATATTCGTTAAAAGTGCTATATAAATTACTAGAAAGGATTTTCTAGACACTTACAGCTTTCGATTTCCAGAGAACAGATTTGAGTATCGAGTGGGAAGAATGTTAGGTCCATGCGACACATGGCTGTCACCGTTAATCTGCATTCAGAAATATCGCCAGTCATTTGGATGAAATGGCATCGTGTCTCTATAGCATTCTGAGAGGTTCCTCGCCTCAAAAAGGAGCTATATAAAGCCCATAAACAACTAATCGTTCTAATTTTTTTCTGACCTATTATGATCTTATATGACCTTATGCAATCTATTGCTTTCCTGTTCTTCTCCTTCCGTTCATCCACCTATTCGTCCTTCCATCTGTCCATCGAGCCATCAATCCGTCCGTTTACTGATCCCTCAATCTGCCCATCGATCTCTCTGTTCCTCCTCCCATCCTACCTTTCTGCCTCGCTGCCTATATGCCGGCCTGCATCCTTCCATCCCCTTCTCCATCCGTCCTTCCATCCACCGCGCCCACCATCCATCAATCCATCCAAACATCCATGCCTTCTTCCATCCTTCTTCCCCTTGCATTCCGACCTCCCTTCTTCCAACCACCTCACCCACCAACATATCTATCCATCCACCCATCCACCTATCCGTCCGTCCATCCATCCTTGCGTCCGCCCGTTCATACCTTCCTCCTTTTATCCTCCCTCCCTTTCTCACTCCCTTCCGCCTTTCTACCATCCATCCAAACATCCATCCATTCATCCACCCACCAAACCATCCCTCCCTCCATCCCTAATTCCTTCTTTCGTCCATCCCTCCATCCATCAATCCAACCATCCATTCATCCATCTATCCATTCTTTCACCCAACCATCAACCCATCCCTTCTTCCATCCCTAATCCCTTCCTCCATCCATCCATCCATCCATCCACCCACCCATCCATCCATAGATCCATCGACATATCAATGGTGAAAGAGCTGACCTGAGACTGAGCGTTATAAGTCCGTTTGGCTTGATGCGTAGGAATGCGTTCTTCGTGGTGGCAGTGTGGAACTTGGCCGACCGTGCGTTGGCAAAGAACGTGTCGGGCCACCAGATCTTGGCGAGCATCTCGTTGCTGATGCAAAGCTCCTCCTCAGCCTCCGTGAACACCAGACGGTCGTCCTGCCAGTGCTGCCGGAAGTAGAAGTCCAGCGTGAAATCCTGTGCCACAGAGAAAAACCAAGAATCAATGTTCGTTAGTTGTGTCTGCGAGAGACCCCAGTGGAAACAAACTCCATCTACACGAGCAGCATTCGTTTACAGAAAAACCTGTAATTAATTCAGACCTCTGACTTTGAAACGAGCTATGTTGATTTGGAACCGAACCCTTCTTGCCTATCGATTTTGTTTTGACTGAGCGAATGAGCTTGTTCCCGCGACTTAGCTTTCGTCGGGCGCTATAGAAATCTCGAGTTTACGATATTTTACGATTACACATACATACCGACATACATGCGCACATTGGGCTTTACCAAACGATTTATTGTTCAGAATCCGATGCAGTGTTTATCAGGAGGCATCGGATTCTGAGAATGGCCTGGGAATCCCGCAATCTCAGGGAAGACCTGTTCGCTGAGACAATTAATTATCTAGTTATTACGCTTATCACAACACGACAGGATGGTCTATCGGTCACGCGTTTGGTCAATGATCACGCGCTTGTGGGTTCGACTCCGATAAGCCTGTCTGTTTTGACGCCTTTATTGTCTGATTGGTCAGCCGTTTTCAGTACAGACCCGCCATTCACCAGCAAATGATGTTCAACCTTAAAGGTTTAGTTATTAAACGCAAATGTAAATGTACGTAGTTTTACAGCGAACCGTATCGTCTTGACCCTGCTCATTTTCAGTGAATTTATCGGGTGAGAGTCTTCACCGTAGACGTAGCTGAGACTCAAACTGAAATCCTGTTGGTCCAGTATATGACTATTTTCGGTACTAATGCATAGCAATAGGGTACTTAAACAGTAAACGACTGCTTCCATGATGGAAATGAATTTCATAGAAGAGGATGAAGGACATTTAGAAGACTGCTCCTCCTTTATGGTCTCTTAGCGACTCTTTCACCTTAGCAAATTTAATCATGGCTCCTGGGTGGCCCCTGCAGTAGGAGTTTACCTGAGAGGGTGATTTATGGCAGATGTATACGGTTGTTTCATGTTCTTCCATACCACAGGTAATTGTGGCTCATTATACGTAGGTATTGTACAGTATGTATTGTGAGTGAGGGACTTGCTTAAAGGTTCCAACACAGTAACCGTCTAAGAGTAGGCTCGAACCCGTATTCACCGCGTTACAAGTCGAACACACTAAACAGTTAGCAACCATGCCCTTAAATACATACAAGCATGTATGCATGCATACATGCATACATACATACATGCACACATACATACATATATTTCGGTCTCCTTGGTTCCGGGCCGTAGCACTCTCCGCTCGGCTGCCTTTGGACTCCTGACTGTCCCTCGTATGCGCACTGCTGCAGTTCCGTCTAGAAGCTTTGCCTACGTTAGACCTAATACCTGGAATCGCCTTTCCCGAGAGCTGCGGCTTGAGTTCCTCAGTTTGTCCCTTCCGCAGTTTCGCAAGCGCCTGAAGTCTGTATTATTTGACAGTGGTCTCACTGGTTCGGGTCGGGAGCGCCTCTGATGAGTTTATTCTTGAAGTGGCGCTTTATAAATGTCAGATTACAATTACAATCACATATATGCGTTCATACATACATGCAATATCTTCGTATGAGCTCAACAGAGCATCGGTAACTAAACTTGTTTAATATGTAGTCTATGTATGACGATGACGATGACGATGACGGTGACTATAATTGTCATAACGACTATGACTATGTTGACCATGTCGGCATTGACTAACCATGTTGACTTCAGATATTGAACTGACACTGATGATAAACATTGTTATGGTCACTTCCACCGGAATCCCTGTAGACACACGAATGATTGATTAGTAAATCGACTTATTAAATTTATTTGTTTATTATTTATTTATTATTTATCCACGTATATTTGTTTATTTGAGTTGTGCATTAATTTGTTTATTAATTCGCTTTTGTTTTGTTGTAAACTTCAAATCAGTTAGAACCAAATGTAATAATATTTGTCCCATCTGTCAAATAGACGATGATCCCCAAATCGATGCTGCGTCGGTGCAATACTTCGCAGTGATGTGCATTAACTATTTTAAAAGTTTATTTAGCTACAACTATTTTAAAACTACTTTTGGAGTAGTTTAACTATTAGGTAGCACCTAGTTTTAGAAAAGTAGAAAACTGCTGTTTAAACTACTATTCTAACTACTTTGCACGTGCCGTAAGATTTTTCATCTACGTTCTCAATTTTTAGCTGCATCTTTGTAGCATTGGTGAATTATACAAAAAGTAGGCCTAGTTATTACTTTTAATTACTTAAAAGTAGTTCAACCACTAGATATTAACTACAGTAGTTAATCATCTTAAATAGCGTGGCGCCCATTCAAATGGGCAGCGGTGGTGAAGTATCTCACCCGATGAAATCATTGAGAAACGAACAGGGTCGAGGCCATACGGTCGCTAGAGAAAAGGTGTACATTTACATGTACATTCATCACTGGCACTTTTGTGCCATGTTCGACTTGAATTCGTTCAGAAACGATCATCGATTGTTGTCTCAGTCTACGTGCAACCGTCACTTTCATCAGAGCCGGAGGTTGGAGCAGTGAAAGGGTCTTTCAAACGATCGCAACCGTGCTTCAAAGTCTATTTCTTCTTGCCTGAGTTTCGGAGCAGTAAACGGGTCTTTCAGAAATGATCACAACTGCATTTCACAGTCGATTTCTTCCTTAACCGTGCAGAAATCACTGGCAATACGCGCAAAACGTTATTCTTGGGTCTTGGATGAAGGCTTTTGTTGCTGTGTTCGCGGACAACGGCGTTCGATTTGAGCGTGACTTGGGTCGACGCTGATGGTACTGTAATCCAATTTCGTTTTTTGATCACTCTGACCATTTTCCATTTCATCCCTCTCTTCTGCGCTACATCTGTGCGTCGTTAGGTCCTATAGGCCTACTTAACGTGGATTATCTGGAAGTATCGATTGCGGTGCTCCTGTTCGATTTCCAGACGGATATTAGAAATCAGACGAGTCGACAAATTGAGTAAATATTACAATGCTCCAGATCTATATTTCTCTTTCTCCCTCTGTCTCTGTCTCTCTCTTTCTCCCTTTTTCTTTCTCTGCATCTATCTATACGATAAAGCACTGACATCATATGATATATGTATATCAATCGTGATGTGATATCTCGAAGCTCTTTGTCAAGAGCGAAAAACACGTGTATAACATTTTAAGGCTGTAGATCTATTTATATTTATATGATAAACATATATACACATAAAGATATATATGTACATATACTTACATACAAACTTATATATACTTATATATACAGATATATATATACTTATTTATATATCCTGCGATGTCACAGTTCGAAGTCTTTTGCCCGGAGCGGAAATCACGCCTGGAATTATTAGCCTACATAACTTCATCTTTCTGCACCGCATATTCGAGCAACGATTGTTGTCTTCCCTACTGGCTCATCTGCATCGATGTAGTCTGACGACTTTATGAAGCGCCATTAAATATTGCTCAGCCCCATAGGTTTGTGTGCATGGATTTGTAAGTTTGCATGTGAGTGTGCGTGTGTGTGTGTGTAGGTGTGTGTGTGCGTGTGTGTGCGTGTGTCTACCTTTGTATTTCGGTCGCAGGCGCTTGTCGTAACCTCTCAAGAGATCTTCAATCAGTCGAGAAACGTTGGCGCTGTCTCCGGCGAAGTATGGCATACTTTCTTCGATCGACGGTTGCCTTGGCAACGGCTGCTGCTGCTGCTGAAGGTGATTCTCGGGGCCAGGGGATCGAATCGGCAACAGTTCCTCGGAAGCGGTGGAACTGTAATTATCGAAATTCATTTACGTTGAATGGTTTAAGTGTTTTTAATACGAGAACTTCGGCGATCAAATGCAAGCAAAGTATTAAGGTGTATAATTATGTCCCTGAATCCATTGAGTCCTCGTTCTGTGCATTATCAGGAAGTCAGTTCATCAATCAGTGGAAACGTGCATCCTCTAATATATTCATCTGTCATTGCATCCATCCATTCATCCGTCCATCCATTTATCCATTCTTTAGTCCATTCGTTCATATGTTCGGCCATCCATCTGTCCATCCATCCATCTGTCCATCCATCCGTCCATCCACTCATCCATCCATCCATCCATTCATTATTTTGTCCACTCGTCCATCTGTTCTTCTGTCCACACTTCAGCCGGAACTTGAGTCAGTAGAAGTAGTGTGTGTGTGTGTGTGTGTGTGTGTGTGTGTGTGTGTGTTGCAGAAGCAGAAACGTGTTTATCTGTGACTTCCACCCAAGGGATATAAACCGCGCTTGACCACGCCTGATCACCCAATCGTAGTCTGATTGAAATTCCATATATGTTTATATATATATATATGGTGTATATATATGGTATATGTATATATAGGTATTTATGTGTGAACACACACATATATACATGTATATACGTACATACATATTCATATTTGCATATGAAGACGCATAGGTATATAAATATATAGAGATCTGTCTCTCTTTAGGCATGTTATTTGAGAAATTTCAGTTACATCTATTCAGAATCACGTATACATGGCTTGTATATTCAATCGTGAATCCTATGCATACATGCACATGAGAAATTTCGATCATATATACATATACATACGTCTTTGTATTTATATATAAACAATATTCTGATATATATATATATATATATATATATATATATATATATATATATATATATATATATATATATATATATATATATATATATATATATAGTATATTCTTTAATGGTGCGTGACAGGTGTGTTGGCACTGTCCCCTATCAACTTTAGGACTCTGTGTCTCGTATGTCTTCGCCACTGATGACCCAAAATCTTCACTCGTCACCAAGGCAACGGAAAACGACGCATCGAACAAATGATGGCGGAGGGTGGAGACGCGGTTGATGGAATGGCCATTCGGGAGCCACGAAAGAGCTATGTCGTCATCCCATGCAGTTGCAAGGGATGATCTACCCCCCAAGACTTCGTGAGGTTCGTTAAAGGCTCTATATAAATAATCAAATACATGCAGACATCGGATTTCGACAAAGACTTCTCCATCGAGTTATAAGTTAGCGACGCGGTCAGCTGATGCCTTTTGTATTATGACGCCATAGAAGTCATTACATTTGATCAGGTAAATGGAAGACATTGATGTAGGAGATGGAATAGAGGGTGAGGTGAGTTGTAGGTTTGAAACCAACCACTGGGTCAATGTGACTAGAAAAGCGAAGGCACCGTCTGAACGTCAATGTCATTGACATTCGGTTGATGCGCTTGGATGGTGCTGCTGTTTTAATCCGCATCTCAGCATCATGCGAACAATAGTGGCAATACAGAAATGCATATCGATATCCAGTGGAAAAAGAAGAAGATGAAGAAGATGATGACGACGACGACGACGATGGTGATGATGATGATGATGACGAAAGAGAAGAAGGAGGAGGAGAAGAAGCAGAATGAGAAGAACAAAAAGAACAAGAACAAGAAGAACAAGAACAAAAAGAACAAGAACAAGAAGAACAAGAACAAGAAGAACAAGAAGTCAAAGAAGAACAAGAAGAAGAAAAAGACGAAGAAGTAGAAGAAGTAAATGGAGGAAAGTAGGAGGAGGAGGAGGAGAAGAAGAAAAAGAAAAAGGATGGGATAAGGAGAAGCAGAACAAGGAGAAGGGGAACAAGAACAAGAAGAACAAGAACAAGAAGAACAAAAACAAGAAGAACAAAAACAAGAAGAACAAGAACAAGACGAAGAACGAGAAGAAGAAAAAGACGAAGAAGAAGAAGTCAAGGAGGAAGTCGAAGAGGAAGAAGAAGAAGAGGAAGAAGAAGAAGAAGAAGAAGAAGAAGAAGAAGAAGAAGAAGAGGAAGAAGAAGAAGAGGAAGTCGAAGAGGAAGAAGAAGAAGAGGAAGAAGAAGAAGAAGAAGAAGAAGAAGAAGAAGAAGAGGAAGAAGAAGAAGAGGAAGAAGAAGAAGAGGAAGAAGAAGAAGAAGAGGAAGAAGAAGAAGAGGAAGAAGAAGAAGAGGAAGAAGAAGAAGAAGAAGAGGAAGAAGAAGAAGAAGAAGAGGAAGAAGAAGAAGAAGAGCATTCCCTTATATCAACCAAGGGCATAATTCGTTAGCGACATCATTTTCTTGTCTCGGTAAGTGACCACGTGACCATGGCGCAGTCCTCTTCGTCGCCGTCTGCTCTTTCCACCGACGGTTTGCGGCCAATGCACTCATTTTATAACAGAGTTCGCTAGGAGACTCAAGTGGAGCAGAAATCTCGAAACAGTCATCTGCTGGCGGGGATTTGAACTCCCACCTCTGAATTGACAGTCGAGCATGCTGACCATTGCACTAATAATGGCACTCAGACCGACATGTTATCGGTTTCATTTAGGATTTCCAGCCGTCACTATTTCAAGAGTGAAGTCCAATTTTCTGGCTGAGCTGTTCCGAGTCTGCGCAGTAAAAGCGACGGCCAATTGCCTCCTAATCAGGCGAAAGGATATTGCCACTGCTGGGAAAATCTCCTGATATGGAACAGAAAGAGGCGTGCCTTCTGACTTTAGAGTGCTATTGAAGGCCTGTTGAAGGACAGGCAGGCAGGCAGTCACACACAGACATACACACACAGACAGACACACAGACAGACACACACAGACACAAAGATAGACACACAGACAGACACACACAGACAGACAGACACACACAGACAGACACACAGACAGACACAGACACACACACTGATAGACAGACACACAAACAGACATACACAGACACACACACTCATATAGACACACGGACACACCGATACACAAACACACAGATAGACACACAGACAGACACACAGACAGAAAGACGCAGGCAGACACACAGACAAACAGACACACACATAGACACACAGACTCACACACTGACACACGGACACTCAGACACACAGAAATGCATGCCTACACAGACATCTAGAGAAACATGCACACATACACATACATACAAATACAAACACGCATACAGAGGTAGACAGACAAACCGACACACAGCCTCATAAGACACGACAGACGTTTTGCTGGTCTTTTTACAGCTTGGTCTGCAAGGACACAATTTTATGCCTAGCTCGAACTGCCACCACTCAGCGCCGCAGCTGCAATTCCTGGCCATGATTCTTGGAATGACTTACCTGCCGACCTTCGACGGGAGATTCTCTCCCCCTCCCTTTTCCAGATGCTTGAAGACCGTATAATTCCTCAGTTCTGGGACGATGGGCTGGGAGCGCCTCTGATGAGGCGACCTTGAATCGGCACTTTACAAATTTACGATTACGATTACGATTATGCCAGCAGTAGTAGTAGTTCCAGTGTTTAACGACATCTTATGGCATCGAAGGCCGTTGACGTCGCCCTCCTCCTTTATCCAGGCTTGGGACTGGCACTACCCAACTAAAAGCAGTGGCGGAGTACCAGCAGTTTGTATCTATGAAGTTTTCTTCTCCAAGTTTTGTACGTTGAATCAGACACTGTATTCCCAGTCAAAGCAATTCCCTGAATGGTTCTCCGATGTCTTCCAGATTTCTCGTGATCTTAATTTAGGACATATATATATATGCATAAGTATTATGCATGTATATATATGTATATATGTGTCCTAAATTTCGACATATATATCATATATAGTTTATATAAGACATATATTTTTATATATAACTATAGGTCTGCTGTGAATGCGCGATTGATTTGTGCGGCAGAAAAACAAACGTGTTTTTAAATGTTTACTCCCTGCATAAACGCAGTTCCAGCTACTTCTAGCTGCAGGTGCACCACGTGATCTATTCGTCATCTAAATGCACGCTTTCACCTCCTGCTGCTGCTGCCGTCTGTCTGTCTGTCTGTCTGCCTGTCTGTCTGTCTGTCTGTCACCAATGGCCATTAATTCTGAAATATCTCGTATCTTCTTATTCGCAGGTTTCTGCACAAATCTATTTCTAATCCGATACGGGTGAGAGAGGGAAAGAGTTGCACTGGTTGCCCCGTTGCTTCAGAGGTTCAACTGAGAATGTTGAGATCTTTCTTCCCATGCGTTACAGCCTTCTACAGCCTTCTTTCTTTCTTCATGCAATACGTCATGTCTTCGCTACTTAAGAGATCATCGATTGATCGTAATAGTAAGTGCACGTAATGATGATGATGATGATGATGACTTATGATGACTTATGATGACTTATGATGACTTATGATGACTTATGATGACTTATGATGACTTATGATGACTTATGATGACTTATGATGACTAATGATGATTATCACTATTATTATTATTATTATCAGATCAAGTAATAAATTCTCACCATTTTGGCCGTGGAAATCGAAAGTTCTAATATTCAGATTCTTCCATAATTTTATTATTATTATTATTATTATTATTATTATTATTATTATTATTATTATTATTATTATTCTGCATCTGTTCAGACCTTTTGCTTGCGAGTAACTCCAGCGTTGTCGTCGATCTAGACGAGGGTTGAACACCATCTCCAAACGAAAGCGCCGCCGACAGAACGACTAAGACATCAAAGACATCAAAGAATCGAACCGCCAAACCGATCCTTTCTCTGCATCTTCCTCCTCCTCTCCTTTCCTCTTCCTTTGGCATTCTTCGACACGTCGATAATAAATTTATTACTCTTAACCGATTTATCACGCTTAACCGATTTAATATGCTTAATTAATTTATCACGATAAACTGCTTTATTGTAGGCCTACTTAATCGGTTTATATAGGCCAGTGATTAACCGGTTTTCGTAAGCTAGGCTGACATCTTCCGGAGGCTGCTGTGTCCCTTCCGGCTTCCAGTGCGTTGATCCGTAGCCTAGAGACACGTCCCGATGCTTTAAAGCCTCGGTGTGCGTTGCGCGTTTCAACAAATTACACGGTACACGCAGAGGCCGGGCTCTGCAGTTTGTATGAATGCCGATTCGTGCTAAGTGTAGAACGGTTGTCTGTGTAGATAACTGTATCTCAGTTGCGTTGCCTGCATTGGGTCCACAGTGGATGTGAATGCGTGATGCGGACGCTTTTATAGGCGTCAATGCATCCTGTGTCCCTCCATCCATTCGGTGATGATCTGAGTTGGTCGTAGCGTTGGTCAGTAAGTGATGTGAGCGTCATGGATGCTTTCGTATTGCGCATACACGACAACGCACTGTGTGGACGGGATGCCATGACTCTAGTGACTTAATGACTATATATACATTGGGACATATATACTGTATATATATATATATCATATAATACGAATATATATATATATTCATATTATATGATATATAGGGACAATAAGGGCCTCTGTCTGCAGTGGGAGGTATAGACAGGACCAGTGCAGGACTAACCTGCGTAAGGGAACGATTATTTGTGTGAGGGTATTGTACATTCAGTGAACCATATGGGCTTGAGCTTCAGTGGAAGATAGTATGAACCACTAGGAGATTGACCAGTGGCGGATTTAGCTATAGGCGTGGGGGACGGTTAACCCCCTTCTGCGCCCCTCTTGGTTATATGCCGGCGCCCCTCAGACTAGACGCGAGCATGGTGGATTGCCAGAATGTTGTGCCTCTCTGGAAATGCTATTCCCCCAAGCAAGCAATCCTGGACCCGTCACTGGGATAGACCTATGGCAGAGCGAAAAGTAGGCCTACCTTATTGAAAGATAAGCTGAACCAGTTGACTAAGAAAGAACTACTGGCACGAGCGAAGCCTTGATCTTATCACGTTCTGAATTCGAGGCTAAAATTTCTTTTTCAAACATTAGTTTGTTGATTATTTTCTCCACTGAGTGTTAAATGTCGACCACTCTCTCATTTTGCATCGTCTTCAACATTGGTTTGGAGTTTCTGGTCCTGCCCTACACTGGTTTGCTACTTACCTCAGCCCTCGCACTCAATCTGTATATTTAAATGGACATTATTCAGCTAGTGCCTCGTTGACTTGTGGCGTTCCGCAGGGTTCTGTACTTGGTCCTTTTTTGTTTACATTATACACCACACCTCTAGGTACTCTGCTAGACAATCATTCACTGGGATATCATTTCTATGCTGATGATACCCAAATCTACATCTCATTTGACAGTTTGACTTGTCACTCGTCTGTGCAGCTGTTGTCTGATGCCTTTGAAGAGCTGCAGTCTTGGATGGCAGCAAATAAACTTCTCCTTAACCCCTCGAAGACTGAATTTCTACTGCTTGGCACTCCTCAGCAACTTAAGAAATTCGAATGGCTTAAATCTGTAAAACTGGGTGATTCACTGATTGAGATGACTGATACTGCTCGTGACTTGGGTGTTGTTTTTGATTCAACCATGTCCCTCACAAACTATGTAAATGGTATTTGTAAGTCATCTTATATGTATATTCGAGACATACGCAGAATTAGGCATTATGTCCCCATGTCTTCCAGAATATCCTTAGCTAACGCATTGGTCTCCAGTCGTCTTGACTATTGTAACTCCATTCTTGTTGGTATCACTAAATCAAACATGCAGAAACTCCAAAGAGTTCAGAACTCCTTGGCTAGAGCCATAACAAATACTTCTAAATATGAGCATATAACGCCTGTGCTTAAATCTTTACATTGGCTTCCTGTTCAGCAAAGGATTTGTTTCAAATTAGGACTTACGGTTTATAAAACATTGAACTATGGCCAACCACAATACCTGAAATCAATCCTTATTCCCCAGACTTACCATTATTCTGCAAGGTCATCTGATTGTCTTTCTCTTGTCATACCTTGGGCTAGAACTGTTCTTGGTAAACGAGCATTTTCGGTTGCTGGACCAAAATTTTGGAATTCCCTCCCTGTGTCTGTTCGTTCTGCTCAGTCGCTCCTGTCATTTCGTTCTCAACTTAAAACTTACCTGTTTCAAATTGCTTATCCCCCATAGGCTGCCTCTCTGTCGTGCGGACTGACCTCCTGGATATCGACCTGATTGTGGCTTGGTTTTGGTGTGCCATCGGTTGATGCCTTGTGCATTAGACACTGGCGCATTAGAAGTTGCTAATTAATAATAATAAATGTTCGTCAGCCATTTTCGGTTTAGGAATCTCACTGCGTGACTTCGTCACTGTTTCATGAGGAAAGAATTGTGTCATGTAGCGAATGACGCAAGAATCTGTCGCATCTTTCCAAAGTTATCTCTATGGGCAAAGAACGATAACAAGAACACTTTCCGTGACAACCGAAAATGGCGGATGGTACATAAAAATATTTGCAAATTTAATTTGGCTTGTATTTTTTGAGGGTATATTCTGCCTAGTTTAAACATGCTGCTAGTAATTATCTTTTAAGTAACATTTGGTCATAAATTTTAATGAAACTTTACGCTAACACTTCACCTCTTTCAGTTTCTGCGCAGATCTTTCACTCAAGACTGAAAACACTTCTTTTCCAAAAATCTTATCCTGATTCTTCCTCTTCCCCTTATCTCTCTTCTCGCTTCAATTTCAAACGTCATCCACCGTAGCCGTCCGACTGTCTGAGTGCCTAACTCCTGGATCTTGACCTGGAACCGAACCCTTTTGCCTATCGATTTTGTTTTGACTGAGCGCCTGTGAATAAGCTGGTTCCCGCGACTTAGCTTTTGTTGAGCGCTGTAGAAATCTCGAGATTACGATAAATGTGGGTTTCATCTTGGTGTTACTGCTTGGGTATTGTCTCGAAAAGGCCACCGTGTTGTAGTGAAAGTCAGCATTAACGTAAAGAGAATTACAATAAGTGTATTGTCAAGAGCTTTTGATTTAGTTCGAAAACCAGTTATTAGCCCTACCAAATTCACATCACATTTCATCGCGTTTTGATTAAGTATATTAAGTAACTCTAGAACAGACAGTTGTGTTTTTTTACAGCCGATAAGATGTCAAACACTGTGGTTCATGGTGAACTGGATGATGGTAGTGGAGCACCAGACAAGCCGAATGCTGACTTTTTGCTGAGTGACAGCGTAAAGGTAAACACGTAATAATATAATCCAACTGGATTTCATATGGAATATTTTGTCACTGGCAAATGGTTTATGTGCTAGCAGCACCTTTGCGTATTCCGTGACTGTTACACCATGAAGCTTTCAGTTTATTCTTTCTATGAAGTTTCTTTACAGAATGATTCCAAATTTTCCTAAAAAACTGAAAGAAATGTGTCATTTTTGCTTTTTGACTATAAAAAATTGAGAAGATAAAGGCAACACACTTATGTACACCCCTCTACAGAAACCCATCAGAAGTGTGGCCTTGCAGTCAAAGGTTCATTTGGCTAAGATACAAAAAATCAAAGTACTACAGTGACAGAACACTGTTTCAGGTTGTTTCTTTAATTTATTTAAGTGCTCAGGCAGAACTGTGTTAATGTATATGTATATTTGCAGAAGATTGCTTCAAGTGAGAAGGAGATGATGGAGACTCCGTGTAAGCGGCCGAAGGTGGATCTCCAATCTCTGCCGACTCGTGCTTACCTTGACAACACTGTTGTGCCAATCCTACTTCAAGGAATGTCGGTGCTTGCAAAAGAGAGGTAAACCGTTTAGCTGAATCTTTAAGCATTTTATTTGTATCTCTACAAGTCCATTTTGTATAATAAGATAATGATGGATAAGATAATTGGCACGGTAGCTGATTGGATAGAGCGCTTGGCTTGTTACATGGAGAGTAGGGGTTCAAACCTCCCCTTAGACAGTTGCCATGTGGGGACCTTAAGCAAGTCCTTCACTCGCAATTGCTTTGCACCTCAGATTCAGATTTACTGACCTTGCGCATGTAATAAATGCAAAATAATAACGATACAAAATAATGATAATAAGAGTGGTTGAAAAATTAAAGGGACCATACTTGTTTGCTAAAGTTTGAGTTGATGTGGTCTGGTCTTTAAGTGACGCAGTCACCCTGCAGAAGGGATTTGAATCCCACTGCGTAATGTGAAATTGGCAATGTGTTGTATAACAACGCATTTCCTAAGAAAACGTTTGCAGTTGGATTGTCATTTGATCACTTTTCATCTAGATCTTAATGGCACCAGCACAGACGTATACGATGCATCATAAGTGAACTTTAGTATGCTTTACACTTCTTGCTTTGCTTACTTTGCCATATTAAAATAGTCATTTGTATATCGCATCGTAACGTAATTCCGAGATTTCTGCAGCGTCCAACAAAAGCTACGTCGCAGGGACCAGCTTATTCACAGGCGCTCAGTCAAAACAAAATTGATAAGCAAAAGGGTTCGGTTCCAGGTCAAGATCCAAAAGTCAGGAGAGACATTTTTACTTTTCAATCTGAGTGTATAACAGTTTTCTGAAACAAGTAATCATTTTTATGTGTGGTTACCATCAGTCCGTAATCTCGGTGTTATTTTCTGTTTCAGGCCACCAAACCCGATTGAGTATCTGGCCGCTTACCTGCTGAAGAATAAGAACCAGTTTGAGTAATCTTCAGGATTCACGTGTACAGTGAACTGTCGTGTATAAATAAGCGCTTGATGCCATGTCTGAACATCAGAAATTTGGATGATTACTCAAGTTTACTGTTTGATAATTAGCCAAAGTTCTCATTTAAGATGCATTTGCTCTTAATATGGAAATTCTGTATTTTGTTTTAACTCCTCTTGTTTGCACCTTTAGTTTGCAAATGCATATGATGTGTAATGGACTTTCAAGGAAATGTATTGTCCATAATCTTCAGCTTATGCTCAACATTCAAACTGAGAAAATCAATAGACATGTACATTCTTACTTTTTACAATAAAAAATAGTTTTCAAGATTTTTTCCTTCAAGATTGGATTGTTGTTTGTTATAGTGTATTGTGTGAGGAACTGGCTTTTGGTTTTCCTGTTGTGCGACCTGTCTTTTGTTGTATGGTATGTCGTAGGTGGACTCTTTCTGATTCTCGTGTTAAAAGAACAGAGAAGATGTATCGACGCATTCCATGTAACGGCCACTGATTCATGATAACAAACATCAAAGTATAAGTCGTATATCTTTATCGATCTAGAAAGATGACTGCAACTGATGTAGCAAAGGTTTCAGGAATCCATCCGGGTTCAGGGTGAAAATTTGCAGTGCAACTCCCATAATGCATCAACATCATTGTTTCAAAATCCAAGTTTGTGCCCTACAGTATTCTGTGTCTTGTCGCAAGGCACTGATTACCTAGAAATTTTTCAAAGCGCTGTTCCATTCAACATTTGAAAGATGTCATGTGCAGAATATTGCCCTTGGATGGTTTGTGTGCCCTGTAATGTGAAAACAATACTAGTCCGTAAAGGTCACAATGTAATCGTAATCCCGAGATTTCTACAGCACCCAACGAAAGCCGTGTCACAGGGACCAGCTTATTCACAGGCACTCAGTAAAACAAAATCGATAGGCAAAAGTGTTCAAGACCCAAGAGTCGGGCAGAGAGACAGCGTGGCGGATACAGTGGGTGATGCTTGGGATTGGAGAGGAAAGACGGATAAGAGGAAGAAGGGAAGTCACTGCCCTTATCCAGATGTTTATATAGCACCTTTTAGGACCCTCCAAAAGTCGATGTATGTGCAAGATGTTAATTTAAAAAGCTGATGGCACTGGTGTATATTGGTCACTGCAAGCGCATAATTCTGGACATTGATCGGTTACGTGGTGGTCTGTTGCACAGACATTTTATGGTGTAAATTCAGTGAATTTGCCATAGGATGACTTAAGCTAAGGCTCAAGAACAGTCCTGATATTGAAGGCTCTTTTGAATGAATAAAAATGGGAGAATTGGTGTGGTTAGCTCAATGGTTAAAGCATACATCAAGGCGCCTCTGTGCAGGGAGATGCTGGCTCGCATACCAATTGTGGCGATATATCAGAGACTTTAATTTAATGGCCGGGCGCCCGTTCAAACGGGCAGTGAAGAAACACCTGATAAAATTCATTTTAAAATGAGCAGGGTCGAGGCCATATAGTCAAATAGTCACAATAGAAAACGGTATTTACGTTTTACTAATTTATATGATGCCCTCGATTTGGTCCGAGAACATTGAATCCTTGTAACACATGCGAACAAGTATTACGCCGCCAACGACTAGCGTAGCCAATTAACAGAGATAATTTGCTTTAAAAGTCTAGAGGATCAAAAAGTCGAGCATTTTCAATGCAAGTTGTCAATTCATAGAATATCGGCTATTGGTTCAGGCTTTAGAGTTTGGGCCAGAAAATATTAGTGCTGTCCAAGTATAAACACAACTTGAGCTTTCAAAGGAGTTAAAAGTTTCCAAAAATTGACTACACTGGTCAACATAGAAATCGTTACTGACTGGAAAAGGCCCTAATGTGTAGCATCTTGGTGTGCTGAACACGAATATAACCATAAAAAAATTTTATTGGCTCTCGTTTTGAAAATATTTCATATAGTTCATTTTTTATGTTTCACCGTGTAAATTTATGCAGTAGGACTGCGACAATATCCTAAATAAGTCTAGAATGATGTAATATTCCACCTCATTGCATAATCCCATCATGGACACATCATGCACAGTTGATTACGTCATTTTCTGATGCAATGTAAAACTACAGCCAGTCGGCTGCTGACGTAAGATGACGTCAGCAGTGTACTATATAAAGCGAGTCGGAACGGTTGAGCATTTACAATATTACAGACTTTGTGCGAGACAGTTTAAGTTACTGTTTTATAAAACTATTATTACTTTATCCATTTAGATACAATACAGAACAGTAATGCCTCGGAAGTGCGTAAATACTGTGGACAACTTTTGTTACATTTGTGGGGAAGTGACATTTGCCAACCAGAAGAAAAGTATCACTTATCAAGTCAAGAAGGCATATCATGCTTACTTCGAATGCAAGGTTGGTGACCAAGACAAGCCATGGGCCCCGCATATATGCTGTGCTACATGTACAACACAGCTTTCACAGTGGTTGAATGGTAAAAGACCATCAATGCCGTTTGCAGTTCCCATGGTGTGGAGAGAGCAAAGCAACCACGTAGATGACTGTTACTTCTGCTTGGTTCCTCCTCTTTCCGGTGGAATAACGAAGCAAAAGAAGTCGACAATAGTCTACCCAAACATTCCGTCAGCATTGAGACCAGTTCCACATGGTGATGGACTTCCTATTCCAGAACCTCCAGCAGAATATATTTTCCTTGATTCATCTGATGAGGACAAGGGTGAGCCGACATGTTCTTCTCCTGGTCCGTCAGCGTGCAGTGATCCCGATTTTCACTGTGGTGCATCATCAACCCCACACAGAATAACACAGGAAGAACTAAATGACCTTGTTCGTGATTTGGACTTATCCAAAAACAAGGCAGAATTGCTAGGATCAAGACTCCAACAATGGAATCTTCTAGAAGAAGATGTCACAATTACTTCATATAGAAAGCGCCATCAGCAGTTGGAACCTTTCTTTATGAAGGAAGGTAATCTGGTATTCTGTTCCAATATTGACGACCTCATGAATGCCTTACAGATCACTCATGACCCACAAGAATGGAGACTCTTTGTAGACTCTTCAACACTGAGTCTTAAGGCTGTGCTTTTGCACAATGGAAACCGTCTTCCATCTATTCCATTAGCGCATGCTGTCCACATGAAAGAGACATACGATAACCTAAAACAGCTACTGCATTCCATTGACTATAACAGGTACAAATGGCACCTGTGTGGTGATTTGAAGGTAGTTGCCATTTTAATGGGACTGCAGCAAGGATATACAAAATATATGTTTCTTGTGTGAGTGGGATAGCCGAGCAAGAGAGTTGCACTACGTGCGGAAGGAATGGACTCCCAGACAAAACATGGCAGTTAGACAGAAGAATATCCAGCACTTAGCTCTGGTCGAGGCTCACAAAATCCTACTACCACCCCTTCACATCAAACTAGGTTTGGTGAAGAACTTCGTGAAAGCCATGGACCGCACTTCGCCAGCTTTCCGATACCTGCATGAAAAATTCCCTCGACTCAGCGAAGCAAAGATTAAAGAGGGAGTTTTTGTGGGTCCTCAGATTAGAGAACTCTTCAAAGATGACCGCTTCAACAACTTGCTGGAGGGTGATGCGAAACAAGCATGGAATGCTTTTCGTCTAGTGTCTACAGACTTTCTGGGGAATGTTAGGGCAGAAAACTACAAGGAACTAGTAGAAGACATGCTCAAACAGTACCAGAAATTTCGCTGCAATATGTCTCTGAAGATGCATTTCCTTCACTCCCATCTGGATTTCTTCCCTGACAACTGTGGTATGGTTAGTGACGAACATGGCGAACGTTTTCATCAAGATATCGCAACAATGGAGCAAAGGTACCAGGGAAAATGGTCCACTACAATGTTGGCTGACTACTGCTGGACACTCCGCAGAGATGCTCCCGAACAGCTGTATAAGAGACAGGCAAAAAAATCTAAGAACTAGTCTATGACCTGGTTTTTACAAATATTAACTGTAAGTGTATCACTATTGGCATGCATTGTGCGATATAAAATTACTTCATTTCAGATTACAAAAAAACTAGAGCCAATTCGGCATTTTCACTGTCATATTCGTGTTCAGCACATACAAATTGATAAGAACTGACTAATTTCATTTCAGTAACATGACTTTTGTAAAAATTTGTTGTCCAGTGCTATCAAAGATAATATGTAACGGATTTTATCAAAACTAAAGTTAGCAGAATCACAAACCCAACATTTTTGTTTTTTTCAGTATCTTTTTATGCATTTAACAGTTCTCATTACTCGAAACGCCCATCACCGAATAATCACTCTGCGGCCATATTGTGCCGTGGGTTGGTAATAGGGAAATTGTTAAGAATCGCGAATTAAATTAAAACCGTTATCGCTCCTACCTGTTAGTTTGCTTGATATAATTATTTGCGAATATTTTCAAGTCTTGTGCTGTCTGCAAGCGTACTTTGCCTAAAAACTTTGCTTCATGTCTCCGTTTTACTTGCCGGTCGATTGTCTGTCTGGACTGTAGTCTGTTTACGACTCCACCCAATTTGTAAAGACTGGCCTGCTATTAACTAGTGGCCTTTCGAATCAGAATAGTAAACTAAAATATTAAGACAAGGCCAATAGAATGAATGAACACGGGTAACACGCGTGGTAGAATGACTTACATAGTTCTGGCGTAACATGTTTTAATTGCGCAGTTTCCGTTAGAACTTGACGATTCTTTAAAAATCGTAGCGTTCTGACAAAAACTGGAACGTTCTAACGAATATTGAATGAAATGTGATTATTCCGCGTCCTCGGCTATGTGTATCTTCTAGACAACTTCATTTAGAAACTTATGAATATGATAATAAATTATTAATAGGGTGTCTTTGGAGTTCAGTTAGTATGTAGGTAATTGGGGTTTAACAGACTTGCAATAACAGTGCAAATGAGGCTTCAATGGTGCACCCACTTAAGACAGTAATGTAAGTTTGTCAGCTTTGTTAAAGAGTTGTGGTTCATGTGTAACAACAAGAGCTTCTTATTTTCTTTGTACAGCCATCTGTTTCAAGCGTGTACTGTGGTTCGAGCAAAATTAAGACCTTTTATCAGTGAAGTGGTCATTTGTGTGCTGATGTTTCTGTTTACAGTTAGTTTGTTCAAGATGGAGTTGGCCCACAGTCTTCTCCTGAATGAGGAAGCGCTGGGAAGGATAGCAGAATCCAAGAGACCTGTTTTCATCTTTGAATGGCTCAGATTTCTAGACAAAGTTTTGGTGGCTGCTCAGAAGGTCAGTACTGTTGACATAATGTAGTCGGATGTACTGTAATACAAGAAAAGAAAGAATTATCAACAGCTTAGTTTACTGAAAGGCTAAGCCTTGTTTCTTCTGCAAACTAGGATTAATTTTGGCAGGCATGACTTGTACAGGTAATTGTATTGTTTCGTTTCAGGTAAGTTAAGGTAATCGTGAATCTTTTGTCAGAGCATCAGCTAATAAAACATTTAGCAGCTGGACTACTGTAGGAATACGAATTTGCCTATAATTCCTTGCTCAGCCGATGGACATATGGTGTGTTAACAAATGCCTTACTTACTTACTTACGAATAAGCTAGTCATTCTTGTCAGTCATCCTGTCACTCAGCAATTTTGTAATTGTAAAATTGTCAGTCGTTGCTCGCCCAGTTAGTCGATGATTTGTTCAACTAGTCACTAATTTAATCAGTCATTCATTCATTCGTGAAGTCAGTATATTCAACAAATTTATCTGTTGATCATGAATCAGTGCTGCTTAGCACGATTTGATAAACCGATCGGTTCTTGATCGTTGTAGTCGGACATTAAAGAGAGCCAGCAGAAACTGATCAATCAGTTAACCAGTCAGATATCGGAGAATCCGGGTCCTCCCATCCGGAAGCTTCTCGCACGTTGTCTTGCGATGATATTCAGTGTTGGGGACACGTTTACTCTCTTTGAGACAATTAACAAATGCAACGATGTAATTCGTAACAAGGATGACTCGCCCAGCTACCTGCCTACGAAGCTGTAAGTTGTTCACTATCTCCAGCACTTAAGGTTGTTGAGGCTATTCTCAATAGCTTTATAGCTTGTGTTAAGTAAAACTCTTTGGAATATCAGTTGAATAGTTTCCTTAGAAGTGAGGATTGTGTGCATTCTTGTTCAACCAGCCACCCAGCCAAAAACTCGGGCTACACAACATTTTGTGACCTATAGGAATTAGACCTGGCTTCTCCAGTGTGTTCATGATTTTGATCACGATTTCACTTGAGTGACCATTGATTGATGCCATGGACATTATGATTATGGAACTAAGTCATTAGACTAGATTGGATTAGATCGTAATCTACAGATCCTTTATCATTGAATCAAATCTAACAACTTTCTAACAGCTAACTTTCATAGTGTGATTATCGTAATGCACAGGATAGGCACCAAATGATGGTTGCATTAAGTGAAACCACAGTGAAAATAGTAATCCGTTGAAGAAATCCAGTCAGAATTCAGTAGGTCAGTCAACCAGAAGTCCGGATGTTATTCTTTCTGCATTTTTAAGCACCACTATCTAATGAGTAAGCATCAGTCGATGGCACTGAGCAAGTGTGGGTGAAGAACTTGCTCAGGGTCCCTACACGATAAGCATCCAGGGAGGTTCGAACCCCTACTCTCAGCCTTACAAGTAGAGCGCTCTAACCGACTGTGTCGCGTTTGGTGAGTGAGCAAGCTTCATCTAGACTCAACAGAACATTCTGTGCTACATAATGTTTCACATCTGTGACATTGTACTTTAAGAGTTTTTTCATTGTATTTTCTCATTTGGGTTAGGGTTTAAGGTTAGGGTTTATGGGATCAGTCAATTGTAACTCCTGTAGTATGCGTAAGGTAAAACATGGCGTTAACGTACAGATATTGGTTGGGTGTTGTATGGTACATTTTAAGTAGTCTTATATGGGTTTGTGCTTCTACAGAGCAGCCATTGCCTGTATTGGAGGAATGTATGAGAAACTGGGTCGCATGGTTGGACGTTCATATGAAGAGACAATTAGTCTGCTTGTCAAGGCCCTGAAAAATGCCGAGGTTTGTCTTTGTCTATCTCTTCTAAGCATAATGTGAAATAACTTGGCATTTGGTGTTATTTTATTTTGTATGTATGAATGTGTCTGGGTAGTTATACTGTGCCTTTTAGGGTTTTCTGAGGTTTACGGAAACAGGCTTTAGGTAAGCTGAAAATGTTTCTGGAGCCGTTTCTGGCAGAAACTCGGAGACTCGGGTCTTTTGTCAAATGTTCAGTTTATGTATTCATTCATTCATTCGTTCGTTCATTCACTTACTCAGTGTTTCATTAGTTTTTCATGTCTCCTTTGAGTGCTACATCACGGTTAAATATAACCAAACATTTATGTAGAACATTTTAAGCACCCCTCTGAAGTGCTGCTAACATGGCTACTTAACTGACCTAAAGACGTGTGATTTGAAGTAAACGTAAACGTGTGCTAAGCTGAATCAATTGAAACTGTATGTATATTTACTGGATGATTGTTTCAAGATGAAGAAAGGTCCAGCGCATGAGAAATGTTAAAAGTTGATGTTCACTTGTGGCTTGCTAAACCATAACCTAAAATGATTGGCATATTCAAACGACTGTGTGGTTTTGATACTTTTGTTCTTTAGTCTCAGGGAAGATGTGAGATAATGCTGACGCTGCAGAAAGTTGTGATTGGTTTGGGGTCAGCGGGGGGCAATTGCTACAAGGACATCTACAAGGCTGCTCGCAACTGTCTCACCGATCGAGCCTTGACTGTGCGCTGTGCTGCTGCCATGGTTAGTAGATATAGAAAACTACATTATATCCATATCCTCATGTCTTCATAGCTTGTTATGTCGTTCTGCTTGTTTATAAAAACATCTACAAGGCTGCTCGCAACTGTCTCACCGATCGAGCCTTGACTGTGCGCTGTGCTGCTGCCATGGTTAGTAGATATAGAAAACTACATTATATCCATATCCTCATGTCTTCATAGCTTGTTATGTCATGCTGCTTGTTTATAAAAACATCTACAAGGCCGCTCGCAACTGTATCGCCATTTGATCCATGACTGTGATCCTTTGAGTGCATCTGCTGTGATTAGAAGTTGTAGAAATGTTTTATTACGTTGCTTTACTTTCCATCAGTTATGCTCAGTTACATCCGTTATCACGCATCTCACTTTTCCTGCGTTTTAGTGCCTGTGTGAACTGGTTAACGAACTGCCCTCTATGTATACAACGGAACTTGATAATCTGACGTCCCTCTGTTTCCGTGCAATGGATGGGTCAAACTACGATGTACGCTGTGAAGTGGCCAAGTTCCTCGGCCAATTGCTAGCGGCCACGCAGTCAGCAAAGACGGGACCAGGTTTAAACAAATACCTTATTGATGTCAGTGAAATTTGATCTAATAGGAACAAGCCAAGTCAGAAAATATCAGAGCCATAGGAAATCTACGTTTTCTTAGGTATTCAGGGAGAACTTGCTTTGAACAATAATCCGTTCAGTTAGTTATGGATTATTGGTTAAATATGGTTTGATTATTATGGGAGGATCAATTTTGAGGCTTTGATTGAAGCCAAGCTGTGACAAAATGCATGTGAAATTCTGCTAGGTGTACAGCATGGCTAAAAGGTGGAATAGAACATAATATAATGTAATTGGGTTTGATACATTACAGGCAATTAATATTTGCTGATAGATTACTGCAGGTAATGAATTGCCGCTTCAAGATGTCTGCACAGAAATGCTATTGTCTGATTCTTGCAGAATGGAGGTGTTTACAAAATCTTAGCCTGGAAGAGTGGAACCTCTCAGTTAAATGGCCCAACATGTAATGTAATCGAATCCAATTTAAAGATTTATATGACACTGCTATTGTAATGTACTGTGTATCAACCCATGACCTCCACAGACATGTCTAAAACTCTGAGGTCTTGTTGGCTTAGGTGATGAATAGCTTCTGATTTTCCAAAATTGCATATGTCTTTCTTGAAACAGGAGCACCAGCAAAAGGCAGCAAGCAGCTGAAGTTGGAAGATGTGCTAAACATGTTGGCCGCTGGCTTCCTTCGAGGTGGCACTGGGTTTCTGAAAGCCGGAGAAATGATCAAGGGCGGAACCAGTGTGAACCGCGACATCAGAGTCGGAGTCACTCATGTATGTTGACTGGTTGAACGTTTATGTTTCATTGTCAGTTTATTTCTGCTCGCTTACCGTGTATGGATCTTGAGCACCATTGATTGATGCTAATCATTAGGTACTGGTGCTTCATAAATGCAGAAATAATAATAATAATTACACACTAACAATCAGTCTAATAATGTATTCTATAATAGTCTTAAGGACAGCAAACAGTGAAGTTTATGGATGTTATTATAGTTTTGTGTGACCATCATTCAGTTTTTTGTTTTTAGGCCTACGTTGAGTTTGGCAAGCGTATGGGTGGCATTTGGCTGGAACGCAACATTTCTGAGCTTCTCGCGCATTTGTTTTCTCTGGTGTCCAATCCGCGCACGGCACCATTCCACGTCGATGCAGTCTATGCCCGCAAGTGCGTCAACTTCATACTGCGCAGCCTGATTGGCGGCCAGCTTGGAGAGAGAGCGCAGATAGCGGCTGCCAAGGAACTCTATCTGGTCATTGTCAAACAGATGAATGTCATGGGTACGTTACTACCATTTGTGCATTTCTGAATGACACGGAAAATGTCATGGATATGTTCCTACCATTTTGTGCATTTCTTAATGACATGGAAAATGTCATGGATATGTTCCTACTATTAGTGCATTTCTTAATGACATGGAAAAGCTTCATTGAGGGGGAAGTTTTGTTTGTTTATTTATTTAAAGTACTTGTAACGTGCCTGGTGTCAGTACACCTGAATCTGTGTTGTGTTAATATAATCTCTAAACATGTCTTATACTGTTATCGTAATACATAGAAGGAATATATTGAATAAAGTGAATATATACTGCCTGATGAAGGAATGTATGTTTGATCTGTATGGCAATAGAGAAGTTTTGTATAAACTATTTGTAGAGCCATTGATTTAAATATATATTATACATATATATTGATTATATATATAAATATCAACTACAGTTTATGGTGTTCTGTTATTTTCAGTACTATTCAAGATTAACTTTTAGTAACGTTAAGTGTTAGCTTAGATACTTGGAGGTACAATTTCTGTAAATTTTTTCAGAACTGGCAAGCAACGAGTTGGACAAGAATCAGCCAACTGAGGCGAATCTCACCCATCATGTGCTTGTCTGTGCTCTGCAGGAGCTTGGCTGTCTTGTCCAGAGCCTTGGGACGTCTTCGGCTCCACTGGTCTCTGAACCCTCAGCTGGTAGGACTTGTCTACGTGAAAAGATTTAGAATAGAATCTATTGTAAAACTTCTTGACCAGGAATCAGTTGCTGCTGAGCAGAATGATGGGTCAGCCAAAATTCTGGGGTGGCAACTGATTGAAATCCAGGAGGGCAATCTTTGGAGACATCATTTTTAGATGTGTGAAATGTCTCTTTATAAATTTTTGTGTTTTTTGTATGTATGTATGTTTGTATGTATGTATCTGAATATTGATATAGCACATTTTAAGCACCTCTCAGAAGTGCTGAATTTGAATTGAATGGGTTTAAATGTCTGTTGGTTTAAATGTCTGTTGGTTTATCTTATGCGTATTTTGTGCTGTCTTGACTGTTATGCTGTGTTATGTTAAGTGTGCCTACTGTGTTATGTTAACTATGTCTATTGCATTATGTTAAATTTGTCTGCTGTATATTTTAAATGTTTCTAGATATTGTCAAGCAAATTGCTTAATTTGTTTAAACAGCATTAAAGTTTTCTTGAAGACATTCCATCAAGTCTGCAGTTTCAGTAATGGCAAACTGTGGAGGAAATTTCTTAAGGTGGCTCCTTATAAATGGTTGATTACATTACCTGAAATCCGTGTCTAGGTATCATAGAGCCAGTCGTCTCCGTTCTCGTGCATCCGGCTCCTGCCGCCCGGTTGGCAGCGGCCTGGTGCCTCCGCTGCATCTCGGTTGCTCTGCCGCTCCAGATGACGATCCTGATCGAACGATGCATGACGCGTATGCAGCATCTGAAGTCATCGATTGAAGCCATCTCTGGATACAGCTTTGCTCTGGCTGCCATGCTTGGAGGAGTTAGGGAGACGGCGCTTGGGATTCCACATGCCAAGGGCAAGGTTGGTTGGTTGGTTGGTTGGCTGGCTGGCTGGCTGGCCAGAGTCTTTGCTTAGAAGTAAATGGTAACACCTGTGTAAAAAGTTAGAGCATAAAGGTGAAGGTAAATCACTTGTTTAGAACTTTTTACACCGCTTAAAAACTCACTTGTTTATACACTCCTATAAAAAATTCATACGAAGCATAAAGGTAAAGGGAATTCTCTTGTTTATACACCTTTGCAGAAACTTACAAGAAGCATAGAGGTAAATACACTTGTTTATAGATCTCTGGAAATTCCTCAGAAGAAGTGATGTGAGCCATTTCGTTCTGCCGATAAGCTACTTTTAAATTGATTTGCTCTTTGGTTTTATATATATATGTATGGATGACATGCGTGCTTGCATGCGTGTATTTGTACCAACGTATGTTTATATATTATATATTTGTGGCACATTTTGGAATAATGTTATAATTTCAAGTGATTTCTTAGTTTTAGAGAAAGGAAAATAACTCTAAACACAGAGTTTTTATAATTCAACACTTTGTGAGCAGTGCTTTCAGATTTTTGTTGTTGCTTCTAGCAAATATTTGCAATTGCTGAAGAGCTGTTGAGAACTGCTACACAAAACAGCCGACTGTCTCTACAGAGAACGCAGTCTGGTTGGCTTCTGCTTGGCGCACTTATGACTCTGGGTAATTAATTACGTCAAATGCATGATAGTAGTAGATATTACAGATACGGCACAGTGTTTCTAATACACCACTTGCATCTGTTGTGACTAAATGCTCATCACATTACATAAGGCACCAATTCTAATCTAATGACTTTTGTAGTGCCATTGTCATGGTGGTCAGTTATCAGTTGATGGTCGTTTGAAGCGAAAATCAGTGGTCACTTGACAGTTGCTGCCAGCTTTAAATCTGTAGGCTAGCCAAAACCTGGGGCCATCCATTCCAAAATTGGGAAACAATATATATTACCCAAGTGAAAATTACAGAGATTTTGAAAGGGTTTGAAATTTTCAGTTTCATCCTGCGGTTATATGCTGGCTATTTGTTTGTGAGTTATAACTAGACGTTGTTTGCTTTTTGTCTAGCACTTGTAATTGTAATAACAGCAATTATTATGACATTATAAGTAGCAAACTCCTTTTGGGTGCTTTACAAGGTCAGTTGTCAGTGAAAATGCTAAGAGTTGATTAGCAGACAGAATTCAACTTGTTTTTAAAGTGAAGACTCTTGGGCTTCTGAGGCTGTTTTATGCTTGCAGGCCTGTGATCCAAAACACCTGACCACAATTAAAGATTCCATTGGAATATTTACCTTGATTGATTCAACTGTTGATTGCTGTTGTTATGATGTATCCTTGTTTGCTTGTGTTTCAAAGGGCCTTCTGTGGTGAAGGGTCACTTGCCTCGAATGCTACTGCTGTGGAGAAACGCTTTTCCTAGGTCGTCCAAGGAACTGGAGTCAGAGAAGGCAAGAGGGGATGCCTTTACTTGGCAAGTCACTCTGGAAGGAAGAGCAGGAGCCTTAGCCGGTGAGACTTTAGCTCAGATGTAGGACAAGATGGGCGACTCGAGATGAGTCGGTCCAAAGCTTTGGAATTCACTGCCCATTTCAGTTCGTTCTGTCATATTCTTTGATGTCATTCAGGTCTAAGCTAAAGACGCATCTCTTTCAAGTTGCTTACCCACAATAGCCTGGCTTCTGGTTCTCTGGCATATCAGAATTCAACCTGGCTTCTCCAACTGATTATAGTTTTGGATTGTGATTTTGACTTGAAGCGACCTTCGACTGATGCCTTAGCCATTATGATACCGGTGCTCTAGAAGTCATTAGGTTAGATTAGACTTAAAATTTTGGCTGTGTTTTATCTGTAACAGTCATTGTAGAAGAGCCCTGTGATTGAGGTGTCACTTTATCGAAGCACAAAACGGGCAAACGTCCTTTATGGGCAGCTTGGTTTGGATGACAGAGGAACAGTTTTATTGATAGTGTGACCAAACCGTTAATGCGCTGTCATATTTCTTGTTAATTGTAGCAATGTACAGTTTTGTTCTTCACTGCCCGGAACTAGTGACAGAGGATGTTACGCGACGTCTGTTGCCTCCACTGGAATGTGCTCTTACGATGACTGTTCAGTTAGTATCTTTCTCCAGTTCATGATTTTCTGTTATGGCTCCATGTTTAGTGTTCTGTAATTTGTGTATCTGGATGTTAATATAGCGCCGTCTAAGAAGATCTCGAAGGCGCTCTTCTGCCTAGCATGGCTTCCGTTGAATATTCTTCTTCTGATATCACCATCATCATCATTATCATCGTCATAAGTGGCTTGCCTCTCTATGGAGCATTGTGTTTCCCTGTCCCTGCCAAACCATCATGATGCTGGGTTTGTCTCTAGTTCCTCCTGATAGGATTTAATTTATGTACATGAAATTAATCAAATTATTTCTCCTGAAGTATTTTATTATTTTATTGATTTAATGTATTCATTTATTGCTTTTAGAGGTTAAGCATTTGTTTCATAATTTTTGGAGTATAAAGTTGTTAATGTAGATTTATCTGCACTAGCAAAATGTTGGACTTTAATTTTTACAGTCGTATGTAAATGGTTGACAGCAATAATTAAATTAATTAAGTTAATTAATTAATTTAGTTATAATAGTCATGTGTAAATGGTTGACAGCATTGCTGGCATAATAAAGATGTATGGAACTCACTTGAAAGCCAGTGCAGCAACTGTGAGGCTGCGTCTTTACGACGTTCTGTCTCTTCTTCCACCAGAATCATACGAAGGTTAGTTGCATTCAGCCGTGCAAGCTCATAATCAGTGAATCAACTGATCAACATATGTGGGGCACATTAGCCAATTGATTAGAGCACTCGGCTTGTAACGTGGAGAGTATGGGTTCAAACCTCCCCTCAAAAGGTTATTGTGTAGGAACCTTGAGCAATTCCTTCGCTCACAATTACTCAGTGCCATCGATTGATTCTTAGTCATTAGATAGTGGTGCTTAATAAATGCAGAAATAATAATAATAATACATTGTCATCGTATGAAAACAAATACTGTACATTCTATTAAATACCACAGAGGTTCGTGAAAGGCGGTATATATTCATGAATACATAAAAGATTTGCATTGATTTACCGCAAAATACAATACCTATTCTCTTATCATTTAATTGATATTAATTTTTAAAAAGACAGTTGCCATTAGGTATACCATTTCATAGTCATCATCGTCATCACGGTTCCTGATATGCGTGTTTGGTGGCAGTGGGTGTGATGTTATTTCATTGCAACACCGAGTGAACCTCTACCTCTTGGTGTTGCAGATACTGACAGCTTGGCCCAACTGTATGGAGTGGTTTAACTGTGTTGCACTTAAATTTGTCTCTAGATGTTGGAACATTGTTGAGTGTATCTAGCAAGCCAAGTCCTCGCGCCAGCGACTGTTACAATTTACGTAGAAATTGCCTTAAGATTACCTGATGGGATGATGATGTGTTACTTTGCAGGTGCTTTCAGTTCCTTGCTGCGTGAGCTGGTTGCTGAGTTTACACTGACGGACAATCCAGCAAACACAACGACATCGCTTCTGAGGTCTATGTGTCACGTTGATGACTCAATTATCCTTGGAACTTGGCTGCAGGAGACTGATCACAAGACTATAGAGGACCAGGTCTGCTTTTGATTTAAAGGTTTTCGTTGTTCATGTCTTGTAAAGTAAAGCTCACATGTCTCATGAGGAATGAAGGGGAGGCGCTCATTTCCTTTTCTTTAGGTCCTTAAGCCGGCAGTGGATGAATCCCAAGGTCCTGGACGTGGGCCAGTGCATCACAGGACTTGCCATTTACTTCTTAGCTTATGCTGGTACCAAATTATACTGCTTGGTGACAGAGGCACGTGTGCGCAAACAACTTGCCTAGGGTTTTTACATAATATTAATATACTGCTAATATCCACTTTCAAGTATATTTCTTCTAGCTGCAACTTTAAAATGCTTTGACTTTAAACGTTACATCTGTGATGCTACGGATCAAAAGTGTAGAAGCACGAAAAGAAAAGGGATGAGAAAGCACAGAGTTGAGAAAAGCACACAAAGAAATGGATGAGTAAAAAGATTACAGTTGCAAAATTGTAAACAATGCTTACTGTGGTGATCGCAGTTTTCTACCAATTGTCATAAAGATGTTACCTTGTTGTCTGGCCATTGGTAACATTTTTCATGAAACAAAAACGTCCATTAACTTGTCATTTGGTGGCGTTCATAATTGTTTTATGGTTTTTCCAGCTGCAGCCCAACAGTGCATCTGGTTCTGGTGCACTGGAGCACGACCCAGCTTCACTCTACATTCAGTGCCCTCCGGTAAGTACTGGAGTCTTTTTCTTCATTATCATAGAACTACGTTTCATGGAAGTCCGTGGTTGGGCTTTACTAGTGTCAAGTTCCACCAATGTTGACTTTTCCAACTATTAAGGTGTCAGTTGCTTAAAGACGAGTTTGTTCTTCTTAACGAAGTCAGACATCGTTTATTTAGGCTGGTGAGATGTATCTTTGAGAGTTAGGAAGCACTAGACAAAATTTCAGTCACATACTTTATCGTGATCAGCTGTGTTGCCAGATTTTTCTTTGTTTTCTTTTTCCTTGATGTGTGTGCACATATATGCACACATGTTCACCCACAAATGTTTACACATCTATATGAATTTTCATGTAAATATTATTATGTAAAGTATTATCAGAATTGTTTCTCACATTACATGTCATAATGCTACACTTTACACTTGTGTACATTGTTGATGTGTTAAGTGGGATTACTGTGTTGTCCCTGCCTAGGGTGAGGCCGTGCCTGGACCTCTGCCACTCGGTGTTGCGGTTATTGACAGCTCGGTTCGACTGTATGGGGTGGTTTTTCCGCGTGTTGCGCATAAGCATCGTCTCCAGATGTTGGAACACTTTGCCGAGTGTATCAAGCAAGCCAAGTCTTCGCGCCAGCAGGCAGTTCAGATTAACATCTTCACAGCAGTTCTTTCTGCCTTAAAGGTTTTCTTTCTTTCTACTGTTTGATTTTGAAGCTGTACTCTGTGACATGAGTCGTTTTCTTCTGTGTTGAGTATTTTATCAGCAGCTGTCAGAACATGAAGTTCTGATGTTGCATTTTAATGCAGGGAACATAGTTAAAGACAAATTGTGTATTTGTTTTGGAATGTTGAGAAATAGGGGGCATTTCAAGTAGAAAAACTAAACCATTGCAGACTGTCAGTCTGCTAAATTGTGTTCATGTTGAATTGTTCAAGCCTAAAACACATCTGTTCATGTTTTTTCCGCAGTTGACAGTTCAGTGCAGTACCAGTGAACTGGGGTGCAAAGTATCGTTTTGGAAATGCTCTTCTGTTGTCATATGGTATTGTTACAGGAAGTCACATGTTTGCTTTTAGGCATCCTGATTGGATGATTCTTCTGAATGCTGACCAGCCTGAATATTCTTTGTGTATTTGTGTAAATTTTAGTGCTTAGCTGAGACAAAGACCGGATTTGGAAATGTTGAAGTTCGTAAAGCGGCCGTCGATTTGGTTCTGGTCAGTTTTTTATCCAACTCCCTAGATGTGTTTTGCATCTGGAATTTTACACAGTTTAACGCTGTCAGGCATTTATCATCATTGTATATTTTTGTCTTAGTTGTTGAATAAAAAGAGGCATCAGTTGATGATGTGCTAAAGTTAAAAGCACATCTGGTCACTTCGAGCAGGTCAGTTTAGGTGAACAGAGAGGCAGCTTTCTTTTTTACTATTTTAATTTTACAACACAAATTATGATACGCATAGCCTGATTTGTGATTGGTTTTTAATCCGATTGTTGTAGGGAGCCCTTGGAAGCCTGAATCCAATCCTTCGCTGTGCCGCTGGTGAGGCTCTCGGACGAATGGTGCAGGTGGTCAGTGACAACAAGTTCATCACTGAGATGGCACAGTATAGCTTTGACAGGTTTGCATTCACTGTATATCTTATCTAATCTAATGACTTCTATAGTGCCGTTATCATAACGCCCAATGGTTGCTTCAAGTCTGAATCACAATCCAAAATCATAATCTGATGGGGAAGCTGGGTCGAATTCTGATAGGTCAGAGAAACTAGACGCTCTAGAAGCATGGCTACGGGGTAAGCAAGTTGAAACAGATGAGTTTTAAGTTTCAACCTGAATGATATCACAGAACTGACAGAATGAATAGAACTTGGCAGCAAATTCCACAGCCGTGGACCTGCAACAGAGGAAACCCTTATCCTAAGGAACCTCTCAGCATCTTTGAGAGATTCTTGGAAAGTGCTGTGTAAATGGTCTGATGCATTCATGCATAGTGACTTAGGACTTGGGCTGAGGACACAAATTTTTGTCATAGTGATATTGTGGTTGTCGGTAAGAAATGAAAAGCAAGAAAGGTGATCAAGAGCGGTCAAGAAATAAACTGCATTTGAGTGAAAATTGCCAGAAAAGTTTTTAGTTGCAATTTGTTGTTATTTCATCTGTGAGTTAATAAAACTGAAATAGAGGAATGAATCTGTTCAGTCAATGACTGAGTTGGTGATTCCAGGCTGAAGTCGGCACGTGACGCTGTTACGAGGACTGGGCACTCCCTGGCGCTCGGCTGTTTGCACAGATACGTTGGAGGAATGGGTTCTGGACATCATCTCAACACAAGCATCAGCATCCTGCTTGCTCTTGCACAAGATACAAGCTCGCCCCTTGTTCAGGTAAGCCGTAAAATGACTCGCGCAAAATACAAGCTCGCCTCTTGTCCAGGTAAGCCATAAAATGACTTTAAGTTCTTTAGCTTTATCTGTTTTCAAATCGATTTATTGTAATAACCTCTACTGGATCTCTGTAATAACATACAGGGCATTAACTGTATAAGTAAAACTGACATGGATGCCAAATTCAGGGTCAGCCATTGGGAAATGAGGGACTAGTAACGAGGTCATACTTTCATAAATTGTATGCATCTGTTACAAAGGGTCTAGAAAATGTATGACCGGAATTGTACAGAAGCATTTTAGTTGTGTTGCAATAGTTGCCTCTACCAAACATCATAAACATGTAAATGTTGGTTGTATGAACTAAGCAGATTTGAACCTCACCTGTCGAGGTCACATTTGGTTAGTGCATATGACTGCCTTCTCGTTGGATTGTTGCACGTCAGAAGCATCTTTCGTGGCCAACAGTTTCAAGAATTTAAAGATCGTGTTCAGCTTGGATGCACAAACAATTGATTCCTTTAGATTTGGTTGTATTAGATTTGTTTTCTATTCTGGAGATGTTATTCACTTTGTACTTGTGTGTTGATTTTGGCAGGTATGGGCACTACATGCACTGGCGCTGATAGCCGACTCAGGGGGCCCGATGTTCCGCACTTATGTGGAACCGAGCCTGTCTCTGGTCCTGCAGCTGTTGCTGAGTGTTCCACCGTCAAACGTCGATGTTCATCAGTGTCTGGGGAAGTGCCTCGCTGCTCTGATAACCACGATTGGACCAGAGCTTCAGGGTAAACAATGGAGACTTCTTCATCTTTACGAGATTTCTCATGCACAGCAGGCAATGGGAAGATTTGTTATGTGTAGTAGGAAATCAGGAGTATTTCATGAGTAATAGGAAATGGAAAGAATTTTGCATGTATAGTAGGTAATGGAAAGAGTTTTTTCATGTAGTACTGTAGTTTTTCTGATGCAGTTGGACTTCATTAGAACACTACTTTTGAGAGCAAGTTGTACCTTTGTACAGTGGTTGCTTTATAGAGAGGTCATATTCTAAAATGGAATTAAATTTGGAATCCATGTTCTTGGTCATCTTAGGTAAGAATTCTTGTTACAGTGATGCATGCAACATGGAGGTTTTGATAGAGAGTATTTAATGGCAGTGTTAACGTAGCGTAAATGTACAACAGCAGCTTAAGGTACACTGTGAATGTGCTGCAGAATTCAGCGGCAAATTATAATGCGTGAAAGCTGAATGTAAGTAAATCTTCCATGTCCCACGAGGAACGTATGGGAGGCACTTGTTTCCTTTTCTTAGGCCCTTGAGCTGGCAATGGACAGATCCTAAGATCCTGGTTATGGAGTCAGTGCATCGCAGGACTTGCCGTTTACTTCCCAGAGTGCCATATTACTTCTTGGTGACAGTGGCACATGTGCACAAACAACTTGCCCAGGGTCTTACACGGAGTCAAACCCGCAACCGCATGATCATTGGCCAGATGCGTTACAGGTAGAACACCGTGTTGCATGGTGGACCACCTTGTTGAATTGAACGGAACTAAATTGAAGACATACATTATCAATCGCCATTTGAAATTCATGTACTTTGATAGGCAAAGATCATATGACGTGTCAAATGGAAACTCAAAAGGGACCACATGTCCTGCCAACTGACCCGCCATATATGTCTTAACTAAAGATATCAGAGGAGTAGTTGCTTGGACAGTGTTTGTGGAACTTAAGTGGAACCACAGCAGGAATTGGAGATATGTCAGTGGATCCGGAACAGAGGGAGTAATGATGGTTGAATTTTTAGCAAAGAACAATCAAGCAGACATGATGTATGAAATGCAGTGAATTTTACTGATTTTTCGTCACTGTCGTCTAGGAAACACGAGCACCATAGCAACGGCACGGTTGTCATGCCTCGTGTGCTGTGCCATCATGCAGGATCATCCAGACTCCATGGTACAAGCAGAAGCAATCTCCTGTCTGCAGCAGCTGCACTTATTCGCTCCAAGGCACGTCAATCTTACAACGCTGGTGCCGCACCTTTGCGTAAGTAATGATTATTGCCTGCAGACTGAGTTTGCTGGTTTCCTTGGCCGGCTGGCTGGCTTTGTTGATGCAGCCTTTGTTCCAGATTTCATGATTGCCTGACTTTATTGTTTTTATTTATTGCACTTACCAAGTGTTAAGTAAAGTGGGTAAAGTATCCAACATCTCACAAGTGAGATGTAGTGGAGGCACTCATTTCTTTTTCAACAGAGAGATGTCTGTTTTGTTAGGCAGCATTTGGCAGTGAGAAATACATACATAAATGCATACTTAATTAAGTAATACATTTGTTAACACACCATATGTCTATCGACTGAGCGAGGAATCGTAGGCATACATATATGCATACACACATACATATGTGCGTACATATGTGACTCTTGTATTCCTGCTATCAGGAAACGCTGTCTAGTCCTCACTTGATCCTGCGTCGAGCAGTTGTGTCGTGCCTGAGGCAGTTGGTCCAACGCGAGGCACAGGAAGTGTCCGACTACTCGATGTCCCTTGCATCAGACACCAGGGCTGACAGACTGGCTGCTTCGAAGCCAAGTCTGATCACTGAAACCGGTCTGGAGGGTGCCCTGTTCGCCCTTCTCGACAAGGACTACGATCGGAAGCTCTGCTCGGATATACAGGACACCCTCGTCAGTCTTCTGCAGACTCTGGCGGCCGACAATCTCGCTCGATGGCTGGCGCTCATCAAAGATGTACTACAGGCATCGTCAGGTTAGTATTCTGAAATGAACCTCGACGGAGTTGGCCTCGTGACTTTGTTAGATCAGACAGTAAAAGTTGATGCAGTTCTCGGTGAATTTAGAATCATAGTGGATTTCAACAAGAATGCCTTTATGACTGTTAGGTTAGAATTGTGGAATATTGCTTCAAGTCTCATACATTTCTCATACATTTTGGTGCAAAGCTGTCAGCAAAGGTGTCCTCATGGCTCCTTGTGAGTGCAGTATTTTAAAAGGTTGTTTATGATCTTACTGATGTTTTTCCATCCGAGGCAGCAAAAGGAGTTGGTATCGCACAAAGTATACTTCAAGTATAGTATGCACGTTAGACTATACAAAGACATTTGAAGACCTGGACTAAGCATGAGAAAGCACTAGGTTTGACAAATGCCCAAAAGAATGGAGTTGATTCGTTCACACCCATCTTGTGCAGGGTGGTGTTGAGGCAACAGGGGTCTTAGGCAATTTTGAAAAAGCTAAAGACAGCTTTATCAAAAAGTAAAATTATTTCCTGTGTCTGTCGCAGATGCGAGTGCGGTCAACACTCCAGTGGAAGACGGTGAATCGGGCCAGAAAGACGACGATGATGATGAGGGATTGAACATCAAGAACATCAACACGGATTCACAGAGGCCGATTGTTGCCCCCAGATGGCCGACGAGGGTCTTTGCCATCGAGTGCATGCTGAAAATCATTGCAGCCTGCGATGGCAATGATGCACACTTTCAGCTGGATACTGCCAAAGCACTCCGGCACAAGGGCTCTGGTGAGCAGCTGCAGGAATCTGTACTCACTATTCCTGTTGGATATCTTTATGAAAATGGTTTTAGCTAATCTGTCTTGGGTCTGAGTTAGGGTTGGCTTTGCTAGTCTGTTTAGTGTTTGAATTTGGAAATGGCGTTTTCTGTTATTAAGTTATGATAATTTTATTTTATTTAAGGCACTCAATGTCAGTACATGTACATCTGAATCTATGTTTTCTGGAAAGTAGGGAATATCACTACCTCTATCCATATTTGAAATGATCTCTTCCCAAGGCATCTCTTCCATGGGTCTCCTACAGGTGTCAGTAGCGTCTGAGTTGTTTTTCTAAGAGATACCAAATGAATTTTGCATTATAATATGATGCAATCCTAATTTTTAATCCAGTTAAGCCTCTCTGCTTTGAAATATACTGTTATCAGGTGTCTAGTTTGAGAAATTAGTATTGTGTTTTGCGGGTAGGCGAAGTTTGCTGATCAGATGTGAACCCATGATGTTGATCTTGTGCTGGATTGTGTTAGAAAAACTTACGTAGCACCATTTGTACACAAGAACTACCCAGCTTACTAGGTCACTCGATCTGGTAGCTTAATTTCTAAAGGTATTGGTGTAAATGTTGTAGTAGAAACGTTATGTTGGGTTTGTGTGTAAATGTCTGCAGGCGATTTTTTGGTGTTGCATCTTTCTGAATTGGTGAGAATGGCATTTATTGCTGCGACATCTGACTGCGACAGGCTTCGATTGGCTGGATTGGCTGCACTGCAGGTAACAAACTCACTCGCTTAAGTCATATTGGAAATGGTATCTGTGCTTGTACATATAAGTAAGTAAGTATTGTATTTGCTAACTGACCGATTGCTCATTGGCTGAGCGAGGAATTGTACATATGCTTTGAGTCACGAGACCTTACTTCTAAGTACTGTTGTAATAATGTTATTTATTTATTATTTACATATTTTTATTTTTTAAAAGCACTTATGATGTGCACAAGGTCAATAAATCTGAATCTGAGGCGTATTATATGCTTTATTAGAAATTTATTCCAAAATAATTAACTGTTGCCTGTGTTATCTATTACGACAGGAGATAATAATCAAGTTTGCCAAAGTACCGGAGCCAGAATTTCCCGGCCATGTACTTTTAGAGCAGTACCAGGCACAGGTAAGTACTTGAGAGTTGTTAGAGATGCTATGTTGGATGTGTGTTATTCCTATCTGCTATTCAGATCACGATGCAAAGGATTTAGTGGTATTTTATTTGAAAAGTTAAGATATTTATGTGGACTGGAGTGTTTTGTAACAAATATCTTAGTGGGTGAATTTTGCTTCATGCCAGCCTCTTTCTTCGTTATTGGTATTAGTGCTTATTGTGAAAAAGCAGTGATGATAATAAATTTAGGGTTGGAATTTCAAAAGCGTTTAGAAAAACTTTACGTTATATGCACATGTGGTTGGTTATGTTTTGGTTTTCATTAACTAGTTTTTGTTTTCTTTCATTGTAGGTTGGAGCTGCCTTGCGTCCGGCCTTCACCCCAGAAACTGCCCCCGATGTTACTGCTGCTGCTTGCGAGGTAACGATTGCAGGTTCTTCTTGCTATGTTGCGTCTGAAATAGTTACATACAGCATGAGCTCATAGTAACCTATGACATGAGCTGATTGGCCTTTCTGTGCCTCTTTTCATAAGCATTTGAAAGCCATTCTGTTTGATTTTCACATTTGCTGACACGTAAGAAATGCATTTATTATCACACTATATGTTCATCGACTGAACAAGCAGTCGTAGGCTTCTTCTGTTGTCAGATTGAGAGTGCCACTGAACAGTTTCTCTTGCGGCAGTGCTATATAATAATAATAATAATATAATAATAATAATTATTATTATTATTATTATTTTGCATGTGTTACGTGCAAAGTTGGTAAATGAATCTGAGGTGCAAAGCAGTTGTGATTGAAGGACTTACTGAAGGTCCCTACACAGTAACTGTCTGAGGAAACCTCAAACCTGTACTTTTCTTGTTACAGGCTGAATGCTCTATCCAATCGGCTACTGTGCCCCTACAGTTACAGTCTGAATTGCTTACATGCGTCTCAGTAATTCTAGTGTAGAGCTATAAATTCTTTATTCTGTTCTCAAAATAGAATGTGGATTGATATTTTTACAGTGGAATTTTTATTTCCAGTTGTTTTTGGTTGGTGAAATAGGTCTGCAGCCGGTGGATTGGGAGTGGCGTAGCCCGTGACCTCAACGACCTGCGAAGGGTCCATCAGCTTCTTGTGTCGTCGTTTGCAAAGCTGAAGGACAACAAAGATGCTTCGCCTCTTTACAGCGAAAGCGCATCAACAATGGAAAAATTATCTGTGCTCAAAGCTTGGGCAGAGGTCTGTGTTGAAAGATTTGAAGCAGTAAATGTAATATAAGCAAATGGTTTTAATGAAACCGTTATCAATATACTGTGATGACACTGTTATTCAATGTACAGGATTTGTCTTAACCGTTTTCAAGCTGAGATTTGGCTGCACACAGAAAGTTTTGTGCTTCTGTCCCTTGTCTCCTGTGGTAACTGGACTGGATGGTCTAGCACAGGACTAGAAAGACTAGCACTGGACTGGATAGAGTAGCACAGGGCTAGATGGACTAGCATAGGACTAGATGGGCTAGGACAGGACTAGATGGACTAGCACAGGACTAGATGGATTAACATAGGACTAGGTGCGTGAATGTTTTGTGTAACATCACTGAATCTAAGTTCATTAATGTACTGGATGGACTAGCACAGGGCTAGATGGACTAGCATAGGACTAGATGGATTAGCTTAGGACTGGATGGACTAGCACTGGACTGGATAGACTAGCACATGACTAGGTGCGTGAATGTTTTGTGTGTAACGTTGCTGAATCTAAGTTCATTTATGTATGAATGTGTTCTCCAGGTGTACATGGTCACAATGGAGGCGGAGAAAGAACAGCAGAAGCAGCACTTGCTGCAGAGCCGAACTGGAGGCGACGTGAATGAGGAGGTGGATGAGTTTGGCGATTATCTCGGAGGCAGCAGCGAAAGTCTCCTAAGTCTCGTCCAGCCAGAGATCAAGATGCTGAGCAAGCACTGGCTCGTGGCACTGAAGGACTATGCCCTACTGTCACTGCCTCCAGGTAGGGTAGATGCTATTGTATGTTAAACACATTGAAATGTGACCATCAGTTAATGCCTTGTTTATTAAGATCAGTGAAAGACGACCATCGAATGGTGCATTGTGTATTACAAGGGATTGATGCAATCTTTATTAAAGACAATGAAATGCGACCATCAATTGATGCCTTGTGTATTACAAGAAATAGATAAAATCTTTTTTATTTTTAGTAAACACATTTCACATGAAAGGCAGCCATTGATTGCAGTAATGGCACTGTAGACGTCTCCCGATTGGATTAGATTATTATTCTATTTTCTATTTATATAGCACCACTGTTTGAGCTATCGCTTTTCAGTCAGTGGTATTAAGCAATTGTCACGGAAGGACTTGTAACGTCATATGTTAAGGACTGTTCTGTAACGTATGACGTAACAGTTAATGCAGATACTGCTTGAAGACACCAAAATACTTGGTAACGCTTCAAGTTTTGTGTTGTTTGGTAAATTGTCTTGAGCAAAAAGCCTGTAGATGGCCAGACTGTGCAACTCATTTGGAAGATAATTGATTAGAGAATGTCTCTCAGTTGAGTAACTAGTCACAGGGACATGCATTTAATGAATATTTCCATAAATATCTGTGCATTTCTTTCCAACTGGTGTAGAATACAGCAGCCAGCTGCCAACTGAGGGTGGTGGATTTTACACTTTTGACACAATGGATTCCTCGCGTCCACACTACCGCAAGGCCTGGGCACCGATGCTCTATGCTGTGTCGCTGTGGCTTAAGGAAACGGGATTCACAAGCGTCGACAAAGACAACAGTCGTCCGGCGAACATGAAGGCGGATGACAGCGACATTAACCGATTTAATCTCTTAATTGGTAAAATTCTAATTTTTATTAGTTCCTATAATTAAATATAACTAATTAATATAATTAAATATGTATCAAAGGTACTTGGTGTAAAACTTAGAGATTGGCATTAAAATTTTATTTGATCAACTTAGATTTATCTTAAATTCAGATCAGATTTCAGCTGACTGAGCTGAGCAAAAGGTGACCATCAGTTTAGACAGCTTTCTTCCTGGATCTTCTTACATTACATGGTTTTAGATCTCACATGCTGTAATCTTGTAATGCTACTTTGTTTTCTGCGAACAGGAATCTGTGTTGAGGCTCTGTGTAATCCGATGTCGGTCCAGCCTTTGGAGACAGTCAACCTTTGTCTGAAGGCTCTTTGCACTCTGCTCGAGGACCCATGGGCTCGCATGCAGCTCGGCTCAGACCAGGTTCTGGCCATTGAGTTACTCAACGTCCTTCACAGGTTGGTCCTCAGTGCTGCTTTATGTCAGATCATTCTAGGTGTTTCAGACTGATGTACTTACTTACTGTCTAAGGTTATCTTAAATCTTATAACATGCTTTGTTGCTACGCAAATTCTCCTATAACAAGATACATTCTGAATTAACTCCAACAATTAATTTTAGAATTTGCAAGGAGTGTCATTGAGAGGTTCTTGGTAGGTGTTATCAAATGTTCAGGTAATTACATACGTTCATTTTATTGGCTTGAATGTATATACACTGGATGATACAGAATGCAGATTGGATTAAGACAGTTTTAGTTGGATTAAGAAATTATCCGGTGCTTGTAAAGAGTTAATGTTCCAGGTGGCAATGTACTGTTCTTTGGGTTTTCAGACTGCTGTTAACGAGAGACTCTGTCGAATGCTTTGGGCTGATCATGGATGTTGTAAAACAAATCACCAAGGCTGCACAGGACCACATAGATAACCAGAGAGCTCTGAGCAAAGGTCAGTTATTTTGTTATAAAAATTGCCTTACCTTTCTCTTATTCTGAGTGATTTTTTCATGCCTACTCTGAATTATGTCTTTGTGTAAGCTCCTGTTTGCTTTCTTTGAACAAAATGAAAATCCTTTTGTCACTTCCTCCAGCGCATTACAAAATGCCATGGATATTCTTTTCAGCAGAACCATTGTTCATTTTGGTTTGATCCATGTAGTTAATGCAAACTGTGAACTAATTGTTAAGTGACCACCCCAAATGGCAATTCAAGTAACAAATCGAAAGCACCTTATTACTCCAGTAATTTGTTTGAAACTGTGTGAAATTTCAGAGCATGAAGACAAACCTGTACCAGCTGGTAACGAAATAGCCGGCCAGGTGAGCATGTCGAAAGAGATCGGAGATGGTGGTGAGAGTGGCAACATTGTACCGGGCAAGTCCGTTGTGTTTGCCACTCTGGAGGTCTGCCTCTGCGTCTTCGTACGGCACATGCCGGCTCTGAACCCGGCAATTCCGTCAACCGGTTTCCAGATTTCCTCCCTCCGACAGACGGCTTTCTCGGACGCCACCTGCCAACTACTGACCACCGCTCTTCAGATCATGACGGACCTCCCGCTGCTTTGTTCTCCTGCTGGTAAGGTCAGCTTTCGGGTTTGGGGGTCGGGGTTAAGTTTTTTGTGGTGTGATTGGTCTGCTTTGCTTATTGTGATGCTTAGACGCTGAAGCTGACATTTGGTGTAAGTGGTATTAAAGGTTTAAACTGTGAGGGCATGTCATATTTATGTGACTGATTGTCGAAGCACTGAGTGCAGTTAAAATGCTGTGTAAGTTGGTCACAGCAGGGTTAGAATGTCATAGTCGTCATGATCAGCATCATCGTATCATCGTCGTCATCATCTCATTTACTGATCCCAAAGTCATTTGATGTAACAATTTGTGTAAAAACTAATGAGGTAGAATCAGAGTCCCACTTAATTGATGATAAGTCGGATGAAGACAGCTACCTATACAGAAATTTATTATGATTAGATATGTACAAACAAACAAAGTTTGACATCTTACATGTTTGTTGTGCATAAACAAAGTGTTATACGTAATTTCTTAAATGGTTTATTGTTTTCAGGAAGTGTCTCGGTTTTGCCTACGATTCTGTTTCTCACAACGGGAGTCGTGAAAGAACTGGCTGCAAAAGGTGTTGACAAAGTTTCTCCCGTGGTAACCACTGCCCTGCAGTGCCTCAAGGTGTTGTGCACATCACCTCTGATCAAAGAACCCGCCTGTTCATCAGCTTGGAAGCGCCATTTGCAGTCTGCCATGGCAACTGTTCTCGATTATTGTAAACCAGGTCAGTTGTGGGGATTTTTTTGTCTTAAAATGTACATTTAGTACCTTTGAGATCCTGCTCTTGAAGAAGGATTTATGGGAGTCTGTAAACAGTCGAGTAAGCGGGTGTATGTATGTATCAAGAGTTATCAGTATGTATGCATGAAGACTGAGTGCCGTTGGTTTGATAGAAATTCCTGTATATCCAAACGCCTTTAATGATTTTTCACTTTTATTTGAAAAAAGGATTTGTTGAGAATCAGTAGTAATTAAAAAAGTGCTATTGGTTTGTAACTTTTATCACGTTATTAATTTAAGTTACCAGTTAAACTAAACGGTAAAAGCATTTACAGTAAATGCACATTCATCATTAGTCATACATATGTTAGTAAGTACAGTTAACAAAACTTTGGAATACATGCCAAACAAGTCAACACATATAAACGCAAAGACTGATTTACTGTAAAGTTACCTGATGAACTAGTTGCTTGTGTAAAAGATTGTTATCCAGTATGTAGTGCTACAAACGGTTGTAAAGCAAGGAGTAAGTAAGTATGCAATGTTTATAGCACCCATACCTCAGATACAGATTTACTGACTTTGCACACGAATAAGTGCATTAAACGGATAAAGAAATACAGAAATTGATGTAAACGCCTTGCATCTGTTGTATTTCCTCACTTGAGGCATTTCTTGCTGCTCGTTTGCCTACTGACTTACGTGGTCTGCTGCATTCTTCCTTACCAGATCCGGAGAAGGACAAGGCTGGTCTTGAAGACACAACTGCTCTTCTCTGCCTCGCCGTGTTCATTGTATCCTGTCCTGTAGATGTTATCAGCCCTTCAAACCTTCTGTCGCCATGCGTCGATCTCTTTCTTCAGTGTTGGCAAAATGGTTCTGTCCAGGTATGCACAGATTGAGAGTATTACCGTAATTGTAATAAAAGATTTGTATTGCACCTCCTTAACAGAAATGACTCAGAGGTGCTCCATTATTATAACTTTGCTAATACAATTGTCAGGCTAGCACAGTCCATACTAGGGGGCCTTAAATGGCATGGTGCCTATTCAAACAGGCAGAAGTATCTCACCCGATTAATTCATTTAAAAATGAGCAGGGTTGAGGCTATACGGTCGCTATAGAAAAATGTGTACATTTACATTTTCGACAGTTTAAATTATCTTATTTAGGTTAATTATTGACTATATTGCAATGATTTATTGCTGAGGTTGGAGTTTCGATTCCTTGTCAGGGCGAAAGTATTGAACAGTAGACTAGTAATCTGTGAAATCAGCTATACCATGACTACGATGGCTTTACTTGCCATGGGTTGTTAGACTATAAAGGACATGACTAGTCTTGGAGTCTGTTGATTGATCGTTGATTGTATGTAAGGTCCAGCTGAAGTGTGTGCAGTCGCTGACATCCATCTGTCAACACACGGACCGTCAGGTCTTCTCCCTCTTCGTTCATAAAGTGGTTCTGCCGATCATAAACTACTTGGTAGCGGCCGGAAAGGACGTTGGAAGCGTTGCAGTTGACGAATCCCACCTCGTGATTGTCATTGAGTCGATTCGGTTGCTGGAAACCATGCTGAATGTAGCCGAAGAACAACACAGTAAGCATTTTCAAAATATGATCTGTGTGGCTTTAACATGTAATGATGAATTACTGTTGTATGTGATGGTATTGCTGTTGATGGTGATGATGATGATGATGATGATGATGATGATGATGATGATGGGAGTGATGATGATTATTACGAGAGATGATGATGATGAGGACGACGACGACAGTGATGACATTGATAACATTGACGGTCATGACAGCATAATGATTCTGAAGAGGATATTGCCGATGATAAGTTCATGACAACGATGATGATGATGATGACAGCAAGATGTTTGTTGTTGACAGAGCTGCATCTCTTATCACTGATCGTGCCTATTCTCGTCTCGTTCTTGGCCGACCCAGAGAAGCTCCACCAATCGTCGGCCGTTCAGCGCAAGCTCCACGACACCTCACTTCAGAAGCTGATCGACATCGGTCCACAGCATCGCACGCAGTTCCTCGCTGTCCTGCAGTGCATGCCCGAACTACGCACACGCTTCGAAGCGGCTGTCAGAGCCCAGCACCATCAACGACCCAAGCAGGCTTCTGCCGGGGGTGGTGCGGCTGGCGGTAGCTTGGCTGGGGGTCCACAGCCTGGTGCTCGGTCAATCCAGCTGAAGATGGACTTCAGTAATTTCACCACCTAAGTAACCAGTTGTGCGTGCGTTTGCGTCGCACGAGAGCATTACCAACGCCATTTGTAAATGCGCGTCTTCGTGTTAGGTTATATTGCTTGTTGATACGAATTACTAAATTATGCTTTAAATCTCGCTTGAGTTATTTATTCACTACAGCCTTTGTGTTTATAGGTGTCGACTTGTGTGGCATGTGCTTTGAAGTTCTGTTAATTGTACTTACTAACTTATGTATGACTAACGATGAATGTGTATTTACTGTAAATGTTGGTTTAGTCAGTGCATGCATCTGTGTATTTTCAAAAGTCAGTTTTTTGTGGTCTTGTAGAATTCTTAGAGTAGTCCTTGGAAGTTCTTTTGACATTCGGGAGCTGTTGATCGTTGTCGGAGAATGGACGTTGTGCAATAGGATGCTGTCTATCACAGGAGTGGCTTAAGAATGTGAGAGAGACTTCAGTGTATAATAAATGTGCAATAAACTGTTGATTGAACCTTCTGCACACAAACCGATAGCCCACAACTGTTGAGATATTTCGATGGGAAGATAAAGCTAACCAATTGGTATAAAGGATTCCCCGGCTTCTCCAACGGATTATTATTTTGGGTTGTGATTTTGACTTGAAGCGACCATCGACTGATGCCTTGGGCATTATGATAACGGTGCTATAGAATATATAGCAACCTCCTTTTCTTAGCCTCAGTGTATGAGGGCAGGTGGCCAGTCCCTCTGATTAGATTAGATTAGCAACTTCCTTTTCTTAGCCTCGGCATATGAGGGTGAGTGGCCAGTCCCCTCTGATTAGATTAGATTAGATTAGCAACTTCCTTTTCTTAGTCTTGGCCGTTTGGGGCGAGTGGCCAGTGCCCTGCGATTAGATTAGATTAGCAACTTCCTTTTCTTAGCCTCGGCATATGAAGGCGAGTGACCAGTTCCCTTCCTTACTGTCTGATCTTCCCACCATCAGTGTTTTGATTTCATAAATGAGTTGGCTGTGGGGCTGTGGACAGAAATCATGAAATGCCTTTGTACCCTTTAGTTGATTTGAACCCTTAACCTCTGGCTGCCGAGCACACTCTACAGCCACTTGACTGTTGCACGACCGAGATATTTTATAGGGTGCTATATAAATCCTATAGGATTTTGCATTAGCACTCAACTGCGTATGGTAAGGAGTGCATGCAGTGAGAAGTAATATCTGGTAGCAGTAGACACTGGCTACAATGCCAGTGGCGGCTCCAGGATTGCTTGCGTGGGGACAAGAGCGTTTCCCCATTCTGGCAGTCCACCATGTATGCGTCTGGTCTGAGGGGCGCCGGCATATAACCAGACTGTTTTGTATCAGTGGAAATCGATTGTCGTTTGCCTTGCGGGAAATCCCCAAGTGCCCGGTAATGCCCACGGTATTTTGCCAAGATCACGCGCAAGAGCTTCTGCGTTTACGTCATTTGTAACGATGACATTGCAATCGCGTAATCAGTGCGCATGACCGATGCACGTGACGTATGAGACGTTTTTATCGCGGAATTTGCAGAAGGGGTCACGTTAATTAAGACTGGTTTAGCAAAGATTGAACTTAAAAGGGGCGGCCTCTAAGTTATCTTCGGTTGTGAACTCGGGTCTAAATGAGTACAACGGAAGCGCCTCTGAGTAGTTTACAGAAACGCTATATAAGTTACCAAATACAAGACAATACAATATCGTACACTGCTCATGGTTGTTAATGTTACATAAAAAATGGGTGTCAACGAACATGACATTACATAGCATAACATGGGTGTTAAGTGGGTCATGTTAATGTGTCAGGATCACTTCTTACGCCTTGTCTTTCCTGTATATCTGTAGGTCAGTGCCGTCGATAGCGAGACCACTAGGGGTCGGGGTCGAGCTCAGCGAGACCACTAGGGGTCGGGGTCGAGCTCAGCGAGACCACTAGGGGTCGGGGTCGAGCTCAGCGAGACCACTAGGGGTCGGGGTCGAGCTCAGCGAGACCACTAGGGGTCGGGGTCCAGCTCATTCACCCGCAAGTCTGTTCATGGCGTCCGTCACCACTTCAAACAACTCGGTTGAACAAACTATCGCCCGCTAGGGGTCAGCACATGCTAAATTTTTTTTACGTGTACTCCATTCACACAACATTGTGAACATTCCCGATAATATTTAATCCTCTATCTTCACAGTAGTGACTGGAAGAGCAGCCGCTAATGTGGCTTGGACGTTCGTAGAGCGCTCTAGACGCATCAGTGTCTGCTATTATCGTACATAACTTTTTTAAGTGTTTAATATATGTGCAAACCGGTCGCTTAATGCGCAATGGTCGATTCGGTAGCGCGCTAGGTCTGTAAGCCAACGATTGCGGGTTCGAGCCTGCTAAACGGATTTAGGACAAAGACCCCGGACACAAGTTGTTGGCGCCACTTTTCCACTTGTCTTACGTCATACATTAATATTTAGTTACCTTGAACGCGTGATAAATGCAGTAATTAGATAACTTTGGTGCCTAATAAAAGTCGGGCGACGATAAGGGTTAGATCAAGACTTGCAGCAGCAGCAGCAGCACCTGCGCAGCCAAGCAAACCAGCCAATCCAGTCAGTAGGCGCGAATCATTACTAGGCGTGGCGCCCATTCAAACGGGCAGCGGTAGTGAAGGGTCTCACCCGATAAATGCCATGAGTTCGCTATAGAAAAACGTTTGCATTTACATTTACATTACTTAAAGAAATGTGCGGAACCAGCGTCATTAGACTGGCGTGCCTTGGAGCAAACAGCTGGAGCTACAGCAAGCTCAGACTTGCAGACCTCGCGCGTGCAATAAGTGAAAAAACCAATAAAATGCATAGAATTTTATTAGGTTAGGCTGTTTGAAGGCGCGGACGGTCGGCGGTTCAAGATTGTAAGCGATCGGCCCTAGAAATAGTTCCTTTAGTTTTCAACATCTGGGTCAGGGCAACTCAGGCTTAGGTCACCGGTTGTCACCATGTTGCCAAAGACAGACATATTAATATATTAATATATATTAATATTAATTAAGCCGCTACTCATAATCTGATTTAAGTTACGTTGCTTCCGACTGTGTAGCCTTCGAGAATTGCTATCAACGCTGTTGCAGTACAGTGAGGGCATGCATGCGTGTATGTATATTTGTACGTATGTGTATATACATGTATAATGTATGGGCATTTACAGATCGCCTTTCTTCCCACCTTTGTTTTAAAAATACAAAACATAACATATCACAAACATTAAATTCAAAATATAAAACATGACATATCACAAACATTAATTTCTAAAGCGTTTGCCCCAACCTGCAATGCATACATTTTAATAGGGCCTATGTATATTATGTTTACTGTGCAAATATATAAATTTATTGTTTCAGTCCTTTTCGTTAGGATTATGTATACATATATTCATGCTTGACGTAAATGAACACAAGATCTAAATTTAGTCAGAGGTCACGGACCGAACTGAAGATTGCAAGTGGGCGTCGTTGGCAGGTAATCCCTGGTTTCGTCTTAACTCACGTGCCTAAATTATTATCTCTGATTCGTTGAGAAACGTGTGCAGACAAATTTTGACTCCTTTAAGTCACAAAAAGCAAGCCTTTGATTCAGTTGACGCCAATTTGTTTTAGGCTGAGTGTTTAAATATGCAGCTAATACGACAGACTGACTGATTCCGGCATTCGACACGAAATATGGGATTTTGTCTCGTTTGATGTTTTGTTTCGGTGTTTTCAAAATTCACTCAACATCCTGGCTCTTGCAGACTTGATTTGATGTAGCGCCGGCGATTAAGCTACTGTAGCTTGTCTCCCTGGCACAGCTTTTCTGAGGCGTTGAGAAATTTCGGAGATAAATATATGTAAGACATGACGAGAATTCGTTGAATCAGTTTCAGACTCCTTCTATTTTGCAGACCGGAGTAGAAAATGACATCTAGCTGTCGGGAGTATTTTGGAAAGGCGTGGAGCATCGTCTGCCTTCTGACCGTTGAGCCAGCGCTGTTCCTCGTCGCGCTGGGTGTCGCAATGTCGGACACGGCAGCTCGAGTCCTCATGTACGACAAAGTCTGTATCATGTTGCTCAAAGAACTTGACCGCTGCGTTTCAAGGAATCTCACTTCCGAAGAGGAGATAATCGTTCAGCAAGAGGCTTCCATTTGGGAGTTCTACAAGTCGCTGACTACCAACCTACCTGCCGTCTTTATGATCATCGTCTACTCCAATCTAGCCGATCGTTGGAGCAAGAAGTACACAATACTTTTCTCCCCCGTTGGGTACATCCTGAGCATGATTGTCTACTTGGTCTGCTCGATCTACATGGAATCGTCGCCGGCTTACATGTTGTTGGGAACGCTGGTGCTTGGTCTCTCTGGCGGACTGCTGTCGATGATGGGAGCCTGCTTCACTTACCTATCAGCAACGGCATCAGAAGGAATGCTTATGATCCATCTGTCGCTTGCTGAGGCGGCTCTTTTGGGCAGCGCCGCTATTTCATCCTTTGCTTCCGGCGTGCTTCTCGAAGCCGTTGGGTATGTCGTGTTCTTTTTCATCGTAATAGTTATCAACGTCGTTCTGTGTCTGTATGTCCTCATCCGCATCAAGAACATCCCCTTATCAGCATCGGTTATAGCGCAGTCGAATGGACCGACTGACGTAGCAGCTTCATCAGCTTCCAAATCCAGCGAAACACCGTCTAGCAACGAAGATGCTATGGAAAAGGCGGAGGTATTGAAGCAGAACGTTGACAACGAACATAGGATCCAGACAAACAATGTAACCGAGTTGGAAGACGTTGGGCATCTTAGTAAGGGTGTGAAAAACGGTTTCATTACCCAAGAAAAGAGCACGGGTAGTTTGGAACAAGATACAGGAGCAAAGTCACATTTAGGAAACGGTGTGACAACCCAAGAAAACAGCAGAGATGGCTTGGAAAAAGATGCGGGGGTAAAGTCCCGTTTAGAAAACGGTTCGCCTTCGCACGAGAACTACGTACCTGAAAAAATTACCAAAATCGAAACACCCGTGCAAAATGGTTCCTTGGTAGACGTTTCGCTGTCGGTATTGTCTGACGGTTTACCTATACCGTTGCAAAACTCCACGAACGAACCACAGGTCGAACAGGTCTTGTCTGACATTTCCCCGATCGATCCCAATGCAGGCAAATCAACCACCTGTGGCATGTGCTTGCCGTGCAGACGAACGGCGTGGCTGCTCTGGTATTACATACGTTCATACGTCAACACGGCAGCCAAACGCCGGGAGCATAACAAGAGAAGAGGCATGATCGCCATCCTGTGCATCATACTTGTTGAGGTGACGTGCGTTTACGCTGCAGGTGCGTTTACTATTTTCTAAATCTCACCGTTCCAGGAATGTGCATATTTATTGTACACAGATTATGTTTCTGGCTGGGCAAATTCGTGTTCCAGTATTAAGCAAGTACAAAAATAGACAGATTTTATATTTTGATTTATAGTTTCCTTCCAAGTCACCTAGTCCTTTGATTCTATGCGGTCTATAGATTTACTGTTGACCGTTGTTGTCAAAACAGGTCAAGTCATCAATTGCCTACTGCAAGAGTGCAGGATACCTTGTTCCCTTGTTGAGTTCTGCGTGTTATGTGAGAGTCCACTATAGTGGTAAATGTTTCAGTTGTTCGAGCATAGTTGTTTGCTTTCACACCACAGCGGCAGGATAAGCTTGGGCTGTTGACTTTAGAGCGAGTGCCGGCGTTTTTTTCATTGAGCGGCGTCCTGGAGCAATTAATTCAGGGACAGAGTGGGAAGAGGTTACAAAGAAACAATGACTCGTTTATTTTAAATTGAATTAAACCAATATATCGATAAAATACGAGAAATGGACTAAAGCATGCCGAACAGTTAGAGTATGAAACGATAACATAATTTCTGTGTTCTGTAAATAAAATTATGGGGCCTATTTATAAATTGTATAAATCATCGCAAGCCTTGTGATCTGTTTGCCACACTACACCACCATCACCACCACAGCCACCACTACCACCACTACTTACTACTGGCTTACCTGCGAGTGTAATTTGTTCTTCGTATAGTTGGTTGTCACAGGACCAGCTCAGATATGGCTACAGATTTGCATGAAATATTTCAGTAAATGGAGGACCAGCTCAGATATGGCTAAAGATTTGCATGAAATATTTCAGTAAATGGACTGTGCTACCTCTATGTAACCCAAGCACCTCTCTCTTGGTCGACGTCTACGTATGGTTACTACGTGGGAATTGTGAGAGGAGTTAAGGGTTTCTGTCTGCTCGTCATAATGCCTCTGTTCAAGCGGATGAACGTTCAGTACACAACAATTTTCATCATCAGTCTCGTCTCGTCCATCTTTGGCAACACAGTCTTCGCCCTCAGCCTCTACACGTGGATGGCTTTCCTATGTTAGTACAACTCTTAGGCCTGCAAGATTTCTGTGTGAACAAGACTTTAAGCATTTAAATTTATTCATTTTTCAATAAAGAAACTAGTTGTAAATGAGAGTTGCATTAAGAATTCGCCCACAATAAATTAAAACTATAGTTTCAGAATCTTATTACATCGAGTTTTAATATAACGTCTGTTCCAAGACAAGAAAGATCTGAGCCTAATTTTAAGTGATATTTCTATGCAGCACAAGCTTACGCGAATGAAAACCAAAAACCTACCTCCTTATAAATTATCATAAACTCTAGCCTGATATTTAAATTTACAACAGTTTCAGGGAACTATTAATTTCTGACAACATTTCATCACTTGATGTCCACTTAGTAAAGCTATATAGGGCTTTGTCATCGCAGTATAGTAAGCATGGATTTTACTGCAGCTGCTGTGTTGACTATCTTCCAAACTTCGATGATTGTCGCTGCTCGATCTTTCGTCGTCACCCTTGTCGAAGAAGACGAACACGGTAGACTTCTAATCTACCCTTATCTAAGAACTCGTATATCGCCATTATAAGGCATCAATCGATGGCATTCCAAAGCAGTTTCGCAGTTCGATGAATTCCAATGGTCAGACAGATGAGACGGAAAGGCAGCCTAAGGATAAGCTCGTTTAATCGATAATTGAAATTTGTGCATAATTCGTCTTGTTTATTCTTACATTTACAAACCAACAAATTCGACTCCTTTATTCTTACATTTACAAACCAACATTATTTCATGCGATGGACTTTTATGTTATCTTGTGCATGAAATGTGACGCAGGAGTAATATCACATGCAAACTATTGCGATGCGTTATAAGTAATGTATCCTGTATCCTACTAGTGAGACGTAGGGGAGGAGCTCATTTCCTTTTGCTTATGCATTTGAGCCGGCAAAGGACGAATCCCAAGGTCCTGGACTTGCCGTTTACTTCCGGTACCAAATTCTACTGCTTCGTGACTGAGGCACGGTGTGCGTAAAAAACTTGCCCAGGGTCGTTACACGGAGTCCACACCGCAACCGCATGAACCCTGACCAAACCGGTGGACCACCGTGTCGCACAATGCACTGTGATGTAAATGTAATTGTAATTTAAGATTTATAAAGCGCCTCTTTGGGAATAAACTCAACAGATGCTATGGAATTTACTTCAACATATGTCCAATTCAAGCCACGAATGATGAAAAAGTGCGCGACGTCTTCGCCTGTTTTTTAGTTGCACATATTTATTTCAGGCAAAGCGTTTGGAATGATCGCATCACTGGAGTCTCTGGCGTTCCTCCTGAGCGCTGTTGTATTTAACCTTGCAATCTACCCGGCTACGGTCGGCATATTCTCTGGTCTGGCCATCCTCATAGCGGCTCTGATTCTTCTCGTTCCATTAGCAGTAGCAATGTAAGTTCAACAATAAGCATCCTATTCGTAATACACCAAGAATAACGTGAACTGTATGAACCAATGGTTTGAAAATACACAATCGCACTTTTCTAGAAAGGGCTGATTTCCCACGATGAATGTAAATGTACAAGTCTTCTTATAACGACCGTGTGACCTCGACCCTGCTAATTTCTGAATGATTTGATCCGGTTAGATCCTTTACCATCGATGTCCGTTTGAATGGGCGCCACGCGAGTTAAGGTCCACGTGTACGGACCATGCTAGCCAGAGATTAAAATCTCTAAATTATAGCCACTGTCCGTATGCGAACCGGCATCCTCACGCACGTAGGTGCCTTCAAGTACGCTCTAAAGTAAGAGATACTGTAGACCAGGCATATACACAATGCGCTAAATTATTTCATTATGTGAAAATTCAGCTTTCTTAGCGTTAAAGAGCAGATGCAATATACATGAATGGCGTCACAGAAACCTAAAATGTGCATAGTCATCTCTGATCGTTTTAACTGGAATAAATGAAAATTTTATTCCAGTAATTTTGGTTAATTAAAGTTGTTCTGATCATATGTTTCAGATGGCTTCGTGTATTTATGCGCAACATAGCTCGTTTACAACGGCAAGTCATTTCAACTACCATTGAACTGGTAAGATATGGGAGGTATTTTATTTACTTGGCTATAATAGTAGGCGCGCTGGTGTTTACTGAATTCGGCCTACGTAAGTAAGCAAGGATGAAGTTTAACGTGAAGATGCTCATGATTGGCAATGAATAATGCATTCTACACTATTATGAAATATCATAGCTATTCTCTGTAGCTGAGGGTGATAATATAGGCCTAGTTGAATTAGCATAGCAGTTTGGCCTCTAGACTACACGTTCTTATCAAAACAAGAGTTCGGTGATTACGTTCTAGTATGACATTTTAATGTAACTTAGGTTATGTGCCAATTGCCGTTTAAGCATCTATATAATAAGCTGACTTGTAAACAACCTATACTGCATGAATGATCTTGTCATTTTGTTAATCTGCATTAATTGTGCTTTGCAGAAGTAAAAAGCGAAAGAACAGCTGCTTTTCAACAAGACTTGTCGTCTTGATTTTGCCAAAGACTGTCAGGTGTGTGATAATGGTACACCTGCATGCGCACCTGTGGTAATGATAAACCTGCAGTAAAGACACACCTGTGGCACGGCACCAAATGCCAAGCGTCGGGTTTAGTAATAGATGTAGGCCTATATATCAATGAAATCTTTTGGCATTTCGATCGATTCATCTGCATTTATAATTCAGCCGGTCGACTTTATTGACCCGTCTCCCATCTATTATGGTACACAACTGATGGTTGCGATTAGATACACAACAGGTTAAAAGGTTCTTTATTTCTTTCTTCTACAATTGCAATGACAATTCAAACATTCAAACATTCCCGTTGCGTTTTGACTGACGCTTCTAAACTTTGTAAGAGACATTATCAAATTTCAGTTATACCGTGTACTGAATTGCGTCTTTTGAAGAATATTCTTTTAGGCAATAGTTTTGTGTTTCAGTGTACATCATCACAGGCCTAGACAAAGACATCTGCCTGAATACTTTTTTCAATGTGAATATTATCTAAATCATTGTTCAAATTGAAGCAAATGAAATGTCATTGATTACACTATTTGCTGTTTCCTGATCTCTAGAGTATTTTTAATCAAAATTAGGCCATCACATAATAATAATAATTTGAAAACCGTAAAACTTTATGTTTATTTCTACTACCTTATTCTGAGCTAATTATGTCTAATGTCGAGTTCTGTTACCTGTCGATGATCCTACTAAAGCTACAACTGATGATATTAAATAATCTAAGCGTTTCCCCTTTGAATTAACCTCGGAATGGGGAAAGTCCTACTTCACAATAGAAAGGAAGTTAGAAAAGAAGTTTATAAGCCGTGGGAAGATTTTTACAACATCCGTCTTCAGTGAGAATGACGATGAATTGCAAGGGGTAAATTGCAAGTGAAAAACGAAGCCATTAGTTTATACCCTTATTAAGTGTCACACCACTCAAGAATTTGCAGAAGGCGTCACGTTTATTAAGACTGGTTTAGCAACGATTGAACTTAAAAGGGACGGCCTCTTTAACAGTTATCTTCGATTGTGAACTCGGCATTAAATGAGTACAATGGAAGCGCCTCTGAGTAGTTTGTTATGTAAGAAGCGCTATATAAGTTATCAAAAACAATACAATACAATGACCGTACACTACCCATAAGAAGACTGTCGATGAGAAGATCAAGCGGCGAGGGAGAGGACTGGCCACACGTCCTTATACACCGAGGATAAGAAAAATAAGTGGCTAACACTCATGCCCATGGCTGCCTTTCGGGATGAACGTAGATGGAGGGAGATAACCTCCGCTTCAGCGTGACGCCGCTGCTGCATGTTGCTAGCCGCAAGGTGCCCCACCGACTTCAAACCAAAGGCCCAATCGCCGCTGAAACCATCTCTTCCTATCTAACCCTCTGACTTGCAGTTGGCCACATTTGTCTGCTCTTGACAGATCAGTACTCGAGAATGTAGGCTACCCTTTTTCCATATTGCATAAATGTCGTCTGTTCCGGGCACACGTGAACCAAAGAAATAGTGTTCTGACCAACCATAGTTGCAACGATCGAGTAACACGCAGCCAAATAAACAACGCAAAGCAACATAACCTTTCATGAACATAAAGTGGGTGTTAATATTACATAGCATATTACTTGACAACATGGGTGCTAATATTATATGACATAGCAAGGTTGGTAATGTTACATGACAGCATGAGTGTCAACGATCATAACATAAAATAACATAACATGGGTGCTAAGTGGGTCAGTTAATCTGTGTTAGGACCACTTCTTACGCCTCATCTTTCCTGTATATCTGTCGATCAATGCCGTCGATGGCGAGACCACGAGGCAGTCAAGCTCATTCGGCCGCAAGTCTGTTCATGGCGTCCGTCACCTCTTCAAACAAATGGGTTGAACAAACTATCGTCAGCACATGCTACACGTTTTACAAGTACTCCATTCTCACAGCATTGTAAATATTCTCGATAATATTTCATCCTCTATCTTCACAGTAGTGACTGCAAGAGCACCCGCTAATGTAGCTAGGAAGCTCGTATACTGTAGACTGCTCTAGATGCATTAGTGGTTGCTGGAATCGATCATTAATAAATACAATTAAAACATAGCCTACGTAACTTAGTCCCTAATTAAAACCAGGCACCGATGAGGACTAGAATACCAGGATTGCATCAGCAAGACGTGACTAGCCAAGCAAACCAGCCCACCCAGTCGGTAGGCACGAATCGTCACTTAGTAAGCAAGTGTGCGACTCCAGCGTCATTAGACTGACGTGCCTTGGAGCAAATAGGTGGATCCCAGACTCAGATCTAAGGACCCTGCGCGCACAATAAGTGAAATAAACCAATAAAATGCTTAGAATTTTATTAGATTAGGCTGTAAAACGGGCGGACAATCGGCGCAGGTTTAACACTCGAAGTGGACTGCAACGAACAGATGCTGTGGTTTTCAAAGTATACGGGTCATGACTCGTGACCATCATCTAGGTCAGAGCAACTCAGGCCTAGGTCACCGGTTGTCACCATGTTGCCAAAGACAGACTTGGTATTGCCCTAGTATTAGGCCGCTACTCATAATCTGATTTGAGTTACGTTCCGTCAGACTGCGTAGCTCTCGAGGTTGAGAATTGCTATCAACGCTCTTGTAGCGCAGTGAGAGCATCCATGAGTGCATGTATATTTGTACGAATGTGTATATACATGTTTATATGTATACATGAATAATATATTGGCATTTACACTGCGCCTTTCTTCCCGCCTTTGTTTTATAATATAAAACATAACATATCACAAACATTAATTTCTAAAGCGTTTGTTTAGTGCTACGCGTAGGGCCCCAACTTACAACGCATACATTTTAATACGGATAATATATTATATGTACAAATATATAAATTTATTGTCTCAGTCCTTCTCGTTAGGATTATTTGGACATATATTCATGCATTACGTAAATAAACACTTTATCTAATTTTAGCCAAAGGTCATGGACCCAACTGAGGACTGCAAGTGGGCGTCGTTGGCAGATAATCCCTCGTTTCGTCTTAACTCACGTGCCTAACTTATTATCTCTGATTTGTTGAGAATCGTGTGCAGACACCGTTTGGCTCCTTTAAATCACAAAAAACAAGCATTTGAATCAGTTGACGCTCATTTGTTTTAGGCTGAGTGTTTAAATATGCAGCTAATGCGACAGACTGACTGATTCCGGCATTCGACACGAAATCATGGGATTTTTTCCCGTTTGATGTTTTGTTTTTCGCTGTTTTCAGAATACTCGCAACATCCTGGCTCTTGCGTACTTCACTTCATGAAGCGCCGGCGAATAATCTACTGTAGTTTGTCTCACTGGCACAGCTTCTCTGAGTCGTTACAAATTTTCGGGAATGAACATTGAAAAGACATGACGAATATTCGTTGAATCAGTTTCGGACTTTTTGTTTACCAGACCCGATTAGGAAATGACTTGTAACTGTCGGGAGTATCTTGGAAAGACATGGAGCATGGTCTGCCTTCTGACCGTTGAGCCGGCGCTGTTCCTCGTCGCGCTGGGTGTCGCAATGTCGGACACGGCCAGTCGGGTCCTCATGTACGACAAAGTCTGTATCATGTTGCTCAAAGAACTTGACCGCTGCGTTTCAAGGAATCTCACTTCCGAAGAGGAGATAATCGTTCAGCAAGAGGCTTCCATTTGGGAATTCTACAAATCGCTGACCACCAACCTACCTGCCGTCTTGATGATCATCATCTACTCCAATTTAGCCGATCGTTGGAGCAAGAAGTACACAATACTTTTCTCCCCCGTTGGGTACATCGTGAGCATGATTGTCTACTTGATCTGCTCCATCTATATGGAATCGTCGCCGGCTTACATGTTGTTGGGATCGCTGGTGCTTGGTCTCTCTGGCGGACTTATGGCGATGATGGGAGCCTGCTTCACTTACTTATCAGCAACGGCATCAGAAGGAATGCTTATGATCCATCTGTCGCTTGCTGAGGCGGCTCTTTTGGGCAGCGCCGCTATTTCGTTCTTTGCATTCCGGCGTCCTTCTCGAAGCCGTTGGGTATGTCGTGTTCTTTTTCATCGTAATAGTTATCAACGTCGTTCTGTGTCTGTATGTCCTCATCCGCATCAAGAACGTCCCATTATCAGCATCGGTTATAGCGCAGTCGAATGGACCGACTGCCGTGGCAACTTCACCAGCATCCAAACCCAACGCAACCCCCTCTAGCAATGAAGATTCTTTGCAAAAGATGGAGGCAATGAAGCAGAACGTCGACAACGAACAGGTGATCCATTCGAACAGTGTCACTGAGTTAGAAAACGTTGGGCACCTAAACCCGCGCGTGGAACATGGGTTAAGGAACAAAGAAAAGAGCACGGTTGGTTTGGAACAAGATACGGGAGCAAAGTCACATTCAAGAGACGACATGACAACCCAAGTAGAGATAAAGAGTGGTTTTGAAATAGAAACAGGATCAAAGTCATATTTAGGAAACGGTGTGACAACCCAAGAAAACAGCAGAGATGGCTTGGAAAAAGATGCGGGGGTAAAGTCCCGTTTAGAAAACGGTTCCCCTTCGCACGAGAACTACGTACCTGAAAAAATTACCAAAATCGAAACACCCGTGCAAAATGGTTCCCTGGTAGACGTTTCGCTGTCGGTATTGTCTGACGGTTTACCTATACCGTCGCAGAATTCCACGAACGAACCGCAGTTGGAACAAGTCTTGTCGGACATTTCCCCGTTCGATCCCAATGCAGGCAAATCAACCACCTGTGGCATGTGCTTGCCATGCAGACGAGCGGTGTGGTTGCTCTGGTATTACATACGTTCATACATCAACACCGCAGCCAAACGCCGGGAGCATAACAAGAGAAGAGGCATGATCGCCATCCTGTGCATTATACTTGTTGAGTGGGCGTGCGTTTACTCTGCAGGTACCTTTACTGTTTTCTAAATCCCACCGTTCCTGGAATTTCCATAAGCATTGTACACAGTTTACGATTCAGCTGGGCAAATTCCTGTTCCGATATTAAGGAAGTACAAAAATAGGCAGATTTATATTGCGATTTATAATTTCAATCAAAGTCATCAAGTCCTTTGATTTCATGCGGTCTAGACTAAGGGCGACCTAAACTTGGGCTGTAGACTTAAAGCAAGTGCCGGCGTCTTTTTCATCAAGCGGCGTCCTCGGGCAATTAATTCCTTGGGACACCGGGGTTAGGGATTGCAAAGAAGCAAGGACTTGTTCGTTTTAATTCGAATTAAACCGATAAATGGACAAAATACAAGAAACTGACTAAAGCATGCCGAACAGTTAGAGTATGAAACGATAAAGTAGTTTCTGTGTTCACTAAATAAAATTATATGGCCTAGTTATAAATCATTTCTGACCTGTTAGCCACTACACCACGCCACCATCACCCACCACAGCCACCACAACCACCACAACCACCACAGCAACACTACCACCACTACTTAATACTGACGTACCTGCGAATGTAATAGGTCCTTGGTAGTTGGATGTTACAGGATCAGTTCAGATACGGTTTAAGATTTTCAAGAAATATTTCAGGAAGCGGACTATGCTACCTCTTCGTAACTCAAGAACCTCTTTCTTGGTCAACGTCTACGTATGGTTACTTCATGGGAGTGAAGAGAGGAGTTAAGGCTTTCTGCCTGATCGTCATAATGCCTCTGCTGAAGAGGATGAATGTTCAGTACACCACGATTATCATCATCAGTCTCGTCTCGTCAATCTTTGGCTACTCGGTCTTCGCTCTCAGTCTCTACACGTGGATGGCTTTTCTCTGTTAGTACAAGTCAACCAGACTCTCTTAAGCCTGCAAGATTTCTGTGTGCAAAAGACTTTAAACACTTTAAATTTATTAATTTTTCTATAAAAGAACGCTTTGTAAATGAGTGTTGCATTGAGAATTCGCCCGCATTAAATTAAAACTATAGTTTCAGAATCTTATTATATCAAACTTTAAAGTGTGTTCCAAGGCAAAAGGTCTGAGGTTAATTTTGAATGATGTTTCTATCCAGCATAAGCTTACGTGAGTGAAAAAACTCTCCATTTATTAGTTATATCATAAAGTCTAGCCTAATGTTTAAAATGACAACAGTTTCAGTAAACAATTAATTTCTGACAACATTTCATCACTTGATGTCCACATAGTAAAGCTATATCGGGCTTTGTCATCGCAGTATAGTAAGCATGGGTATTTACTGCAGCTGCTGTGTTGACTATCTTCCAAACTTCGTTGATTGTCGCTGCTCGATCGTTCGTCGTCACCCTTGTCGAAGAAGACGAACACGGTAGACTTCTAATCTACACTTATCTTCGATCTGTTACATGGCCATTATGAAACATCAATCGATAGCATTCCAAAGCAGATTCGCAGTCCGGTAAATTCCAATGGTTCGTCCGATGAGACGAACTGGCAGCCGAAAGATAAGCTCCCTGAATCAAAAATTGAAATTTGTGCATAATCCTCCTCGCTTATTGTTACATTTACAAACCAACACATTTTAATGTGATGCTCTTTCATGTTATGTTACGTACAGCGTTGTAGTGCAACAAAATACAATGGGAGGCAATGTGATAAACCCTATTAGCATACGCAAACTAATGTGATGCGTTGTAAGTGAAGTATGCCATATTCAACAAGTGAGAAGTATGGGAAGTGCTCATTTCCTTTTTGTTAGGCTCTTGAGCCGGCACTGGACAAATTCCAAGGTCCTGGACATCGTAGGACTTCTTGTTTACTTCCCACCTTGCGCCGGTACCAAAGTCTATTGCTTCTTGACTGAGGCACGGTGTGCGTAAAGAATTTGCCCAGGGTCGCTACACGGAGTGCAACGCGCAACCGCATGATCACTAACCAAACCGGTAGACCACCGTGACGCACAATGCATTGTGATTCTATAGAATTTACTCCAACATATGTCCAATTCAAGCCGCGAATGATGAGAGAGTGCGCGACGTCTTCGCCTGTTTTTTAGATGCACATATTTATTTCAGGAAAAGCGTTTGGAATGATCGCATCACTGGAGTCTCTGGCGTTCCTCCTGAGCGCTGTTGTATTTAACCTTGCAATCTACCCGGCTACCGTCGGCATATTCTCTGGTCTGGCCATCCTCATAGCGGCTCTGATTCTTCTCGTTCCATTAGCAGTAGCAATGTAAGTTCAACAATAAGTGTTCTTTACGTAATCATACTTTGAATAATGAGAACAGTATGAAGCGATTTTTAAAAAATGCCCAAGCGTACTTTTCTAGAATGGGCTGATTTCCCATGATGAATATAAATGCACAAGATTTTTTATAACGACCGTGTAGCCTTGACCCTGCTCATTTTTGAATGAATTGATCTTGTGAGATCGTTGACCACCACTGCCCGTTTGAATGGACGCCACCCGAGTTAAGGTCCCCATGTACGGACCGTTCTAGCCCGAGATTAATATCTCTACATTATAGCCACTGTTGGTATGCGAACCGGCATCCTCACGCACAAAGGTGCCTTCAAGTACGCTCTAAAGTAAGAGATACTGTAGGACAAACATATGCACAATGCGCTAAATTATTCCATTATGTGAAAATGCAGCAGCTTTTAGCGTTAAAGAGCAGATGCAATATATGGGAATGGCATCACAGAAACCCCAAAAGTGCACAATCATCTCTGATCGTTTTACGTGGAATAAAATGAAAAGTATTAATTAACGTAATTTTAGTTAATTAAAGTTTTAATTGTTCTAATCATATGTTTCAGGTGGCTTCGTGTATTTATGCGCAACATAGCTCGTTTACAACGGCAAGTCATTTCAACTACCATTGAACTGGTAAGATATGATAGTTTTTTTATTTACTTGGCTATAATAGTAGGCCCGCTGGTGTTTACTGAATTCGGCCTACGTAAGTAAGCAAGGATGAAGTTTAACGTGAAGATGCTCACGATTGGCAATGAACATTGCATTCTACATTGTTATGGAATATCATAGCTATTTTCTGTGTATAATAAAATAGTTGAATTAGCATAACATTTAGGCCTCTATAGGCTACATTTTCTTATCAAAATAAGGGTTTGGTGCTTACGTCCTAGTATAACATTCTAATGTAACTTAGGTTATGTGCCAATTGCCGCTTAAGCATCTATAAAAGCTGACTTGTAAACAACCTATACTGCAGGAATGATCTTGTCATTTTGTTAATCTGCATTAATTGTACTTTGCAGAAGTAGAAAGCGAAAGAACAGCTGCTTTTCAAGAATGCTTGTCTTGATTTTGTCAACGACTGTCAGTTGTGCGGTAACGGTACACCTGCATGCGCACCTTGCCATCGGTTGATGCCTTGCCATCGGTTGATGCCTTGCCATCGGTTGATGCCTTGTGCATTAGACACTGGCGCATTAGAAGTTGTGGTGATGATAAACCTGCAGTAAAGACGCACCTGTGGCACGGCTCCAAATGCCAAACATCGGGTTTAGTAATAGATGTAGGCCTATATATCAATGAAATCTTTTGGCATTTCGATCGATTCATCTGCATTTATAGTTCAGCAGGTCGACTTTAATGACCCGTCTCCCATCTATTATGGTACACAACTGATGGTTGTGATTAGATATCCAACAGGTTAAAAGGTTCTGTATTTCTTTCTTCTGCAATTGCAATGACAATTCAAACATTCCCGTTGCGTTTTGACTGACGCTTCTAAACTTTGTAAGAGACATTATCAAATTTCAGTTATATCGTGTACTGAATTGCGTCTTTTGAAGAATATTCTTGTAGGCAATAGTTGTGTGTTTCAGTGAACATCACAGGTCTAAACAAAGACATCTGCCTGAATACTTTTTTCAATGTGAATATTATCTAAATCATTGTTCAAATTCAAGCAAACGAAATGTCTTTGAAGGCGTTTTCCCTATGGATTAACCTCGGAATGGGGAAAGCACTACTTCACAATAGAAAGGAAGTTAGAGTGGAAATTTATAAGCCGTGGGAGATTCTTACAACATCCGCCTTCGGTGAGAATGATGACGAATTGAAATGAGTAAATTGGAAATGACAAAACGAAGCCATTAGCTTATGCCCTTATTAAGCCTCGCCCCACCAAAATTACTATGCAAACAGTAATTCAAATGTATTGTAAATTTGTAGTTGTAACTGAGCATTTGTTTAGCGCCTCTAAGAGCCTTTCGGATAGGCACTATGTATCAATCTATCTCTGTGCAAAATATTTCATAGGCTACATATGGAGTTAAGTGGGCCGTAACTTTAAATATTTTGTAGCAAGTTGGTGGTTTAGTTATATAACTTCAAAAATTTTCCCTGCTACGTATCTAAAGGAATAAGCATATATTAGAGAAAGCAACATTTCCCCTACAACTGAGTAAAGTAGTGTAATTATTGCCGTGTTTTCATACATCCCTCAATATTCATGATGTCTTTAGGAAAGTTTCCAAGGAGCGTTTCTGATTTACGTCAAAACAATCCACCAAAGTGGAGTCAATATCCATGTGACGGATGGTGGCTGAACGCTGTTGGTGTAAGTTGCACCACATCACAAGACATTTCTTGTTGCCTTTTGGCAACGTTTACCTCTTCCTTTACCTCCCTCGCCGCTCCAACTCTAAACACGTAGCCGTCTTACCTGTCTACCCGCCTGACCTTTGCACCCGGACTTGGAACCGAACCAGACCATTCTGCCTTGCCAAATTTGTTTTCACAAAGCACCTGAGATGGAGCTCGTTCGCGCAACTTAGCTTTATGAGTGCTAAAGAAATCCAAAGATAACGAATACGATCACCACCGGTACCGGTAACCCCTTTGTGTGGACGCCTCGCCATTTTAAGTCTCCCTTTAGATCCCTATATACAGGCCGTGCTACCACGATCTACAGAATCTCTTAAACATAATCACGGCCAGTATGTGAAATGCATCACGTGCAAAGATCATAGACTCACCGTGGAATTTGACTTGAACAATGATTTTGTTTAGCAACAACCATCGACTGATGCCTTGAGCATCATTACAGTGGGGCTATAGAAGTTCTTAGATTAGATTTAGATTAGATCTATTCGCCTTTACGTTACACGAATGACGAGCTGACGAGGCGACGAATAGATATAGGCCTATAGTTCTCATTAACATTAATTAACATAGTCAATCAAACCTAAAAATTTCGAATATATTTAGGTTTTAGGTCTATCAAAGTCTTTCTCCTCCACAAAATTACACATTTAAGTGAAAAGTCAGTAATGAAACTGAATCTATGCTGGTGGTAAAATGACGGCGAATTGAATCGAATCTACTCTGATAGTAGGCCTAATGGGTAAATATAGGGGGTATATTAAATCGAGTCCACATTCGCGGCAAATATGGAGGTATGTATTGAATTGAGTCTTTTCTGATGCTTAGTGTAGGGCGCATCAAATTAAGTCTACTCTCTTGGTAGATATAGATGTGTATATGGGACCTGCCCCACCATTCTGGAATAAACTCCCCCCAGAACTTCGACAGTTTTCTGACCCATCATACAAACTCATCGATGGTTCACCGCTTGCAATTTCTGCTTCGGCCTTTTACTCGAGACTGAAAACATTCCTCTTTCACAGGTCGTACCCTGATACCCCTTCTTCCCCTTATGTGTCTCTCCTCTCCAACTCCAAACATCATCCACCGTAGCTGCCACGCTGTCTCTCTGCCTGACTCTTGGATCTTGACCTGGAACCGAACCCTTTTGCCTATCGATTTTGTTTTTACTGAGCGCCTGTGAATAAGCTGGTCCCCGCGGCGCGGCTTTCGTTGGGCGCTGTAGAAATCTCGAGATTACTATTACGATTACCTTAAATGGCGTGGTGTTCATTCAAACGCGCAGCGGTAGTGAAGGATCTCACCCGAATAAATTCATTGAAAACTGAGCAGGGTCGAGGACATACGGTCGCTACAGAAACCGTGTAGGCCTATATTTAGGCCTACATTTACGCTATTGGCAAATATAGGTGCGCATACTCCTAACAGAATCAAATATTAGAAGCCACAAATAATGAATATCAAAGATAATATCTGATCTTCATATTGTTTTGACAGTTGGAGTGGGCTTGACTATCTAACGTAAATATCGTAATCGATTTTAACTAGGCGTATTGGCGAGTATAACCAACTTAGGTGTCTCAGGCCAAGGCCTACCTTGTCCGGTTGTTAACTCGGGACAATGTTATGCGGACTATATGCCTGTGTATAGTATGCATAGATTCTTGACTACATATGCGGAATTATTTTTAAATGCGTTGATGTGCACAGTATATACTTAGCTATTAGGCCTTGACAGAGTCTCTGTGTACAATTATAGGCCTATGCATAGGCAAAACTGTTCCCAACTTCATTTACAAAATATTTGTAAGTATTGTATGTATGCCTGCATGTTTGTATGCATGGGCTTCCTAATGACCTACGCCAGGAATTTCTCCCTCTTTTCCGCAAGCGCTTGAAAACCTTTCTATTTCCCAGAGCTTCTGGGTTGTCAGGCCCCCGAGCGCCTCTGCGGAGTCTATCGTGAAGTGGCGCTTTATAAATTTTCGATTACATTACATTACATTTGTATACATGTAAAATGTTTGGGCTTTTACACTGCGCCATCCTACCCACCTTCGTCGTTTTCAGAAATAATTTAATACATAAAATATCACAAACTTTCATCTCTAAAGAGCTTGTTACGAGCTGTTCGCAGGGGTCCACTTACAACGCATTTATTTTTATAAGCATATGCAGTAATATGTTATATATGCAAATACAAGAAACATATTTTTATCGTTATCATTAACATTATATATATGTGTGTGTGTGCTTGACGTGAAAAACAATGGCGTTAAATGGCAAGTGGGCGTCGGTGACAGATAACTTGTTGTAACTCCTTAACTCACGTGCCTAATTTGTTATCTCTGATTCGCCGAGAAGAGTGTATAAACAACATTTGGAAAGCGTTTGATTCAGTTGATGCTCATTTACCTTTGGCTAAACGTACTAAAAATGCAACGAAAGCGACAGGTTGACTTACCTCGGCGTACAACGCAAATTCTGCCATTCTCTCATTCGCTGTTTGCTTGTTGTTTTCAAAACTGATCCAACAAGGAGCCTCTTACGGACTTGATTTGAAACAGTGCTGGTGAATAAGCTAGATGGTCTCCATTACACAGCTTTCCTGAGGCGTTGAGAAATTTTGGAGAGTTATACTTACAAGACTTCTCGTTGAATCGGCCTCAAACTCCTTCTGTTTTGCAGATCGGATTAGGAGATGGCATGTAACTGTCGGGAGTATCTTGCAAAGGCGTGGAGTATCGTCTGCCTTCTGACCGTTGAGCCGGCGCTGTTCCTCGCTTCCCTGGGTTTCGGAATGTCGGACACGGCCACTCGGGTCCTCATGTACGACAAGGTCTGCATCATGTTGCTCAAAGACCTTGACCTTTGCATTGCAAGGAATTTCACTTCCGAAGAGGAGATAATGGTTCAGCAAGAGGCTTCCGTTTGGGAGTTCTACCAGACGCTGGCCAACTATCTACCGACCATCTTTCTGATCGTCATCTACTCCAATCTGGTCGATCGTTGGAGCAAGAAATACACAATACTTTTCTGCCCAATCGGATACATCTTAAGCATGATTGTCTACTTGATCTGCTCCATCTATATGGAATCATCGCCAGCTTTCATGCTGTTAGGAACGCTGGTGCTTGGCCTCTCTGGCGGACTGGTGGCGATGCAGGGAGCCTGCTTCACTTACTTATCAGCAACGGCATCGGAAGGAACGCTTATGATCCATCTGTCGCTTGCCGAGGCGTCGCTTTGCAGTAACGCTATCTCGTCCTTTGCATCCGGCGTCCTTCTCGAAGCCGTTGGGTATGTCGTGTTCTATTTCATCGTAATAGCTATCAACGTAGTTCTGTGTCTTTATGTTCTCCTCCGTATCAAGAACATCAGCTTATCAGCGTCGGTTATAGCGCAGTCGGATGCTCCAACTAGCGTAGCAGCTTCATCAGCATCTGAACCCAACGCAACTCCCGGAAACAACGAAGCGGAGGCGTTGAAGCAGAATTTTGACAACAAACACAGGATCAAGGCGAACAATGTAACTGAGTTAGAAAACGCTGGGCTCCTAAGCCCGAGGATGAAATACGGTTCAACAAACGAAGAAAAGAACACGACTGGTTTGGAAAAAGATGCGGGGGTAAAGTCCCGTTTAGAAAACGGTTCCCCTTCGCACGAGAACTACGTACCTGAAAAAATTACCAAAATCGAAACACCCGTGCAAAATGGTTCCGTGGTAGACGTTTCGCTGTCTATGTTGTCTGACGGTTTACCTATCGCGTCGCAGAATTCCACGAACGAACGACAGTTGGAACAGGTCTTGTCGGACATTTCCCCGATCGATCCCAAAGCAGGCAAATCAACCACCTGTGGCATGTGCTCGCCCTGCAGACGAGCGGCGTGGCTGCTGTGGTATTACATACGTTCATACGTCAACACCGCAGCCAAACGTCGTGAGCATAACAAGAGAAGAGGCATGATCGCCATCCTGAGCATTATACTTGTTGAGGTGACGTGCGTTCACGCTCCAGGTGCGTTTACTATTTCCTAAATCTCACCTTTCCAGGAATGTGCATGATCATTGTACACAGTTTATGATTCTGGTTGGGCAAACTCTGGTGAGCTTTTTATGTGATTTATTTCATAAAAATCACCAAGTCCTTTGATTTCATGCGACCTACTGTATGCTGCTTATAAGTATCGTCCTCTTTTGGATTCTATGTGTTTGCGACAGCGAGGAAATAGGTTGCAAAGAGATAAGGCCTTATTTATTTTAAGTTGAAATAAACCAATAATTCGTTAAAATATAAAAGCAAACTAAAGTGTATCGAACAACCAGAATATAAACTTTTTTCAATAATTTCTTTATTATTCAAAATAAAATTATGGTTTTAATCTTATCTTAAGAGAAGCCTTTTGGCTTGTCCGACAAACCACCACCACCACTACCACAACCATCACCACCACCACTATCACCACCACCACCACCACCACCAATTACTGGCTCATCTGCGAATGTAATTCGTCCTTGATGGCTGGTTGTTATAGGAGTCGGACTATGCTACCTCTTTGTCACGCAAGAACCTCTTTCTTGGTCGACGTCTACGTATGGTTACTACTCGGGAGTGATGAGAGGAGCTAAATGCTTCTGTCTGCTCGTCATAATGCCTCTGTTCAAGCGGATAAATGTTCAGTACACCACGATTATCATCATCAGTCTAGTCTCGTCCATCGTTGGCAACACAGTCTTCGCTCTAAGTCTCTACACGTGGATGGCTTTCCTATGTTAGTACAAGTCAACTAGACTCTCGTAGGTGCCTACAAGACTTTTGTTTGTACAAGCCTTCGAGCAATTTAAATTTATTCATTTCTGCTATAAAACAAATGAGTTGGAAAGGATAGCCGCATTCAGAATTCGCCCATATTAAATGAAAATTCAGCTTCAGAGCCTGCCTTTATCGAGTTTCAGTATAACGTCGGTTCTGAGGCAATTATAGTCTAGGCCTATTTTAAAATGACATTCCTATATACAGCACAAGCTGACATGAACAAAAGCCAAAAACATTACATTTATTATGAACCATGGTGAACTATAATTTTTAAAATTACGAACAGTTTAGTCGAACTGATAATTTTATTTTTGACAATGTTTCAGCACTTTTAATCCCTTTGTTAGGTTCCGTTGGTTTTGTTATCCTTGTCTAGCCATCATGAATTTTTCACTGCAGCTGCTGTGTTTACTATCTTCCAAAGTGCATTGATCATCGCTGCTCGATCTTTCGTCATCACCCTTGTCGAAGAAGACGAACACGGTAGACTTCTAATCTGCTCTTATCTAATCTATTGCTATAGCGCCATTTTATGTGAGGCATCAATCGATGGCATTCCAAAACAGATTCTCAATACGGCAAATTCCAACGCTCTCTCCGATGGGATAGAAAGGCAGCTCAAGGATATTCTTACATTTACAAACCAACACAAGTTAATGCTATGCTCTTTCATGTTATCGTGTAGTAATGGAACGAAATACAATCTAATGCAATGTGTTCTAATATCAAATGCAACGTAATGCGATGCAATGTGATGTTATGAAAATTGCTCCAACGCAGAGGAAACTTGAGGGGCACATTGTAACCGAATGGATAGGGCCCTGGGCTTGTAACGTGGTGGATATGGGTTCGAGCCTCCCCTTAGACGGTTACTGTGTTGGGGCCTTGAGCAAGTCCTTCATTCACAATTGCTCTTACGCCTCAGATTCAGGTGTAGGGGCCTACTTACCTTGCGTGCTTAATAAATGCAAACTAATAATAAAGAACAATAGCACAACTAAATCTAATAGCAAATTATAGAAATGAGTGCCCCAATTTCTCGTTTGTTTCTTAAATGCTTCTCTTTATTTCAGGCAAGGCTTTTGGAATGCTCAGCTCACTGGAGTCTCTGTCATTCATCCTAAGCACCATTGTCTTTAACATTGCAATCTACCCGGCTACCGTCGGCATATTTCCTGGTCTAGCCATCCTCATAGCGGCTCTGGTTCTTCTCGTCGCATTGGCAATAGCTATGTAAGTTCAACAATTATGTCCCATTGGTAATTAATCATACTTTGAATAACGAGAAGAGTATGAACCGATGGTTTGAAAATACCCATTCATACTTTTCTGGGAAGGGCTGATTTTCCAAGACGAACTGTGAACGCCTAGGCGGCAATGAGAGAGGAGGAATTAATGATTTAATACGGATTCTTAAATTCTGTGCCTTCATGACCGTCCAAAATAAAGAAAGGTTTGTCACTCTTAGCCAATATTCCAATCACCTTAAACTAAAACAGCCAGAAAAAGACCTCCATTCAAGTTATAGCCTACTCGGACATAATGTATATTGTAAGGTTCTATATAAATATGCATATATATATATATGTTTGTATGTATGTATGCATGTATGTATGTATTTATGTATTAGACAATAATAGTGCGACCTGGTGTTTGTATATACATAGTTGTTATAAACTGATGTAGGCCTAGTAATATTCTTATAGCCTCTGGTCTATATATGGACATAGGTATATATAGCCTATATTAGCGTATTGGTAGGCCTACATATGTATAGCGCTTTACAAAATTAAACGTTATAATAGGCCTACTCTTCATAAGTCGTCGCTGATCTTAGTGACGTTTAGAAACGAGCAGTACCCGAATAGTTATCCTTCAGAAACACATATTTTGTATTTCAGTAGCGACAAGCATGTTGCTAATGCTCTAAATTATTCCATCGGGTGAAAGTTCAGCTTTCTTAGCGTTAAAGAGCAGATGCGATACATGGGACTGACATCACAGAAACCCAAAAAGTGCAGAATCATATCTGATCGTTTTACGCAGAATAAAATGAAAAATATTTATTAACGCACATTTTGGTTAATTAAATAGGGCCTAAAACACGTTTTAAGTTGTTCTAAAACGTATCTTTTCAGATGGCTTCATGTATTTGTGCGCAACTTGGCTCGCTTACAACTGCAAGTCATTTCAAATACCAGTGACGGGGTAAGCATAGACAGAGGGAGATATTTTCTTATTACTAGGCTGTCATCATTATGGACGTTTCCTGAAGTCGGCCCACGTACGTAAACAAGTAAGAATTTCATTTTGAAAAATGTCCACAACTGACTATGAAAAATGCATACTGCAGTAATATAGAGTATCACACTTATTTTCTCTAAGTGTGGATTACAGTTGAATTAACCTACCATTTAGGCCTCTAGGCTACATTATTCGTATCAAAACAAAGTTTCAGGGCCTGTGTCTCAGTGTAAAACTGTAGGCTCGTTGTAACCTAAAGTATGTGCCAATTGCCGTTTAACCGTCTATAAACGCTGACTTGCAAACAACTTAGAATAATCTTGTTACTTTGTTAATGCGCATTAACTATGCATTGTAGACTTAGAAACAGAAAGAACAGAGGCATTTGAAGAAGAGGTGTCTTGATTTTTGCAACGACTGGCGGATGTCAGGTGTACAAAGATAAATACACCTGTGATAAGTACACCTGTGATTAGTACACCTGTGATATTGATAAACTGCCTGCATGTACACCTGTGATACTGATGAACTGCAGTTATGATACATCTGTGGTCCAGTACCAAATTGCAAGAATCGGGTTTAGCACTAAAAGTATACACAAGCAGCAGCATATTTGGCATCTCGATCAATTCGTCGGCATTTATAGCCAAGAGGTCGGCTTCAGTGATCCGTTTCTCATCGATCATACTACACAGCTGATGTTTGCTTGTATACATTCAAGAAACCTACGGGATTTCTATGTTTTTCTGCTACAGTTGCAATAACATTTCAAACATTCCCATTGCGTTTTGACTTACACTTCTAAACTTTGTAAGGGACATTATCAAATTTCAGTTTCACTGTTTTCCGTATTACGTCTTTTGCAGAATATTCTTTTAGGCAGTAGTTGTACTTTTTCCAGTGTACACCTCAGGTCTAGACAAAGGCATCTGCCTGAATACTTTTGTCAATGTGAATATTATCTAAGTCATTGTGCAAATTGAAGCAAATGAAATGATTACATGGGTTGTTTTTGGTAGCCTGTGATTTGCCAATCCCAATTTGGCCATCATGTAGGCTTAACAATAATTGTAAAACCGTAAAACTTTACGGATATAGGTCATTCCTGCTGTTGTATTCGGAACTATTTAGGTCTATTGTCGAGTTCTATTACCTGTTGATGATTATACTAATTCCACAACTGATGATTTTTAATAATCTAAGCCTTGGCCCTATAGATCAACCTCGCAGTTGGAAAGTAGGCCAAAATGTACTTCACAATAGAAAGGAACTCAGAGTAGAAGTTTTTAAGCGATGGGGAGATTCTAACAGCACCCGTCTTCGTTGTTAATGATGAGGAATTACAAGGGGTAAATTGCAAGTGGAAAAACGAAGCCATTAGTTTAGATCCTTGCTAAGTCTCAGACCAGCAAAACTACTATGCAAACAGCAGCTGAAATGTATTGTAAAGTTGAAACTGTAGCTGAACATTTGTATAGCGGCTTTTAAGATCCCCTGGGTATATGAATGTACATAAATGTAAATGTAAATGTACTTTTTTCTATAGCGACCGTATGGCCTCGACCCTGCTCATTTTTCAATGAATTTATCACCACCACTCCCCGTTTGAATGGCGCCACACCATTTAAGGTCCTCTGTACGGACCGAGCTAGCCCGAGATTCATAGACCACATGTGGAGTACGTGGGCTGTAACAACGATTATTTTGTTTCGAATAGATAGTTTACTTATGCAAGTTCAAAAATTTTCCCCGCTGCACATAAACAGGAATAAATATTTTTTAGACATAGCTTCGTTTTCCCCTAACAACTGAGTAAAGTAGCGTGAAGTAATAGTAAAGTAGAGCTAGTGTAATTATTTAAGTAGTGTAATTATTCTTGTTTCACATATGCCTCGAAAAACGTATATTCGTCAGAGGGGCGGTCTTCTGTATAGTTTAAAAGGTCGACAGAAACACAACAAATTGGATCCAGCAGATGGGTATACACAAAAATCTCATTGATCTGCAATGTAAAAATGTATCTCGAAGTAAAAAAGGCACTGGAGGTTGATTTGAAAGTAGGCAGTCGAATTTACTTTTAATAAGGTAAGCTAACACAGGCAATCAATATTCATGATGTCTATTGATGATATTAATATTCATGATGTATATGGGTCATATTAATATTCATGATGTCTATGGGTCATATTAATATTCATGATGTCTATGGGGCATATTAATTTTCATGATGTCTTTAGGAAAGTTACCAAGAGGCGTTTCTGATTTACGTCAAAACACTTCACCAGTGACGTCAGTATCCATGTGACGGATGATGTTAGCTTCAGCGGTGTTGGAGTAAAGTTGCATCACATCACGAGACATTTCTTATAGCCTTGGAGCAACGTTAACCCGATTTTCACTACCTCTCTTGTTTTGGTCAATGATCAGGCGGTTGCGGGTTCGACTCGGTCTAACGACCCTGGGCAAATTGTTTGCGCACACAAAGCCTCTGTCACCAAGCAGTATATTTTGGTGCCGGAGTAAGCGGGGAAGTAAACGGCAAGTCCTGCGATGCGCAGGCCCCATGTCCAGGACATTGGGATTCGTCCACTGCCGGCTCACGGGCCAAGAAATGATGAGCGCCGCCCCTACGTCTCCCTTGTAGGACATAGGTTACTTTACTTTTACTTGATGGGTAAATATAGAGGTATGTTAAAATCAGTCAACTCGGGCAGCAGATATGGAGGTATACATCGAATTGAGTCTTTTCTGCTTAGTGTAGGCTTTCGTTGGGCGCTGTAAAAATCTCGGAATTACGATTACGATTACGATTAAGGCAACTCTGTTGGTAAATATAGGTGTGTGTATAATACTTTGCGCATAATCCTAACAGAATCAAAAGCTAGAAGCAACGAATGATGAATAATAAAAGCTAAAATCTGATCTTCAATTTCTATTGGCAGTTGGAGTGGGCTTGACTATCTAAAGTGAATATCGTACTCCATATTAGGTAGGCTTATTGGCCAACGCGAGTAACTAACGTAGGTGTCCCAGACCAAGCCCTAAGATCGTTTTGTCGATTGTTAATTGCAATTATGCATAAATTATGCATGTTTTTGTGTATGTATGATACGTTTAACATATACTGTGTTATTAGGCCTGGACAGAGTCTTTGTGCGCAATTATAGGCCTATTCACAACTGTATCCGGCTTCGTTTACAAGAATAACCAGCGAACGTACACATCGGATTAGATCCCGCGTTTGCTGTCTTTTAAAGCGCTCGTAAATTGAACTGGTTATCCTAAACAATAGACAAAATGACAATAGAAATGGTGACGAAACACAGAGGAAGGAAACCATAACCGCCGTCAGATGGATGTGGTTGTCGCCCACTGATGGAGTTCCTAACCGGGCTTCTCAAACGGATCACAGTTTGACTACGGTTTCATGTAACACCACCATCGATTGACGCCTTTTGCATTATCGTAACGGCGCTATAGAAGTCAGTAGATTAGACTAGATTAGTGGAAGCCAGAATAAGAGGAGCAATGTTGAAAGGGAGATCATTTATTGTAGATCTCATGCTGAACTATACAGCCTTCTAAGTGTGTGACTCTAAGAAGAATATGGTCCTTCTTTTCATGTCCCGAGTTTAATAACGGCGCTACATAAACAGACCAGTTATTATTATTATTAAATGTGGAGCAGGATTTGTCTGAGATCTAGATTTGCCATAAACAGAATCACGTTTTAGTCCTTGCGTAGATGGGCGTTGACTGGAGACTCACGTGCTTCAGCTACGATAAGAACTATTTCTGTACTCATTTGGATCAAACTGTGTTTGCGCTAAATAAAAACTAAGAACATGTACGTTTATGTATATAGAGTATATAATGATGAATGGCGGTGAACTACATAAATAGGACTAAGTAGTGTACTGGCTGCTGTCTTACTATTCTAGTTTAGTAGAAGGTTGTGTTGTCTTTCAGTTCTACCTACCTTCGTCCAAGCAAATTGTGATCGGCTCGGCTTTATAGATGGCTGAATGTAGGTCCTGCCTTCTTAAGGTATGGGGCATTGCCTGCCTGTTGACAGTGGAACCTGCGCTGTTCCTGGTCTCATTGGGTTACGGCGTAATGGCCACAGCCACGAAGGTCCTTTTCTACGACAAGGTCTGCATCATGGTCCTCGACGACATCGACCTCTGCGTCTCGAGGAACTTCACCTCTGAGGATCAGGAGGTGGCCGTCCAGCAAGAGGTGTCCACCTGGGAGTTCTACCAGATCCTGGCCGGGTGCATTCCGGCAGTTTTCATGAACTTCTTCTACGCCAATTTGGTCGACAGGTGGAGTAAGAAGTACACGATGCTGTTCTGCCCCGTCGGTTACATCCTCAGCATGGTCATTTACATGGTTGGTGCCATCTACATGGACTCATCGCCAGCTTACATGCTGCTCGGCCCCTTGGCAAGCGGCATCTCCGGCGGGCTGCTGACGATGCTTGGCGCCTGCTTCAGCTACCTGTCGGCTACCGTCGCTGAAGGTAACCTCATCATTCATATTTCTCTCGCCGAGGCAGCCCTCTTGGCCAGCAGCTCCATCTCATCATTTGTGTCCGGTGTTCTATACGACACCCTTGGATACTTTTATGTGTATCTCATCGGAATCATTATCAACGTTCTTCTTATCATCTACATCCTCGCTCGTCTTAAGAATATCCCTCCACTGGCGCCGGACAAAGAGTCCGAAGCCCAGGAAAACAAACCAGTTCCAGGACCGACGGAATCCCCGGAACCCAACGTCACCAGTTCGGAAAACGTTGACAAAATGCCACGGAATGAACTCGATGAAGTTCCTACCGTTGACTTCTTTGATACGGAATCGATACAGTGTGATGGTGCCAGAGAAGTAGAGACACATCCGACCGAGACTGACAGCCTGCCGGATGCATATGCTGGGTCTATGGACCCCGTGATTGGCCCAGGCATTCCGGTTTCCCGTAGCGCGTGCCAGTCATGCCGACGAACCTTCCAGACATTAGGAACATACGCCAAGGCCTATCTGAATACCGTGGCGAAGCGCCGAGCGATGAACAAACGAAGTGGCATCGTTGCAATCCTAAGCATCATTTTCGTAGACATCGTCTGCATTTACGCCTCAGGTTGGTTCAGAAACCATTCCATCTTTCGCTGCTCATCCTGGTTCGGAAAACCAAGTCTAGCATAATACTATATGCATTTGTGACGATAACACCACTGCAACATTTATTATCTCATAGTAACAGTACAACAGGAGCCTCGTAAAAACTATCAGCTTACACCAGACTTGATCATATTTCCAGTTAACACCAACGCGTTACATATATTTCTTGTAAGTAACATAAAATGATAATATTACTATAAATAATAACAGCAACAATAACAAATATAATACTAATGATAATGATAATAATAATGATTATGATGATGATGATGATGATGATGATGATGATGATGATGATAATAATAATAATGATTATGCCTAGCATGTTTGGCTACTGGCTCCCCCTGTATCTGCTTTGGGACTGCGTCTCTCAGACGAAGAGGTACGGTTGGCAATTGGGGTGAGACTGGGCACAACACTTTGCGAACCGCATTTATGCCACCACTGCGGTGGAAAAGTCGACGTCGCGGCCTGGTTTGCAGAGCAGGAGGCGGCAAACAACAGCGGCACAGTATGCTGAACGACGTGATTTGGAGAGCGAAGAACAGAGCCAAAATTTCTGCACAGAAAGAACCTCTTGGTCTCTCGCGGGAAGACGGAAGACGCCCTGACGGTGTGACGCTCATCCCTTGGTCGCGTGGTCGGTGTCTAGCATGGGACGTCACAGTACCGGACACCTATGCAACGTCCCATCTACCTCACACATCGGTCAGAGCAGGTGAAGCTGCCGACTGCGCAGCCTCGTCCAAAAGGATGAAATACGCCACCGTCACTCGCTCTCATGCCTTTGTGGCGGTGGCCTTGGAGACCAGCGGAGCCTGGAAGAAAGAAGGACTGGAGTTCATCACAGAATTAGGAAGCCCGACAACAGATGCAACCCATGATACTCTAGAGATCTCGTTCTTGTTTCAAAAGATGTCGGTGGCTGTTCAACGAGGAAATGCCATCTGCCTCTCCGGAACATTGCCATCATGCTCTGAACCCTCTGGAGATGGCGATTATTAATTTCATTTGTTTTAATGAAACTGCCACATAATAATAATAATAAAAATAATAATAATAATAATCGTTATTATAATGATGATAATAATAATGATAATAATAATTATTATTATTATATTATTATTATGTGTATGTATAATTATATAATATTACATATTATTATATTTATATATTATTATATAATAATATTAGTGTGATAATGATAATCATAACCGTCGGACGTTTTAGGAACCGGACTGTGTTACCTCTTCGTAACCCAGGAGCCTTTGTCTTGGTCGCCGGCCACCTACGGCTACTACATGGGCGCCAACCGAGTCATCAGGGGCTTCTGTCTGCTGGTCATTTTGCCTCTGTTCACAAGATTCAACGTTCCGTATACGATAATCATGATCATAAGCCTCGTCTCGACGCTCTTAGGAGACGCGGTCTTCGCTGTCAGTCTCTACACGTGGATGGCTTTCCTTTGTGAGTAGAAGCTGCCCACAGGCAACTTCAACATATCAGGTTATACATAAAACGTACAGTTAGCCAGAATACAAAAGGCAAACCCAGAAGGGACCCGGGTCCCGCTTAAATAGGGTCGTCCATTAACATCGATAACGTACGCTGGCAATCGAAATGTAAACAAAGCAATTATCATTAAATAAGCAAATCAAACTAAATAAGTTATGTACAATTCGTACATGAATGAAACTGAAAATAAAACTATATACAAGTCCAGTCCACTAGAAAGTCCCATGAGAAACAAAATGTCATCATTACATTAAATTATATTCTAAACAAAACCGCGCAGAACGAAAATTCGTTCAATGCTGATGCGTGTCTGGAATGAAAACGGGTTTTCTACAGAAATGCTGTATGGTTTGCTCATTGTTGTTTTCTACAGAAATACGTCAATGTTGTTTCGTTGCAGCTACTGCGCTAAATATCTTCCAAGCTGCTTTGATCGTCACCGCTCGGTCTTTCATCGTCAGTTTCATCGAAACAGACGAACATGGTAAACACTTTACTCCCTAAAAGCCTTTATTAATGTATCCTTAAGGCAATAAGTGAAGTTCCATAGTGGAACACAGAAGAGGCGTCCTTGATTCTGCAACGATTGAATCCCAAGGTCCTGAATACGGAGCCAGTACATCGCAGAACTTGTCGTTTACTTCCTAGCTTACGTCTGTACCAATTTCTACAGCTTGGTGACAGAGGCACATGTACGTAAAACATGGCCACCATGAAGTTCTCTCAGCAGGCTCGAACCCACCACCGTTAGGACATAGACGAAGTGCGCTATCGAGAGACCATCACACACTATAAATAGAACAGTTTCCAATAATCATAAAAGTCATATTACCAAACAATCGTGTTATATAAATTTGTTCATTCAGAGCATTTTAATAATAACAGTCATATTATACAATTTGATATTTGTCATGGGCATATAATATAATGGTTATTACACGTACATATAATTTGTTAAAAATAGTCATCATTGCAAACAGGTAGAGTTTTGAATAGCCATAATAACAATCGTGTTATATAGTCTAGGCTATATTTAATTAGTACGCCTCTACAGGCCTATGGCCTATGTAAATAACAACGTATTGATTATTCGTAGGCCTACGAATGCTAATTATTACGCTAATTTTAGTCTTATAGTCTGTTCATACTTCCTGAATAGTTTAAAACATCCTTCAGCAAATAGTAGTTAGCTTGATAATATCCTGCTAATTAGTGTGATTTAATTGTTTGAATGCAGCAGCTTTGTTATCGTAGGCCTATCTGTAATCTCGAGAGGCTAAAGCTAATCAGGCACTAGCATATTCGCGAACGCTGCGTCAAGTTAGAGGGGTTGTCCTGCAGAACAAGAACAAGATCCGGTTGCAGGGAGACCTTGGACAATATTTATCTCTGCAGTAGAAAAATTGCTTTCCTGCTGGGTGGCGTCGCTGTTTCTTCAAACACACGACTACGTGATGCCGTTACTATTGCAGCGTGCAATATGTAGTTGGGGGCAGTGGGAGAAAGACCTGCATGCAGAAGTGTAGGCCTAATGAATGGGGAAAATGCATCCCAGTGGCACAGTTTGGCCGCAGGGTCTTTCGTTGTCAGCGAGTTGCCTGCGACTATTGTTATTGTTATTGTTAACATCATCATCATTAGCAGCAGCAGAAGAAGCATCATCATCATCATCATCAATATATTATTTTTACTATTATTTTTAGATTATTATATTATTATTATTATTATTATTATTATTATTATTATTATTATTATTATTATTATTACTACTACTACTACTATTATTATACGTGTTATTGTTATCATCCACTGCGTTATGAAACAGAACTACTGAATGAAGCTGGAACTTAACTAGTTACTACTTGTAGGCCTATATGTCCGTTTGATGTGATCGGTAATTTCAATGAGGCCAACGTGAATTTTGGATTTTGTTTCAGGCAAGGCTTTTGGAATCATAGCAGCGTTGGAGTCTCTCTCAACCCTTCTGAGTTCCGCCATCTTTAACCTAGGAATCTATCCAGCAACCGTCAAGATATTTTCCGGTCTTGCCATCCTCATAGCAGCTATGCTTCTTATAATACCATTAGCGATTGCAGCGTAAGCATAAGCAAGCCTTTACATTTATATAATACATACATATAGTACATATATACATATATATACTATATATAATATGTATTATATGTAATATGTATATGATATTCGAATCCGAAAACTTCTGTAGCGCCACATTCATAGTTTGTAATACGTCCATCGTTTATAACCGTAGAGCGAAATTCGTGTTCGTGAGATCCGAATTCATTCAGAAAGCTTGTGACTACACAAATCACAGGGTCAGAGTTCCCATCGAAACTCAGTTATTATTGATCCGATCAGGCCTATTAATATTCCTAGAATAATGTAGCGCCACTATCTAGTGAAGAAGCATCATTCGATGGAGCTGAGCAGTCGTGCGTGAAGGGCATTACGCAGTAATCGTCTCTGGTCAGAGAGGTTCAAACCCTTAGTTTCTGCGCTACATGGTGAGCGCCCAACCAAAAGGTCATACACCGTGTCACAAGAATGCGCAGTTTAGCCTCAAAATGTTGAAATTCTTTGCCAGAAATGTAAAAACAGTTTGAGGCTTAGGCTTTGGAAGACGATAAACGAATTTCTTTGCTAGATTTTTGTCCATCGTCTTTGCCAAGGTTGTGATGCGTTGACATTTTAAAGCCCTTGCCTTGTATGATGTCTTGGCATCGATTATGTGAAGCTTTTTACTCTACAAGAGCTTTCGTCCCTATGGCAAAAGAAGTATCTTTACGAGTTTTAGGAAAACTACAGTTTTGAAATCCGTTGCTTTGTATAGTTTTATATTAAATGCTTGAATTCACATTTATTATGCTTTAATTTTGTATAAGTAGAAAACAAGTTACCAAGCGAGAGGAGTTGCTCCTATGGAAATATGACCTTGTACAAGAAATCGTCTTTGCAAAGAAATTTAACACTTCGTTCAATCTATTTTTAACATGCGATATTTTAAAGTGTATTTTAATTAAATTAATATAGCGCCTCTGAAGTACCTATTAAAAGCACTACACAGCCTGGTGTTGTGTCTTCTGTTAGATGGCTTCACGTTTTCATGCGAAAGATGGCACGAATGCAACTGCAGACTGCTTCAGAAAACGCAGAATGGTAGGTCGAGTATAGTTTAAGCACACTTACAGATAACGCAGTGCTTCAATTACATCTGGTGCTATTGCAGAAGCACTAAAGAATACGAGGGGGTACCGGCACGACCCATTTTTTGACCCACTCTTTGACCCACTTTTTGACCCACTTTTTGACCCACTTTTTGACCCACTTTTTGACCCACTTTTTGACCCACTTTTTGACCCACTTTTTGACCCACTTTTTGACCCACTTTTTGACCCACTTTTTGACCCACTTTTTGACCCACTTTTTGACAGGTCCGATGCACTATGTATACAGTAATTCTGTCTGATAGTTTATGCAACTAGTCAGGAAACGTTGGTGTGCATGTCAATCTGTTTGCTTATTATTCAGTCGACGGAACTTGGAATTCGGGACCATGGCTTTGAAGGCTACAGTTCATGAGGGTTTGCGATTAACGAGTAGATTACTCATCATAATTATCAGATTAAGTGTCTGATTCATTATAATAATTATCAGATTAAGTGTCGGATTGATTATCATAATTATCAGATTAAGTGTCGGATTGATTATCATAATATTCATATTAAGTTTCGAAACTATCGAACTATCACTTCTAAGCAGTTTCTGTAAAAGTGTGTAGCCTAAACAAGTGTGCTACCTCTACCTTTTCACCTCTTAGTGTTCGAAAGGAGATCATTGTATCGATGCAATAGACTCGAAGTAAGCTTATCCGTCTTTCTCTTTCTCGGTCTGTGTGTCTATCTCTTTTTGTCAATCTTCCTCTCTTCCTCTCTTCCTCTTTCTTTCTTTCTTGCTTTCTCTCTCTCTTTCTCTCTCTCGTTGTCTCTGTCTGTCTGCCTCTGTCTCTGTCTTCGTCTCTGTCACTATGTCTCTCTGTCTCTGTTTCGGTGGCTCAGTCTTCGGTTTATTCCAGCTGTTTCTCAGTCTACACTGAACTTATGCCATTAGGCCTATGCTCAAGTCCTTAGCTGAGTCTTTAGGTTGTAAAAGTTGTTTGTATTTAACTGGAAAAATGTTCCTTGTTAAGGTTTATAGCCTAAGCGAAAATCCATTAAAAGACGTGAATCTTTAGTTGCAAAAATTATATGAATTTACTATGAATTTACTTGTAAAAATGTTTCATGTTTAGCAGTGAAGCCTAAACGAAAGTCCAGCAGAACCTCATGACGTGTCTACGCTTTCGAACTGCAATGTGCAGTGGATCCTTCAGCCTATTGTGGCCTATTTCATCGGTCCATTATAAGAACTTACTGTTGCGTCTAGAGTCTGTTTTTTCTGACGGAAATCACTGCCGTTTCAATCGACCTCTTCGCGTAAAGGGATTGGCTTCTGACTCGCCGCTTTTAAAGGCATTACGATCGTCAAGAGTTTCTTGTGAAATTTCCGAAGAACGGAAATGTAAATATTATGTTTGTTTTAGGGTGGTTTCAGTCGATTGTCTTTCTAAGTTGCATGAATAGCTGGCTATCTGATTCATCGACTGGCAATTTAGATGCAGTTTTTAATTTCTTTAAAATTTACATAAAGGTCTAAAATAATCGGCCTATGCAAGCATACAAATAGACGGCTACTAATTAGTGGTAGCAATTCTGAATGTTGCTACCCTAACGATGATCCGGCTTATGCCAAAGTGTAACTGATTCAGGAAAATAGCTTGTGACCCTCTGGTCAGTTTTAAACATCACATTACCTGCTATACTATAGGCCAGCATAATAAACATAAATGAAGGAGCTCAGCAAATCAACATAAGACTCTTGATGTCATTGGCTGTCCATTTACCAGACACTAAATTTACATTCATAAACTTCAGCCAAACTTCCGTTAGAATTGAATAAAAAATACCAATATGTTCATGTTTTAAAATTGATTTTTGAAAATCCAGTTACTTTAAATATCGTGGTCAAAGCTTATGTTACGGTAAAAACAATTCTAACCAATCGCCTCCTCTCCCCCCTTCTCTCTCTGGTCTTCTGGCAACCGGACTTGGTTCTTGACATTTCATCTTTGGACAACCCCACCGACTTGGCGCAGCTCTCGTGAATAAGCTGGTGCCCGCGCTTAGCTTTCAAGTAGCGCTTTAGAAATTTCGAGTTAACGATTACGATTACGATTACTATTAACCTCGAGAGGAAATATCTGTAGACATGAGCGAAATAAGCTGGAAAAGTATTGGTAGAATGTAGGCGGAACCAGTTGAGCAAGTTCCACCCCCATCTCAGGCAAAATCGCACCCAGTCCTCTACCTCGCCGCTTGATCTCCCAGTGACGTATACATGTACACATCACTGGGGATCAGACGGTTATACATATATCCCATGTATACATTAATTTGTAGCTGAGTTCGCCAGATGGCGATAGAGGAACATAAATTCGACATTTTATTTTCTGTCGTGGCTACAATACACACATACTGAGGGTCTAAAATGCGCTATATAAATTTCACATTTATGGCATATTATGGAAAGCGGTGGCGGGTATTCGGGTATTCGTCGTAGGGTTCTAATGATCGCAGTCGTTGTTGTAAACTCGAAAATTTCAAAAGCGATATTTAAAGCTAAGCGCTAGGCACCGAATTATTCAAGAACGCTGCGTAAAGTCAGTGGGGTTGTCCAAAGATGCCGTGTGAAGAACAAGGTCCAGTTGCCAGATGAAAAGAGAGGGAACGAGAGTTTTGTTGGTAGAGTTTCGAGTTTCGACAGGCTGAACAGAAAAACTGAAGAAAAACCGAGAAATCGTAATCGTAAACTTGAGATTTCTATAGCGCCCAACGAAATGCAAGTCGCGGGAACCAGCTTATTCACAGGCGCTTAGTCAAAACAAATTCGATAGGCAAGAAGGGCTCGGTCCCAGGTCGAGATCCAAGAGTCAGGCAGGCAGACAGTCAGACGGCTGCGGTGGGTGGTGTTTGGAAGTGGATCTGCGGGATAGGTAAGAGGAAGACGATGATCAGGATAAGATCTGGAGAAGAGGAGTGTTTTCAGTTTTGAGTGGAAGAGCTGCTGCTTAGAGATCACAAGGGGTAAAGTGATGGTGAGATCGTATGGTGGATCAGATAATTGTCGGAAATATGGGAGGAGTTTATTCTGGCCTAGTTAGCTACGTGTACATCGGTAAGTGCGTACGCTTAAGAAGCCTCTGTGCTTGAAGATCCCGGGTTCGCGTCCCGGTCGTGGCTTATTTCAGAGAGTTGAATCTCGGGTTAGCATGGTCCGTGCTCCGAGATCTTAAATGGCGTGTAGCGGTGGTGAAGGATCTCGCAAGATAGAGGGCATACGGTTGCTACAGAAAAACGTGTACAATTTACAACTTTTTAATTTAATTCCAGAGGGGTGGAGAAAAGCGAAAAGAAAAAACCCGATAAACCTGTGGTAGAGTTCATTTCTACCGATTGTGATGAAGATTCTCGTCCAGTTCGCATTGTACAGTTTTCATCTTTTGTTCTCGAAATGTCATTCAGCACTTGAATGTTCTTCGAATGATTGTTTGACATAACGCGAGCGAGATTCTAGTTCAATTGTGGAGCGAGCCAGAAGCCTAAGCCTAAGACAAACCTTTACTCTATTTTACCTGGTAGTGTCGATAAGACACTAGACACTACTCTGACTACATTTCTAACTGCGTTCTATCTCCGAGGGTAGAATCTCAGAGCTAATCGACTGATCTCTATGGTATCTCAAACCAGACTCTCTCAGTATAGATCCTGTCTGAGGTTCTCTCGTCCGGCGATATGTGTCGGACTCCCATTGGTTAATAGTTATGGAGTTATTCCGGATAGTCTATTTGATTGGACGCTAGGATTCTCTTTGTCTGAAATCTTCAGCGTGGTTTGTCTGTATACCACTCTGTGACTGATTCCGTGTTGCTCTGTTGATCTTGGCGTGTCCTCTGGCTTGACTCCGTTTCTACCTGCGTCTGTATCTGTACAGGTTTGGCCTTATGTATTCTTGCCTGTCTCTGCAAAGCTCTCTGATTAGGCTGGTGAGTCAGTTGTATGAAATCTAAGATTCTTCTACCTCTCTGGACTAAGTAATAAATCAGACGCCCTACTGACTACTCGCTGACCGGGGCCGCTGATGTAAACCAGGTGTTGGTATCAGTTTTCTGCGATTAGCTGTCTTCTCTCTTCCTAACCTCCAATAACTTCTATAGTGGCTAGACTTACTGTGTAGTGTAATATACTACAATAGCCTACTTAAATTAACTTGGCTATACCCCCTCCTGCTCTGAAAAATTCGAACGTCTCGTTCGACAGCAAGAGCGCTTTAGAAGTATGCAATAAAGCTAATGGGACATGGTGATATGCAAATGAGAATGTGCGATAATAGTCATAGATGAAATGAGAATGAAAAGGCATCTAGATTGTCCTAAACTTTCCTAGAAGCTGTGCACGTGCTTCAGGGAATGAAATGGTCTAAATGCTCAATTAGTCTCATTAAGTTATGTGAGTCCTAAGATCTAAGAACAGTTATACACATGAAATACAAATAAGATATGATGGAAGGATCAGATGGAATCAGTTCTGAGGACGGAATTGTTCCTTGATCAGAGTTCTGAATGTGTCCTTCACAAAAGGTCTGATCCGATGTGACCCATGGCTGAGATAATGACGCTGTGCTTGTGTAACTTGACAGCTTCGAAGGCAAAGACAGTTGAAATGCCTTGTTCTCTCAGCTCGTGCGATCATTCCATCACAACGTTACATGAAATATAACAGCGAAACACACACAAATATAATTGCATGCACTAACAGAAATATAATTATAATCGAACGTGAAAGCTAAACACATAGCAAAAGCTAAAATTATAATAGAATGCTATAGCTGAAATGCTGAATGATCCTTGCACTTGATCACAATCTTAAATGAAGATTCAAATCTCGTATTGGCTGACTGGATGAATTGCAGAAAAATTCTTAAGCTGCTTACATTACTGGAATTTGCTGAAATGCGACTGCAGTTGATCTTCCTTACTTGATTACATTACTTGGCTTGTGCAACTGAGGCCTATAATAATCTGATCTTAGCGTAAACTTGCTGATGCATACTATGTGCATTTTAGATCTGGCACGATCTTTTACTCTTATCACAAACTTTCCGACGTAACATTTGCTGCAATTCTACATGAGTGACTCGTAAATAACGTAAAATAATAATTCACATAAACTCGTAAGAAAATGCTCAGCGTGCTTGTAGGCACGGGCTTAACTTAACTCTGCGTGTGCGTCTCTGCGCGAACTCAACTTCATTCATCGTATCTCTGCAACGAGGGAATTTACACGTCCTGCGATTGTGCTATATAAATCTGGCGTTACTCATGTTAAACTGATACAGACTTCGTGTTCAATCAGACGTATGACATTTGCAAATATATCGTGATCAAAATCGACATTGCACAGTTAGGCTTGACTTTCAGCATACAGATCTATAGTCTGCTTATATTTATTATTGCGTCGGTGGCTAATTCACAACGTAGGCCTATCGCTCATATTGCGTTAAAATTCGGTCGCAATCAAGATTTTACAGTTCTTAAATGCAGCGTATGATTATAATTGTCCAATCTGATGAATGCTGAACTGTGTCGTTATATTAAAAGTCAGCGTTAAGTGATCTGGCTTGGAAATGAAATGAGATTTCTACTAATTGCACATGCGTACTGCTTGTTTACAGTGTATAAAATCCTCTGCTGAAAGCTAATGCGAAATATGATAAGCTTAGCGTTCACACATAATAAGCACAAGAGATTAAAATATAAACTACGCCGATTATAGGCCTAATGTTAAAAACTCAATGTAAGAAGCACTGCGTTAAAGACTACTACTATATGTACAAAGACTGACTGACAACAAGACTTGACTCTATCGTAAGTATTCTCTTTGTGATTAAACCTTGCTTGATGGACATTGTTACGTTACAAAATTGTTCGAAACTTACTTAGTTACATTTCGAAATTGGGTTACGATCGAAAGTTGAGAAATTAACATGAAGTTGATGAAAAGTGAATAAGACAACGTATGCTTACTTAGCGCTAAGCTTTATGGTAGCGGATGAAGTCATGAATGAATATGATTTTTATGAATGATTATATGGCGCCATGTGTTACCCTTATTATGCCATAGAAGACTCGGCGACGACTCTTTGAATAGGCGACTTGGCTGCAAGACGATCGTAGCCTTTGACGTCGTGCAGGCAGTGTCTGCTCCTTGAATGGAAGAATGAAAGAATTGGTTGAGTCGATGAGTCCGGAGTCGGGATGACGCGTCCAGATATCTTGACGGTGATCTGGCTAGTACGGTGAAGGCTGACGGAATGGCGGTCGTCTGGCGAGGGTGGAAATTCACAGCGAAAGTAGAACAGAAGACGTGGTGGTTATGATGATGTCGGTCTTCCCAGAACTTCAGTTGAATGCATCGGCTATAGGTAAAAGATGAAGAGTTTCGTCGGGCTTTAATGTCGGCTTTGGAGCTCCATCGATTTCTTCTCGCGTTGACGTAGGGAACGTGGCCTATATGATGATTTAGGCCTAGCTTCACATGCAGAAAGGCAGAGGGAGAGGCAGGGGGAGATCGAACCAAGTTCTCCACCAGCTGTGGTAGAGTTCATTTCTACCGATTGTGATGAAGATTCTCGTCCAGTTCGCATTGTACAGTTTTCATCTTTTGTTCTCGAAATGTCATTCAGCACTTGAATGTTCTTCGAATGATTGTTTGACATAACGCGAGCGAGATTCTAGTTCAATTGTGGAGCGAGCCAGAAGCCTAAGCCTAAGACAAACCTTTACTCTATTTTACCTGGTAGTGTCGATAAGACACTAGACACTACTCTGACTACATTTCTAACTGCGTTCTATCTCCGAGGGTAGAATCTCAGAGCTAATCGACTGATCTCTATGGTATCTCAAACCAGACTCTCTCAGTATAGATCCTGTCTGAGGTTCTCTCGTCCGGCGATATGTGTCGGACTCCCATTGGTTAATAGTTATGGAGTTATTCCGGATAGTCTATTTGATTGGACGCTAGGATTCTCTTTGTCTGAAATCTTCAGCGTGGTTTGTCTGTATACCACTCTGTGACTGATTCCGTGTTGCTCTGTTGATCTTGGCGTGTCCTCTGGCTTGACTCCGTTTCTACCTGCGTCTGTATCTGTACAGGTTTGGCCTTATGTATTCTTGCCTGTCTCTGCAAAGCTCTCTGATTAGGCTGGTGAGTCAGTTGTATGAAATCTAAGATTCTTCTACCTCTCTGGACTAAGTAATAAATCAGACGCCCTACTGACTACTCGCTGACCGGGGCCGCTGATGTAAACCAGGTGTTGGTATCAGTTTTCTGCGATTAGCTGTCTTCTCTCTTCCTAACCTCCAATAACTTCTATAGTGGCTAGACTTACTGTGTAGTGTAATATACTACAATAGCCTACTTAAATTAACTTGGCTATAAACCTGTGGAGAGGAGCGAAAGACTACACCAGTCAAGAGGGAACAGAGGAATGTCTATCTTTGATACATTATTAAGCGTATGCACACATACAAACACTGGGATAAAGAGAGACAGCGACAAAGAGGCAGAATCAGACAGACAGAGATAGCAGAGGTATTCAACACGCGTGGCCAACTTTTACGGTATTTCTGTTTTGAAGGACGATGGAAGACTGTAGTTGATGGGTTCGGTGAAGTGGGAGGGGTAGTTACTGGGGGTGGAATACATCTGCCATACCTGTGTAGAATCAAGGTAATCCGCGATGAGTAATTGTCTGATGGATACACGTGGCCCGACCGTCCAACCCCCAGTAGCTATCCCTCCCAATTCACCGAACCCCATCATCTAACGTCTTCGATCGTCTTTCAATATAGACTAACCGTAAAAGTCTGCCACGTGTGGTGAATACCTCTGCTGTCTCCGTCTGTCTGCTTCTGCCTCTCTGTCTCTGTCTGTCTTTCTCCCGGTGTTTGTCTACGTGCAAGTACCTAACCCTAGAAAGGTAACTGAGGCGAAGACTCATTTATAACTGCTTTATAAGCAGTAAAGCTTTATGTCACCGACCTTTCAAAGTAACTGTTGTCAATCGATCAGCCTTCGAACTGTCCACTCGCCCGATTTTTAACGCAGCGTTAATTCAAGATAAACAGTCGTTGACGTTCCACGATTATATTTAGAAAAACTAGCAGAACAACCACAACGCTACTTGAATCGTCACAGTTTCTGGATACATGAATCTATCAACGTCGTTTGTAACACAAACTTTCAACATATTATTACTAGTATTATTTCTGCATTTATTAAGCGCCACTATCGAACGACTAAGCATCAGTCGATGGCGCTGTGTACTTGTGAATGAGGTACTTGCTCAAGGTCCCTACACAGTAACCCCCTAAGGGGAGGCTCGAACCCGTACTCTATGCATTACAAGCCGAGCGCTTTAATTAATCGGCTACCATGCACACGACAGACCCGTGCTACAAATCTCTAACAATGAATTTTCGTCCGCTTACGTAGGCCCTTTCCCGCCAAGACAGCAGACTGGTTTAGACCGGCCTCCCGCTATTGCGCATTCACGGGTTTTCCCAAAAACCTCGCTGATTCATCACTACGCAGGTTTGTGATTTTCTCGCGCGAAAACCCACGTCATAAAATGAGCGTCGGTCAGAATCAGTCCCGACATATCCACGAATGGGACCATAGCAGTAGTGGCTCCAGGATAGCTTGCTTGGGGTGATCACTTTAATTTCTAAAGGGGCGCCACATTCTGGCAGTCCACCATGCTCGGGTCAGGTCTGAGGGGCGCCGGCGTTTAACCAAGAGGGACGCGGGGTGAGGAACAGCCGCCCCCACGCATATAGCTAAATCTGCCACTGGGCCATAGGGTCATTAATTATAGTGGAGGTGCATGCATGTGGAGAAGGCAGACTGACCTCGCGCTAAATTTATTATTACTATATTGAAATCCAGCCTCCTTCAGTGCTTCAGGTGTTTTTCGTTGACCTGCGACTTCCACATCAATCACTGTGAAAATCGATATTTCCTCGTTGGTAATTGTAATTGTAGCTGGACATTTATAAAGCGCCACTTCAAGAATAAACGCATCACGAATAAAGCAGACTTCAGGCGCCTGCGAAACTGCGGAGGGGCAAACTGAAGAGCTCGAGGCACAACTCACGAGAAAGACTAGTGTTAATAGGCTGGTGTTATTTGTATTAATATGGTGTTATTTGTATTAATATGGTGTTATTTGTATTAATATGGTGTTATTTGTATTAATATGGTGTTATTTGTATTAATATGGTGTTATTTGTATTAATATGGTGTTATTTGTATTAGTATAGTGTTGATATTGAGTCGATGTAATTTCAGTTCGTTTATTGGTTCAATTAGTTTACCCTGCCTTACAAAATAAACGAGGTTGCCTGATCGCTGAGGTACTCTAGTTTAGTTTGTTTGAGGACTAGAGAATATATATATATATATATATATATATATATATATATATATATATATATATATATATATATATATATATATAAAGGTTGTTCGATCCATCAAGTGCATTTAGAGTAATCAAAGGGATCGCCTCTAAATAATTTGTGGAATTTAATTAGAGTTTATTCATACATTTAGTTATTTATTAAATTTATACTGAATTTATGTAACCGAAGTGATTGCCTTATATAAATTCGTGGAGTTTATTTAGAGCCGACTTAAAGGTATGTCGGACAAAGGATACCAGTTATAACAGACTGTAGTAATGCTGATAAAATGCAAGACCAAAAGTGCAGATTGAGTATCCAGAGTGACTGGCTGCATATAAATTCGGGTATATACGGATACCAAGCTACATGCAGGCTATCTCACCCGAGTAATTCATTGAAAAATGAGCAAGGTCGAGGCATTTTCTATCTCTCTGGTCTCCTGGCAACCGGATCTTCTTCTTTACACGGACAACCTTTCTGACTTGACTAAGCGCACGTTAACGAGTTCATGTCAAGGCGCTTCTGAACGTGAGGATGCCGGTTCGCGTCCCGTTCTTAGCTTATTTCAGAGATTTGAATCTCGGGCTAGCACGGTTCGTGCTCGGGGACCTTAAACGGCGTGGCTCCCATTCAAACGGGCAGCGGTGGCGAAGATTTCATCCGATAAATTCATTGAAAATGTGCAGGGTCGAGGCCATATGGTCGTTATAGAAAACCGTGTACATTTACATTTAAGACATTTTAATTTTACGGTTACGATGTAATCTGTAAGAGCCCGTGAACAGGTGTGTCGTTTAACGGCACTTTGACTTTCAAGGGTGGTTCGCCTTTTCCTGCCGAGACTAAATATAGCTTTAGACTGATATTAGGTCTGGTATTCAGATGAATCAAGGCTCTGTAGGCGAGCATATGATCACCAGTATTCGACGCCTTCACTGCTGGCTGAACTGCGCATTGGATCAACAATGAGAAACAGTCATCAAATTCTTGTTGCATGTCAGAACAGAGTCTCAATTCTAAACCATGTCAGAACAGAGTCTCAATTCTAAACCACAGAATTCAAACACAACTTATAAGCATCCAATGCACAACAGATACAGATGCATAAAGTATATTTCCTTCAATAGAACATCTGAATATAGTCTATACATAGCAAGCGTGTGCTTAGAAGTATGCGATATACAGGTCTAAGCGTCGCTTGGACCGACACATTGCATGCCACAACTGCAGACATGTATCAGAGATTCGTTCTGGTCAGAAGATGGTTTTCTTTTTGTTTGCGAACTTTCTAGGCCTACTTTTAGGCTACATTGAGCAGACCTAACCTTTGCTTCAGCACTGGGTTTATCTCGGCGTAAAGCAGCCTTTATACCAATGATAAAAATGCATGAAACAGTTTCATTTATCGTAACTGGATTTTTAAAAGCGAACTCTAGGTACGCTGTTTAAGCTCGGAATGTCAGTTCGAATTAAAGGTTCTCCTTTGATGTGATTCTGTTGTGTGAACGAAGTCAAGCACAGGTCAGTTTCCCCTACTAACTGGTCCATATTTTTATATTTTTGTTAAGTGGAACTTAAAGGTCTTCAGTCAAACAAAGACCAGTTTCCCCTACTAACTGCTGCATATTTTTATGTTAAGTAGAACTTAAAGGTCTTCAGTCAAACAAAGACCAGTTTCCCCTACTAACTGCTGCATATTTTTATGTTAAGTGGAACTTAAAGGTTTTCAGTCAAACAAAGACCAGTTTCCCCTACTAACTGCTGCATATTTTTATGTTAAGTGGAACTTAAAGGTCTTCAGTCAAACAAAGACCAGTTTCCCCTACTAACTGCTGCATATTTTTATGTTAAGTGGAACTTTAAGGTCTTCGGTCAAACATAGGTCAGTCTCCCCTATTATAACTGGTGCATATTTTGTTACAGTTGCAGTCTTTCTTTGAAATGAACTGATATAGGCCTAAAATAGAATAGTTATGGTTCTCATAATGGAACTTCTAAACGGTGTATTTATTGCCATTCCCCCGTTTGACATACGCATGAACCAATCTCACAAACAGAGTTCTCGTATACATGAATAGTACCTTGGACTTGATGGTGGGTGAACACATACTGAGATCGCCCACTTGTGGATGTCAGTGGTTTTCTAAACGCTGTCAGAGGGAGGCACATCTCACCTCTGACTCCGCTCTTCACAGCAATCCAACATTGCATCTTTTACCACTCTAACCATATCCGTCTCCGTGTTGTTTTCCAGCTGCAATGCCGTCGTTTGCCGCAGAGCAGAGCGGCCGAAAGTTGTACTCGACCCGATACCGACGCCTCCTCGGTCGAGACGGTGCAGCCCTGGAGACGAAGAGGACTCAAACCAAGGCTCGTGTAAAAGTCGAGCAGGTAGCCACCGTCGAACTCTGTGCCTGTCCGATCGCCGTCCTCCACGACTCCAGCCACGAAACCACTTGCAGCAAATACCACAACGGCCACAGTCGTCTAGAATCACGCCAGGATTATAAGAGATTGGACTGCTACCGACTTATTAACAACTCATTCACTTCACGTGGATTACGATCGACTAGGCCGAAGCAAACTCCTAATCGAACAGATGCCAAGCCAACAACGACAACTGCGAAGCCAACAGCTATTACACAAGCAACGACAAAAACAGAAGCAACAGCTACTCCAAAAATGAAAACAACATCTACAGCAAAGGCTAAAATCCCAGCAATGCCGATAACAACCCGTGCATTATTTACGCTAATGGAAACGTCATCTAACGCCGCAGCTGTTAGGGACGAGAATAGACCGTTCACGCAACCAGTGAGCAACATGGCTGATGACACATCCAGGTGGGCATCGCAGCCGAGCATCTACATCGCTAGAGATACTTCCGCCTACGTCAGAGCGCTTTCGAAAAACTGCAGTCTCACGGAAAGAGTGGCCAACTGGGTCAAGGATAGTCTGGGAAACAGTCGACCTCCTTTCAATCGACCTCTGATGTCATAAGATGTCGTTAAACATTGGAAACTACTTTACTTCCTCACGGGTTATAAGCCTATACATTGGTATGGAGTGTCGTCCAGTATGGCTCAGAGACGTGGACAATGCGGAAGGAAGACATTAAAAGACTAGAGGCCTTCGAGATGTGGATATGGCATAAAATGGAGAGAGTCAGCTGGAGGGAGCGAAGAACCAATGAAGAAATATTGCAGCTGGTAGGGGAAAAAAGATCCTTGATAGGCACTATACGCGGACGACAGAGAAAATGGATCGGCCACATCCTGAGAGGGGACACCCTATTAAAAGACATCATCGAGGGAACAATGTCACGGGTTATAAGTGCGCTTTTATGAGAAATAAGTCGCTATTTAAGTGTCCTGAAGCCATACATACAGTATAACTACATACATACATACATACATACATACATACATACATACATACATACATACATACATACATACATACATACACACATACATACATACATAATACATACATACATACATAATACATACATAATATATACATACATACATAATACATACACTCATACATACATGCATACATAATATATACATACATACATAATACATAGTACATACATACATACACTCATACATACATACATGCATACATAATATATACATACATACATACTATATTCTTACACACACATGTATACATACATACCTACATACATAATATATATACACACATACATACATACATACACACATACATGCATACATACATACACACATACATGCATACATACATACACACATACATGCATACATACAAACAACCACATAAACGGCATGGAAAGTCTTAAAAACATTAAGTCATTGTTATATATTCATTTCCGTTTACTGCAATCAGAACTTTATCACCAAACAACAGATCTGACGCAAACAAGTTGTGCTGTAATTCCACTATTATTGCAATCGTCATTTCCTGAATTCATACAGAGCCAGTTCATAATAACAAAAGCATCAATCGATGGCGCTGAACAATTGTGCGTGAAGGACATTCTCAAGGTCCCTACACAGTATTCGTCTCTTAGGAAGAGGCTCGAATCGCCATACTCAGTCTTTCACGGCAAGTATTCAACCAAACGGCTATAGTCTGTCAAGTATGTTGATAAATAACATAACATAACATAACATAGTATAACATAACAAGGAATTTAATTGGTTCAGAAGAGTTGCAATCTGTGTAGGAGCCGCTGCAAGTTAATGAGGAATGCTTCACATCGCATCCTTCCTAGCTTCTTCTTAGAAGCTGTATTAGCGTCCGCATAGAGCCAAAACCATCACCCAAACCAATCCAGAAATCTACAACTCTTTCACTGAAGAATTCCTATCCTACAATGTTCCTTACGGTTTCTTAAACAATTTACTAAATTTATAATTACAAAGTTTAAAAATTAAACTTTATAAAAATAATTTAATAAATAATGGCAGGCACAAATATAACGAGCCATTTTATCATTCGAAAACCGAATGATAATAAGCCACTGATGGCGGCCCATATCCATAATTTGTATCACTCGAGCTGACTGCAGGCATACATTTACAATCCAACACTTTTATCAGCATGACACTTCACCAACCTTGCCTTGACATGCATTTTGTATACACATACATTTTATAAACACACACATTTTGTCTAGCCTACACCTTTAACGACTTTTCGCGTTCTTAGTCAAAACGACACACTTAGTGTTGGTGGGCGTCTTGCGTATTATTTCCATATCGCCCTTCCTGCCGAGCGAAAACTCGTCATAGACCTGGCCCAAGTGTTCGGCCCCGATTCGAGCCAACGGAAACGGATGTGACGCCGCATATTTCTCACACGAAAAGCTATCGTGACAGTACGCGACGCCCGTGACCTTGGGCCAGATGTCTCTGCCCAGGAAGTGCATGTCCTGTACGTAGCCCGACCCATAGCGGCGCATCACACTAGTCAGGTTCCCTTCGCCGAAGATGGCCGCAAAGGGCTTCCGGCGAGCGCCCCAAAGCCCCCCGCTAACCGAAAACCTTGAATGACTCGGGTGGTCGCGAATGCAGTGGAATACCTTGTCCGTCCTCAGCCAGTCGGACACGACGATGACGTCACGAAGCGTCAGACGACTGTCGCAATCGCGGACGATGAAGACGTCAACATTCGGATCCTCCATGACGGTAAACCGCCACAGCATGGGCGCCAAACCCGTGCCGTTTACGTCGATGTAGCGGATTTCCGCACCGAGTTCTATCAGTTTCGCTAGGATGGGCGCCGGAACCTTTCCGTACTTGTATGGCTGGCCTGGCAGCGGGAGTTCGACGTAGAACCAGAGTCGCCAGCCGGGGAATGTAATTGGAAGGAGTTGTGCGTTGCGTATGGCACCGATCGTGTAGCGATGCCCGTCGCCGTACAGCGACATTGCAATGACCTTATGGCTGGAGTCATTCAGACACCGGAAACACGAACTGGCACGGCTGACCGACACGTACCTGTACAGGTGAAACATACGAAAATAATCATACCACTCCTGTCACAAGCAATACAGACACGCGAAAAATAATGTCACTTATGCAGAGCTTTCTGTAACAAAGGATCCTGTTTCAATAGAAGGAAAACACAGATTAAGCGGAAAGAAACAGGGCCAACAGTTTTGTTTGAGTGACTCCCAACATCGGGCGCCAGTGCATCGCAGGACTTGCCGTTTACTTCCCAGCTTAAGTAAAGTAAAGTACCCCATATCCTACAATTGAGACTTAGAGGAGGTGCTCATTTCCTTTTCTTGGTCTTTGAGCCGACAGTGGACGAATCCCAAGGTCCTGGACATGGGGCCAGCGCATCGCAGGGCTTGCCGTTTACTTCCCAGCTTATGCCAGTACCAAATTATACTGCTTGGTAAGAGGCACGGTGTGCGCAAACAACTTGTCCAGGGTCGTTACACGGAGTCGAACTCGCAACCGCACGATCACTGACCAAACGAGTTACCGACAGACAACCGTGCTCCACATATATACAGCACATATATACAGCACATATATACAGCACATATATACAGCACATATATACAGCACATATATACAGCACATATATACAGCACATATATACAGCACATATATACAGCACATATATACAGCACATATATACAGCACATATATACAGCACATATATACAGCACATATATACAGCACATATATATGTGTGCAAACTGTGCACATATGGGCGTTCGCGCGTGTGTGTGGCGTGTGTGTGCGTGTGTGTGGCTTGTGTATGTGTGCGTGTGTGTGCGTGTGTGCGTGTCTGTGCGCGTGTGCGTGTGTGCGTGCGTGTGTGTGGAGGTTAAGTAGGTCCTACCCATACATCAAAAGGGATGTGGGGGGCTTCGCTTTAAGTGCAGAAAATAACACTTGGCAGCGCAAACAAATCGCGTGAAGCCAACAAAATAACCGTAAATTAGTTCCAAAAGGCAGGCAAAAAACTCCCAGACAGATCGACTGCTCCCAGCGCACCCTGCCATCCCGCCCTCTTCATCAGACTACACACTGTATACCACCATTACCACTTGCACCCCTAAACAGCTATCCGAAAGAAGCGCTATACAAAAGTGCACTTACAATTACAAAGTGTGCACTGCGGTGAAATTACAGTAATGTACTTGTACTCACTACATTGTTCGAAGCCCCAAAAATGTAAATGTACACGTTTTTCTATAGCGAGCGTATGGCGCCGACCCTGCTCACTTTTTAATGAATTTATCAGATGAGATTTTTCACCATCGCTGCCCGTTTGAATGGGAGAAACACCAATTAAGGTCCCCGTGTACGGACCGTGATAAGCCGTGGACATGCAACTGGCAAACACAGCATTAATTTATAAAGGTCATACCAACGTTAAATGAAGTTGTTTGATTATTCTATCGATATTTCTGTCTTGTAAAATATACTGAGCCGGGAGTGCTATACGTAAGTTTATTTGTAGGTCACCATGCGTCAGCGGCCTATGAAACCATTGCATACAGTGTTGTTAAAACCAAGCGACAACGGCAACAACAACAACAATAAAACAACACCAGACACAGACTATAGTTACAGCATATCACCAGTTACATGAAGTATCTTTCACACGAGGAATCTGTTTCCATAACATCAATGTCTGGTAGAGCGACAGACACTAATATTTAACCAGTAGCACATAGTATCAGTTGTTTAACCACACTTTATAGCTGTTATAGGGTCGTTGACATTGAACTTACCTTACGGCTTACAGTTGACTGTGTAATAAATAGTTATAATGTTATCTTTTCAATATCTTAAGGTTTTACACAGCCCTGCAGGGCCATGAATAATCATTCCGGACAGAAGATAATATTAATGTTTACAAATAAGACTCCCCACATAACATTTGTAGCCTGTATGTATTTATGTATGTATTTATGTATGTATGTATGTATTATGTATGTATGTATGTATGTGTATGTAAGTGTGTATGTGTGTATGTATGTGTATGTATGTATGTATGTATGTATGCATGTATGTATGTACGTACTCATGTGTGCATGTATGTATGTATGGATATGTGTATACGTATGTATGTATGCATACATGTATGTGTATGTATGTGTGTATGTATATATGTATGTATGAGCCTTCTGAGTAATAATTAGTAAATAATGTAATAATTGTTAAAAGAGTTTGTCCGTACCTGCGCAGCGTGTCCCTGTCCAGTTCGAGTGCCTCTAATCCAGCTGGGGAAAACCCGGAAGACTTGGGATCCTTCATTCCCTCGACACTGGCGCTGACAGACCCATTCAGTACGGTCACGGTTAGATTCGCTGGATAGATATGGAGCATATACGTCACGGCTAACTTGAGGTCAGACAGAAATGGCGGCAGAAACCACCCGAGGATCTCAAAGTGTATCTTGCTAAAGAAGAGACTAGAAGGGTGCTTCGAATTCTGCGCGTAGTCGACCAGTAAACCTACTCCGTCCGAACTATTTTCGAGAAGCAGTCGTGACAGATCTGGAAAGCCTCGGTATCGAGTATTCGGTAGAAAAATTACGCTGAAATAAGCAATATTTTGCGTCACGTAATCGCTGATCATCAGCTGAGTTAAAGTCCGCGTGCTTTTTCGTAAGTCATCGACTTCGACGGTAACAAATTCGGTACCGTTTCCGAACTCCTGGCAAAGGACCGCGCTTACGTTGGAATATCTTGCTACGAACTGTCTGATATCGGTCCTCTGCGAATCTTTCTTATCGATAAGAAACCGGACGTAAAGCCGGAGTACAGATCTACAGCTGGATGAAATGGAATGGTTCAGACTGTCCCACTGTCTCTGCGCGCTTCCACCTTTGAGAGATTCGTCGTCAAGAAGGATGTATATTCCAAACGCTGAGTCGGATAGTCCGGCGTTCCAGCTGCGATCACTCTGTGATGGCGAACTCTGAGTCGTTGTAACTGTAGACTCGGAGAGCGAAACCTTAGACTGATGTGCCTGCCAATGTGTCAACTCCTGCAGTAGGATTTTCGGACTGGGTCGCGCACGAAACCGCAGGTCGTTTGGGGTTTGACTTCCGATGAGGGCAGCGATGAGCAGGAAAGTCGTGATCCCCAGGCACCAGTAGAGCTTCCTGGCCACGGATGCTTTGAAGTAAAATGAAACCAGCATCGTTGTTGTAAGAACCGCGTTTGAGTGGTCGGCGAGAATGCTATAGCGAAGTAACAGTTCTGACGACAACTGTTTAGAAACTCAAAACTTTGATTGATTTTGCAGAACGAATAGCAACAGATGGCTTACCAATACTGTCTAGTTTTCACCCAGCTCCATCCATCAGTAGGCTGGCTATTTCAGGGTACAAGCCACGTGTCGTATTCTTACGAGCTAGCCTTAATTAAGATAGCCTATAGACTTTTACACTGCAACAGTGAAAAAACTGGCATCCTATACGAAATGGTGCCTGCCTGCAATGCATCGAATACGCCATTCAAATGTGAGTGTGTTTAGGGGCAAGATATGATCGGCTTACATTTATATCAGCTTTGCCGCTAACAGATAAGATTTGCGTATCAAAGTCCTCCACCTGATCGACCAGCTTCATTTATTTGGTCTGCAGAGCCCAATCTCTACGAATACATCATTAGAACTTGGGAGTAGATTAGCTATAAACACTAGAACAGCAAACTTTCAAACTGGCACCAACATTTGTATGAATGGCGTTGAATAAACATTTCACAATATATGCCTTTCCGTGCTGGGAAAGCGCAGGTTGTCCAAGATCTCGAAAGTGGACACATACGTCCGGTAGTTAGTAGCTAAGATCAACATGCCTATCCAGTTTTGAAAAGTTTATATCAATGGCCGAAGTATCTTGTGGTTATCGTGTGCCAGGCTCTAAACCTAGAGTTCGGGAGTTCAAATCCCCGCCGGGGCAGACAAATTTTACAGAATTTTACTCCATTTGCGCCACCTGGCGAACTCAGCTTTAAAATGAATACACTGACCGTATACTGTCGGTGAGACGATCAACAGGCGATTAACCACCCGGGGCTAAGAAAATGAAGTCTCTGGGTTAGCAAATGGGACTGTTCTTCCTCTGCTAATATCAATGGCGGATTCAGGTGGGTCAAAATGGTGCTTTATTCTAATACCATTTCATCGAGAGGCTTGTTGAAGATAACATCGGAGAACGAGTCACTGCCTTTTACCACTCGAAAATATCTTCGGTTAAAAGTTGAACTGATAAGCAGGCTACTTAAAGGCTAGTCAATTTAACACAATTCTGCCAAGTAAATCGTAATTTTACTTAAAATAAGTTTCAACGCCGGGTTTAAAAACATGTGAATGTGTTATTATTTGTGTACGAAGTTAACTAATTTCCTAGCCAGTTGGAGTAACAACGTACATGTGACGTACTTCTGACGTCATCTCCGCGTTTCATCATTTCACACGTCGATCTCTGCATAGAGTAGTAACTAAATAATCTCATCTTAGCTTCTATAGCGCCATTACTTTAATGCACTAATAATAATAATAATTAGCAACTTCTAATGCGCCAGTGTCTAATGCACACCAAAACCAAGCCACAAGAAGGTCAGTCCGCACGACAGAGAGGCAGCCTATGGTGGATAAGCAATTTGAAACAGGTAAGTTTTAAGTTGAGAACGAAATGACAGGAGCGACTGAGCAGAACGAACAGACAGAGGGAGGGAGTTCCAAAATTTTGGTCCAGCAACCGAAAATGCTCCTTTACCAAGAACAGTTCTAGCCCAAGGTATGACCAGAGAAAGACAATCAGATGACCTTGCAGAATAATGGTAAGTCTGGGGAATAAGGATTGATTTCAAGTGTTGTGGTTGGCCATAGTTCAATGTTTTATAAACTGTAAGTCCTAATTTGAAACAAATCCTTTCCTGAACAGGAAGCCAATGTAAAGATTTAAGCACAGGGGTTATATGCTCATATTTAGAAGTATTTGTTATGGTTCTAGCCAAGGAGTTCTGAACGCATCATTCGATTGCACTCTAAACATATTCGCTATCTGGTTAATTCCATGGGTCATTCGAATGATACAGAGAGGCAGCCTAAGGAGGATAAGCATGTTGAAACAAAAACTATATAAATTTTAAATTTTCTTGAATCATTAGAATTAATTAAGACTGAATTAATGAATTGCAAATCCGTGCGTACTAAAAAGATTATAGATTACAGAAGAAAGGATGAAACATTATAGGAGGATTAAGGATTTATAGTAAACCTATGAAAACATCAAAACATTTCTGTCTAGCTACCGTTAGAAGCCACACTAACTGTATTGCTAAAGACCACATTTGGCGTGATAATGTACACCAACAAATTGTATCTGAAATGCGCTATATAAACCACATTAGAACAACAAATATAATACAATTAATTACAAATTTAATACAATAATACAATATTTATTTATTTAAAGGACTTATATACGGCCGTTAGTAACCTAAATTTGAATATGAGGCGCGGATGAGTGTTCGTAAAGGGCCAAAATTTCATCCCAGCCTCATCCAGATTTACCGAATCTATAAAATGCAATTAATACAAGTCTATGCCTTGCGTATGACATATCAGTGTTACTGATCTACCAGACATTAATTACTCCTGAGCAGTCCTGTCCCAGCCTATAGGGCGAGACCGCCATGAAAATGTTTGTATAGGCCACTCCGAGAAGCACGCTTGTGTGTAGAAGAGACAGCTGTAGTTCCATTGGATTGCTAAGCCAAGGTATTCAGGCTTCCCGTCGCTTATCAGCGGGATATATGGAGCAGCCCGTGGAATCAACAAGGCTCTAACAGGCCTGTGAAGTACATCCGGCCTGCTGATGATAAGAATATATAGGCCTATGCCTATATGAACAACATCGATGGGGCAACGTACAATACGAAGTATCTCTCAGAAACATACACAGCCAATATTATTATTATCCTTTTGCTCGAGTTACAAGGTTCCTCTTATGATCTTGGCTGCGCTTATTTTGCTGGTTTTCCTAAACCAAATCGGTAACGCGAGTAATGCAATTCGGTGCCTTGCCATAAGTAATCGTAATCGTACCTCGTAATTTCGAGATTTCTACAGCGCCCAACGAAAGCCACGTCGCGGGGACCAGCTTATTCACAGGCGCTCAGTCAAAATAAAATCGATAGGCAAAAGGGTTCGGTGCCAGGTCAAGATCCAAATGTCGGACGGAGAGACAGTGTGGCAGCTATGGGGGATGGAGTTTGGGGTTGGAGATCTCTACAGGGCCTAAAGAAAGCTGAGTCACGGGAACCAGTTAATTCACAGGTGCTCAGTCAAAACAAAATCGATAGGCAGAGGCACATTCGGTTCCAGATGAAGGTGAAAGAGTCAGGCAAGCAGACGGCTACAGTGGATGATGCTTGGAATTGGAGCAGGAAAGATAAGGGGAAGAAAAGTAGATGCAATCTGTATAGGATATGTGGAAGAGAGGGTCTGCAGTGAGTGAAAGACTTGCGCAGAGATTGCAAAGGGGTAAAATAATGGCTAGATCGTAAGACGGGTCAGACAGGCTAACTAGTGTAATTCTAGCTTGAGTTTATTCCAGAGACGGCTGCCATGGCTATGAAAATATTTCCAAATTTTAAGGATGCGGTGACGGGAGGGCGAAGTGTTGGGGTCAGGAGTGGGATGAACGGAGTGGTTGGGCTGTAAAATGACTGGCGAAGATAGGCGGGTTGGGAGAATTGAAGCGTGCTGTAGAGTTCGTTCCGGTAATTTGAGCAAGTGATGTGATTTGAGAAGTTCACTAACCATGCTGGTTGCATGACGGAGACATTCTGGACACCTAATCCGGATATCTGAACAAAAATATTAACAACAGCCCCTGCATTTAGGCCTGCGTTTACAGAACATCCGCTAAACTCCGACGATATCTTATCCCTGCAGACTCGCAAAACGCGCATACGCACTGCACACTGCTGTGCCCAATCCGATGCACATGGTGGTATTTACATCTACAAAATCTGGGCATACGCTTGTTTACGAAGCCTGGAGAACGAAACTTTTTAGGCTGGTAGTACGCGCCAGGCGCCGCAGAGGTCGGCAGGGGGTCAGGCTTACAACCAGCAGAGTCTGCATGCAGCGAGAGCGTGCACGCTGCTTCGCACCTCGTAAAATAGAGGCTCTAGTGTTCCTTCCGCTTGGAACAGGGTTCACTGCGGCAAGTAGGCGGGAGAAGTAGGCCCATGTATCATATCTAAAGCCAACAGGCCTTGCTTCAGGATATTTCAAGATCTGATACGGATTTATTTTCAACAGCAGGCCTATACTGTGATAAGTAATATATCCATTAAGTTTCCAGTTCTCTCAGCTTAAACACAACCCACCCTAACAGCTCCTCCCACTTCTCTCTCTCGTCTTCTGGCAACCGGACTTGGTTCTTGACATGGCATCTTTGGATAACCCCACTGACTTGACGCAGCGCTCGTGAATAAGCTGGTGTCATGCGCTAAGATTTTAAGTAACGCTTTAGAAATTTCGAGTTTACGATTACGATCACGAGATTTCGCCACTGGCTGCACCTCCCGCTTTTACTTGGGAACGCTAGTCAGATCTTAGTCATGCTCCGTTGTTACAGGACACTCGATGAATTCATTGCAAAACGAAGGTCAAGGTCGAGGTCATACGGTCGCTATATAAAACCTATACATTTACATTTAACATGGGCTAAGTGGATCAGCTTTACCTTGTGTTCAAATCGCTTTCAGAAAGTCCTATCCTGACTCCCCTTCTTTCTTTTCTCTTTCCGCTCCTATCCCAAACATCATCCAACCGTAGCTGCCACGCTGTCTCTCTGCCTAACTTTTGGATCTTGACCTTGAACCGAGCCCTTTTTGCCTATCGATTTTGTTTTGACTGAGCGCCTGTGAATAAGATGGTCCCCGTGACGGGGCTTTCGCTGGACGATGTAGAAATCTCCGGATTATGATTAAGATGGAGAGTAGCTTTGGACAGGGCCGTCTTATCCATTAGGCACAGTAGGCACTGTGCCTAGGGCCTACGAACTTTTATAGGGGCCTACGAAAGTCAAAAATGAGATATTGAAAAGAAAATTTACTGATTGACCCGAAAATGGAAAAAGGAAACATAAATAACCTTAAAGTTTGTACTGAAACATCTTAAGTTAAGCTGTGCTACATTATGTTAACTTTGCGGCTCTTTGCATTAGCAAAATCACATATAATGTCCTCAAATGTCAATTCCCGCGTTAAGTCGTTTTCAACTGAAAGTAGTGCAAGGGAAGATAGACGTCAAGAAATAATGTGAATGTGTTTAGCTCTAATGCAGAGTTGGCAGTTGAGGCCTACGAATGCGGGAGTGCCTAGGGCCTACGACGACTTTAAAACGTCCCTGGCTTTGGATTATTCTCTGGACGCTAATTATATAATTATGCCCATGAACAGCCAAACCTCTGTTGCATTACGGCTAACAGCCATATCAAGTATCTGACTGAAGGCCACAGTTACTATAAACAATACTGGACTCTGAACATTCTACACATTAATTACCAGTACTAATAATGCAACATGTGTTGATATCTTCTTTCTTAATTGTTCACGGAGCTTATGAAGGACAGCGTTGCAGCCACCGACCAACTCCGCCAATGCCGTACTGGGATGGTGCCAGTCCCCACCCAGGATAAATTCAAGTTTATTGAAACCATCCAACAGACAAATAAATATTCAAACCGTTCAAACAAACAAAGACGTTCTTAACAGCGTGCAACATCTCGACGGGTATCTTGACCTGGAATCGAACTCTTCTTGCCTATCGATTTTGTTTTGACTGAGCGTCTATGAATAAGCTGGTTCCCGCGACTTAGCTTTCGTTGGGCTCTGTAGAAATCTTGAGATTACGATTACGATTATCAATAGGCAGATCCGAAAGGCCAAGGCCCCGCTTAATGGAGCCGCCTATAACCTGTAACAAATGTGTTTATTCGGCGAAATATCAACTAAAATATGTCATTTAAGACATGTAGAGCAAAACTAATAAAAAAACATAATCAAAACAAATGAAAACAAACAAACACACAAAACTAACTTAACTATTGAAAATTGTGCTCAAATATGTACGCAACGTCTCTTAAATAAGTACAAACTAGGCAGTATACGCATATCAGAAGGCAAATTATTCCATAAGCCCAACAGCAGGGCAACGCTAATCATCTTCGCTATGACACAGAAAGATCCGAAAACCAGCGAAATATGAACCGAAAATAGCAAGACGAACGAACTAAAAACAATAACAGAAAATTAAGAACAAAACTTTACCTAAATAAGAATTTTAAAGACGTCAACGGCCACTGTTGCCGCGTCGTTAAACCTTGGAAATAAATAATGACACAGCGTCGTTAAACAACTACTACCAGCCACCACGACCCTATCTGTATATGCACTGTATGCGTGTTCAAGTATGTATTGTTGTACACGTGTGCTGCTTTCTGCCCGTCTGTTTATTAGACGAAAATTTCGGCTTGGTTCTACTGTTCTATGTTGGTCGGCTTCTCTTGGCTCGCACGATCATTTTATCCGGTGAGGTTCCATTTATTCTGCTCCAACCTGCCTCAGTCCTAAACTGTGCAGGTCTGATGCTCAACCATTGTAGTTGCAATTTATATAGCGCCGCTTCAAGAAAACTCATCCGAAGCGTTGAGCACCTCTTATTATTTTCGGTTGAAGTTGGGCGCTGTACGAAAGTTGCCTTTATTAGCAATCCAACATTATGCGCTACACTGGGCAGCGATGGTCAAGGATTTCACTCGAAAAATTCATTGCAAAATGAGCAGGGTTGAGGCCAAATAAAACTGTGTACGTCATTCACATTGTACGTTTAAGTTTACATTTACAGGATGGCCAGTCTGTGGTCCATTCAGTACAGTTCGACGGATATCCAGTAAGTGGATCATGAGGGAGGAAGGAACGGGAAGCAACAGAGGATCCTCCTCAGATTTACCTAATTTAAAATTTACTCAAAATACGACATAATAGACTAGTTAAACACATTTGATTTAAAATTTCCTCTAAATATGACAGCAATGAATCCATCTTTAAAACAACTAAATCTTAAATTACACTCGGACTTGAACCTATTGCCCTAGTTATATTAATCGTTAATGGGATTTTGAGCCCGCCGAGATTTTCAACCACTCTCCCAAGGCAAACTTTGTTCCCGTGCTAACTCTTTCGGTGTCTGGACTCGTCAAAGGTGCGCGGTTGAGCAAAGGCTTGGTTGCCATGGTTGCAAGACTTTGCTGTTGATCAGGAGATGTCACCGTGATCCTAAACAAATACAAGGAAATATTCGCACAACTGAAAACTCTTCATCATCACTGTATTCATGATCATTAGCAATCGTCTTTATAAATACCACCGCTGTCACCTTCATCATCACAAATAATACACAAAGAACATTCCCTTATGTTAAGTGTTAGCGACTTCATTTTCCTTAGCCTCAGCATATGAGGGCGAGTGGCAAGTCCTCTCGCTCAATGTCTGATCTTCCCAACAACAGTGTGTAGTCAGTGTACTCATTTTATGGCTGAGTTCATGAGGGCTGCAAGTGGAGCAGAAAATCTCAAAACATCAGTCTGCTCTGGTGGGGATTTGAACTCCGACTCCTTGAATGACAGTTCAGGAGGGAGAAATGCTCCATCAGGATTTTACGTAATCTCTGGATAATAATGAACAAATTAGTTACAATAAAGAATAAAGCAAGTAATTATACCATTCTAATCATAATCATATCATAATCATACTCGAGATTTCTACAGCACCCAACGAAAACAAAGTTGCAGGAACCAGCTTATTCACAGGCAGGCAGTCAAAACAAAATCGCTACCAGGAGGGTCAGAATTGGTTCCAAGTCAAAATCCAAGAGTCAAGCAGGCAGAGTCAGACGGCCACAGAGGATGGTGTTTGGAACTGCAGGCTTATATTGTGCAAGCAAGTACGCAGCAGACTGAATATGTGTAGGCTGTACTGAAGCAGAACCATGGAAACCTACGTGATGGTCTCTGGTATGCTTGGAATTTCTGATGGTATCTCCTGCTCAGATTTTGACTCCTCGTAAGTCGCAACAATTGCCTGAACGGTCTTCCTGTCAAGCCAAACAGATGCACCGACTTCCTCCGGATCCAGTTTAAGCCTTGGCTGAAGAAGGTCAGCAGTGAAAGGTTCCTTCAGCTTCGCATGAATGTAGACAACAATGTGATGTCTCATCGGCAGCCCGAGGTTCAGTGTTGGCGGATACGTCGACTGAAAAGCACAGAATTAACTGAAACTCGCTCTATGTTCACCAGCAGGAACGTATTAGGTACAGACTTTTATAATTATCTGAGCACTGTCTACCTGCTGATGAACTTGTTCTACTTTTTGAACATTAACACCATGTAGGCTAGTGTAGCCAAGCTTTTTTTATTTAAAAGGTGCTATATTAAGCATAGAGATGATGACGAGTTCTCTGCCCGAAGGCAGGTCCATTGGCTTTATGCAACCTGGGGATGAGATGAGTGAGGTGGTTTCCCATTGCCTTCCTCAGACAATTGTGGGTGAGCAACTTGTCCAAGGTCGCTACGCAGAGGCTTGAGGCAGATTCGAATCCACGACCCTCCGGTTGCGAGGCACCAACCATACCACTACACCACCGCATCCCTCTATAAGCACATAGATAAATACCAGTAACTAACACAGCAGCTTAGCTGGCTTGTTGCTAGTGCATCCCATTTTTCACCTTTGTATGGATGTTAAATCCTGGGGCATCAAGTGAAATTAATAATCATTCTGATAACCTACTGCTTGATATACATGTAAAAATGCTAAAAATAACAAAAGAAATTTAATAACCTATTATCTGCTAACTAAATAGTATTGCATGCTCTGTCTGGTAAGATGTTGCAAATCCAGTCACTCACCTCCCATAAAGCCAATGTCGTCAGCTCATTTTTCTCACAGTCTTCAGGATTAATCGTCAACCCCGTTTCTTCACTGAATTCTCTAAGCCCAGCCTCTAACAGCTAGAAGAAAATTGCAAATAAAGTCAGTTGCTAGTTAGTCAGTCTTAGGCAGTCATAGGACAAGCAGTCGTTAGTCAGGCAGTCGTTTCTTACCATAAAAAAGCCCACTGAATCTGTGAAGACACCAGAAAAAAATATTACTTTTAATGACAACTTTTAGCTCCTGTTTATCGGTAGAATTGAAAATCCAAATACAGACCTAATAATGTTATAACCTTGAAGACTGGCTGTTATCTGACTCTGTATAGGGTCTGTCAACATAGAAATTGGAACCCACCCCCCATAATGCTACCTTTGGAAATCATAAGAGGTAATTTAGAAATATTGAGAACATACATCTGAGCACCATTAACCGATTCCTTCTCTTGAAGTTGCATCATTATGAGTAGCAAAATAACAAAACAAATTTCAGGCCTTCGAAGCCTTTGATTGTTTCAAAGGTAAAACAGTAAAATAAATCACCAATAACTGCAAACAAAAAAGCCATTTGTTTTGTCAGATGAGAATTCTTAAACCAGAACAGCTTAGATAAATGCTTACCGATTCATTTTCTTCTATATGACCTCCTAAAATAACAAAAAAAAACAGACAAAAAATCTTGATAAAGCTTGCAAATGAGAATAAACTGTCGGCAAAAAGTTGAAAATTTAATTATTTAATTACTGCTTGTTTATAACTTGCCCAAACCAACAACAGATGTCAGGGACCGCAATAGGCAAGCCCTGTAATGCTGGCCCACGACAACGCCAATAATGCCTGGCAAATAGACAAAAGAAAAAGGATAACATTAGTTGGAGAATTCTACGTAATGCTCCAATCGATAAACAGAAGAATTATGAGCAGTCCATTATGCTAACCTCAAGCAGCTTTCATAATCGTAAACTCAAGATTTCTACAGTGCCCAACAAAAGCTAAGTCGCGGGATCCAGCTTATTCACAAGCAGTCAGTCAAACCAAAATCGTTAGCAGGAGGGTCAGAATTGGTTCTAAGCCAAGATCCAAGTCAGGAAGGCAGTCAGTCAGATGGCTATGGTGGATGGTGTCTGGAATTGAAGTCTTATCGGCAACTTCATTTTCTCACCCTAAACATATATTTCCTGATGAATATTTGAACCCCAACTTCAGGGCGGGCAGTCCAGCACACCAACCACTAGACTATTCTGCATAAACACCCACTTGGAAAGATTAAGGGAACTATCTTCCAGATTATGGCAAGCAAAGGACGGTTTAAGAAAAGCAGGTTAAACGTGGAGTCTGGTGAAGTCCACACCTCTGGCTAATACCGTTATGCAGGTCACCCACCTGGTGGAGTCCAAACCCCTGGAAAAGTTCGTAGATGTGCAGCACGTCGAATCAGGAGGACAAATTCATCACAAGTTTCGAGAATGATGCTACAGCCTGAGTCGATGCCACGTTCAACCGTTTCCACGGACAGCTGGTCAACTACGCCAGGAGTCAGGTGATGAATCGGACACAAGGGCGGCCTCTGAAAGTAAGTAAGTTGTTTACTGCTCCAAAAACAGAATAAAACATTGCAAATGTAAATAACAAAAACAATTATCTGGATGGTCTACCAAAAAAGGGGTCAAGGTCCCACTAATTAAGGGCAGCCTATAGCACAATAATGTATCAATGGCTAATGACTTATATACTAGAAGTTAAAAAGTGACAAAACTATCAAAATACTCACGTTTCTACTTGACGCTGCGTATCAAGCAAACGTTTTAAGGTTTTTTATAATCCATGTACTTATATTGTAACATAAATACAGTATGTCTCTGGTGTCAATCCATGTGGACAGACACGTTTGTGTAAATAAGCACATCTACTGGTAAATACCTCAAGTACTTACAATTTTAAATCTAAACATCTGCAATACTGTCAAATCAAGAGCACAGGCATCTCTATATAACACAGCCATGTGTATATATATACACGTATATATATCTATATATATATAAATAACCACATAACACATATAACCATACTGAAACATATATATATAATTATATATTTAACACAGCCATGTATATATATAATATAACCATACATAACATATATATATATTTAACATAGCCATATGTATATATTTTACCCAGCTACATGCGTTCTGTATCCTCGACATGCAGAGGAGTCAATTAGATTTTTCCGACGAACCTTGCTAAATAAATGCAAGCATGAATGCATACAAAAGAACCAGTACTGTATATATCAAGACACTTACATCGCACTGTTTAAGTCACCCTTAAAAGCATTTAGTTGATGAAATATACTATGCCTTATTTTACGTATATAAATAATAGTTTACCACAAGGGAGAGTTGTTTGTTTTCATGGCAAGGACTGCTCATGCCTTTGTTCTTGTCAAATAAAATCAGCCTATTGTCACAGTGTCGGAGAAAGACGTTCGTTACGTGACCACTGCCATTGTTAAACGTATCCACAACACTCTAGAACAAAACACAGGCTGTTACTAGGCTGCAGTGAACTAATAGGTTTTATGTACTCATTATGTATCACTTAACCATGTCATAAATTCTAGCAGTTAAAGAAAAATCCAAGCTAAAATCATAAGAACCAAACCATCAAGGAAGTAGGTGTCAAATTCTTATGAAACCGAATAAATGAAAAAAAGACAGCTCTTGTTCTTCTTGCATAGGTGGTAAGCAAGTGCTAATGATTTAGAGATTACAGATTCTCTAAGAGAAAGCTAAAGTCTGCAGATGTTCAGTAGCAGCTTATTCCATATTATGGCAAATGAAAACGAACTGGCAGTTTTTAGAAATATTTCGTTTAACAATATCACATAAGTGTATGACAAAATAAGCAATAAGACAGCGTCATGACGCTGAGAATTTTCATGTCACGAGTTTCCTGTTGGCATGTTGATGACTTCTGAGCATCATACTCGAATTAGGAAAAGGCATTATATAGTGTATTTAGTTCGGTAACGGAAACCGTACTGAAGGAAATGCATCTTAATTTTTAGTGAAAAATAAGCTTCACGGTTTTGAGCGATAATATGTGACTCCGTCAACGACGTGTATGCATTTTCTGTAGGCCAAGATCAAAGCACTTCCATGGTTACCGATAAGCAACTTGACTCCGAGACTTTCCTTAATTACATCTGTCGTCTTGGTTTCGACAGATGTACCAAAATGTAAATGTACACGGTTTTAGATAGCGACCATATGGCTTCGACCCTGCTCATTCTTCAGTGAATTTATCGGGCGAAATCCCTCACAACCTCTGCCCGTTTGAACAGGCGCCACACCAAGCATCGTATTTGCCATAACAGCTCAAACAAAGGCCGATTGCGATGACATCTGTATAGTGAACAGTGGAGAAGGCTCACTTGGGTAAAGCGTGCTTTACGAGGTATATTGTCATCAGAATCCCGCTGTAAATAAACCAATACTCGCCGCTGCATTTTTAAAAGAGTTCGGCATTCAAGGAGCGAAATTCTGCTCAATGCCACACGCAATGACGCCGCCATAGACCACGGCCTTGGATTTAGAAGGCCGTGCATAGACCTTCGCACCTCCGTCGCCGCTTTTTAAACATCGACTAATAACCAGAACAAAGCTTTCTATAGCGCAATATTTTCATGCGTAAATGTAAACGTACACTTGTTTCTATAGCGACTTTACCGCCTCGACCTTGATCATTTTTCAAGGAATTAATCGGGTGAGATCCTGCGCGTTTGAATGGGATGCACGCCATTTAACGTTCCAGTGCACGGACCGTGCTAGCTAGAGATTCAAATCTCTGAAATAAGCCACGACCGGGACACGAACCGGCATCCTTATGCACAGAGGCGCCTTGACATACGCGTGTAGCCAACCAGATCAGCGTGTGTGTAACTGGTATTTACACTGGAAAAGTTAGCGGGGATATAATACAAAATTAGGTACTGCAATTTCGTTGGCTGCGTACTTGTTTAATTTTACATACTGACGAATCAGGTCGAATCTCAATTATTGTTGCAATGATGGCGTTACATAATATAATTTTCGAATAGTTTCTGCCAGTCTGAACACATTGGGCTTATAAAGTCCAGGAATACACATCTGGCAGCATAGATATCCTAATGGATGGATAGGTTCAGTAAGACTTAAATCTGGATGTTTCCAAATCAGTTGTCATTCTGTTCAACATTCTGGTTAGTGTGGAATTCATGAAACATATATAATACCCATCCAGCATACACGTTGCAACAATGTTGGATAACACTGGGACAATGCTGAACAACGTTGGTCCACCATCATCATTTCAAAGTGTGTTTACTGGTAACGTTTTGCAGCAGGTCTAAAACTTACAAATTAAGCAACCAACGTTTATATTACTTTGAACCAACCAATACTTAACTGCAATAGATTTCAAATTTTTTTAAATGTACCAAATGCATTTCAAGTACCACAACTTGTGTTGATCGTCACACAAAACATAAAATCTTGGTTAAGTTTACAATCTGTATCGATTTGCAAAAGCATAATAGTTTTTTACATCCTTTAACATCACATCCTCCCAAAATGCATTACATAAAACAAAAGCTGATATATCCATGTAGTTGCCAGAATTATGTAACCCCATTCTTTACTAATCACTCATTGGCTGACTGCACATTTATGTCTTTGTTGCAAGCCAACAAATAGGCACAACCGTTATGCATATTTCTTCATTACCAGCAGCAGCAAAAATACCAGCAGAAATGTAAATGTGCACGGTCTTATATAGCGACCATATGGCCGCAACCCTGCTCATTTTGCAACGAATAGATCGGGTGAGATCCTTCACCAACGAATGGGTGCAACACCATTTACAGTCCCCAAGTAAGACTGTGCTAGCACGAGATTTAAATCTCTGATACATAGCTACTATTGCTATGCGAACCGGCAACCTGATGCACAGAGGTGCCTCGACTCTTTAACCAATGAGCTAACCAGGTCAGGAATACACATCTGGCAGCATAGATATCAGCAAATGATAAAGTTCTTCCAAGAATGACAACCATCGAAACTACCTTAATCTCAAGCAAGACAGAAATTATAGATTCCTTGTATAAATATTCCAATTTATAAAATGAAAGCCATCTAGGAATGTCACCAGTTTTAAGTCTGGTTATGAATTAAAGCAAATGAGCTGGTTTTCGGTTGGGTTTTGTCTCCAAAGAAATCTTGCCAGACGAGCTTGGGCGTTTCTGGCATCGAGTGGGAGGACGTGATGGTGGATTCTCAAAACCAAAGTCCATTAGCACAAGTCCATGCTTCTCATACCCTATGACGAGCTTACCGCTTGGCAGGAATACCACGCCAAGGGCATTCTTGCGTCCAGCTTCCTCGCCAAATGGACACGGAATGTTGAAAACCTTGGATCTGCGTGCCACCGACATTCCGAAGATGCATCCAGACATTGTGCCGTAGATGATCATATGATCGTCGTGAAACGATAGGCTGGTGACAGATGTCACATGATCACCATCATCGTTCACCAGTCCACAGTCATCTTCATCATCCGCTTCGAGAAACTCCTGTGTCATCTCCTTCATCTGGTCCTGAATGTTGATGCACAGTATTGTCCGCTGTTCTTTCATATTCCAAAAGCTCACGTTCGGCTCAAACTTGTGGAAGACTGCAACATCGTCACCGACCAGGTGGAAATTGCGGATTTCCTCCACAGGAACGTGGAATAAGCAGACATATTGTGCGCCCTCTCTGCGCAGGAGATCGTAGACACGAAGACCAGTACGAGTGTCAGCCACTCCGACCATGTTGTGGCCATCATAGGTCTGAGTTCGCAGGAGTCCAACACAGTTGGTGACGGCCTTCCAGTGAGTTACGAACTTTGAAGAATCAATCTCCAGAACAGCCACGTGAGATTCATCCATATCTGAAATTTGAAATTAATAAAGCATGAACAAAACCCACTTGATACAACCCACCCGAACAACTCCTCTCCCCCTTCTCTCTCTCGTCTTCTGACTTGGTTCTTGACATGGCATCTTTGGACAACTCCACTCACTTGACTCAGCACTCATGAATAACCTGGTGCCCAGCGCTTAAGTTCTGAGTAGCGCTTTAGAAATTTCAAGTTTATGATTACGATTACTTAAAGCTGACAGAAATTATGTACACCTCTACCTGTTGAACAAACTAAGGATTTCAAAGAAATCTCTGATACACACAGATATAGTCTACAGATTGCCTGTTCAATATTTCATGCAGAAGCACCAGTTTCTCAACTTATTTATCTTCTGAACCATTTCAATGCTTTTATCTTTTCACCTTAATTATAAAACCACCTTTTATGTCTTTTATCTCTTGTTTTTTCTTTACATTTGTTGACGTCCATGAAGTCATCCACGCCTGACCACCTGTTAAAGAACCAGCGACTGAGTTATGACTCTGTCTCTATAGTTATTTTTTTTAAATTTTTATAAACGGTAACTGAAAAATCTCTCAATAAACTGCAAAAAACTGCTAATTTCTATTTATTTAATTTATTTATTTTAATTTCTATACTATTCATTAATATTTCCCTACTTGTCGTACTGTAACCTATCTTGGAAGTCCAATTACGCCTCACGTTTAAAGCCCTTGCAAGTCCTCCAAGGAACGTGCACTGCGCACTGTTCATTTACTACCATGGTTTGCAAGTACTAAGTCCATGTTTAATTCACACAACATATTACACCTAGAGAACACCACCAGGTACCAAACTGGTTTATTCATGTACCGCTACCATCACCGATTATTACCTGTGACCTTTAATAACTTCTTCCGGCAAATTACATCGATAAACAGCCATAACATTAGGTCCTCCAGGCATTACTGTTACCATGGAGCTCGTATTAATATAATGAAGTTCTTTATAAAATGTTCTGGCCCTAAATTATGGAATACTCTTCCACCTGACCTCACTCAAGTTCCTGGCCTTGGTCTCTTTAAGGCACACTTGAAACGCCACTTATTGTCCTCACAGATTTGAATTGTTCACATGATTTATCGCTGTTTCACTTTGCACTGCACTGTTTGGGTTTATTTTGTATAAAATTAAACTTGACATTGAATCAGCTTTGGGCTTACATGCCGTACTGCATTAACCGCCTGTATGTCAGTCATGTGAAAGGGCAATCCATATTGTAGAGGGACATTTGTCCCTTCTGGATTGCCCTTTGATGCCAGCACTTGTATAGTAATAGTTTCGGTGAAACTTGTAACTGTGTAGATTGTTGGTGATTCAATAAACAATGTTCATTGTTCAATTTATTTGCACATTTATAATTACTCAATTTATTAAAATTTGATTCTTATTTAATAGATGGAAATGTTTAAGCATTGTTAGTGCAAATGTTTTTTCAGTAATGATGCAAGTTGCAAGTAGAATTGCAATTTTAGAAACTGCATAAGCTGTGCATCTTTATTTTCAGCCATATTTATATTTCACTTATCAAAATTTGATACTTATTTGATATACAACTAAAGAAATATTTAAGAAAAGTTAGTGAAAATGCATATTTTTCATAGGGCAAGTTGCAAAGGCTCTTACCGAGGACCAGTAAACCCAAATCGGAGTGCAAGGCAATTGGTGCTCTACGCAGAATATTGACAATTGCAACTGGTTTTACAATTGCTTCACTTTTAGATGATAGCACATCAGACATCGCATGAACTATCACACTGGTGGTCGATCTACTTTGGTCCTCCTAAAATGGAAACATCACTGAGACAATAGTCATTGTTCTACAATACTTAACGCATATTGGTTTGTCAGATGCAAATAAGGGCTACTTGGTTAATTACCCACCTGTATTGCAATCTAAAATGTATATAACAGAAATACGGCAGCTCTGTTTACAGGATCCGTGGTCTCTGACACTTTTTCCTTTGTCACTTCACAGTAATATTACTGCATTTAATGTGCATGAGATTGTTTGAATTTACGCTATGTAGAACAGTGCGTTTCAATTAAGTTCAGTTCAGTATTTTTATTTTTTATTTATTTATTTATTAAAGCACTTGCAACTCGTGCAATGTCAGTACACCTGAATCTGAGGCACGTGCCTATACAGGCACATTTACATTTGAGTGCCAAACTACCAACGCAACGTGTACAGGCCAAATACTCCTCATTAGCGGCAAGTATGAACATCGAAATGATGCTGGCTTGTGGAGAGGGAAAGAGGAAACAAGGGAGACCAAGGAAAAAATGGATGGACAAGATACACGAAGCAACTGGAATGAACTTGGCACAACTAAGGGACGCGACATTGGAAAGAAAGAAATGGAGAAGATTGATCATGACGGTCACTAGAGCTCAAAGAGCTGACAGCACAAGGTAACAAGGTAACGAACATCGAGGAAGTCCTTAATGCACAGTTGCTTATAACAATCGAATGACGATTTGCCTTCAGTTTATCAGCAGTAATAATATACAGTTTGCAAATGCTTCGTTCAGTTCATGTAACTTGATATAAATTAATACAATACCATGAAATAGTAGTCTCCATTCAATAACAATCTCAATATCTAATCAATGGCAACAACGTCAGAAGTCTTACCATGATGTAGACCAGATGTTTTTGAGATGCAAGAATATCAAAGCAATTTCCACTTTCAATCTTTTTCAGTAACTTCATCTCACTTCCTTCAATCCTAAACACATTCAGCACACCGTTTAAAATGCAAGATTTATACGTCTGATAATGTTTACTGCACAGCAAAACCTGTCCAACATGACATATAATCAGAAGACACAAGTTTCTGTAAATGTAGCTGAATTTGAGTGAAAGCCAGCAACAAAGTGGATGACATTAAAAGTCAGTAGACTAGCATGGTCCATACACATGGACCTTAAATGGCATGGCACCCATTCAAAAGGGCAGAGGTGGTGAAGGATCTCACCCAATAAATTCATTGCAAAATGAGCAGGGTTGAGGCCATAATTTTAAGGTCGCTACGTAAAACCATGTACATTTATTTATTTTACATTTGATTCTTGGATATGAATTACGTATAAATGTTCAACTTTGACAACAGCATGATTACAATTACCTGTAGACGAAAAGTCCTTGGTTATCTAGTGAGACAAACAGGTAATCATCTAGAACTGTCATGCAGACGACTGGACTTGGAGTCTGCTCAACAGACATTTTGTACATGGCGCCCTTCAGATTCCGAAGCACAATGCTGTCTGCTGATGACGAAGCAGTGGCTGGGGCGGCAGACATTTTCAAATTCTGCAATTACTCTACAACATTTACACATTACAATTAGTGCTAGCACACTATGTAATTTATCAATCTGTAATTTATCAAGCTTTTGATCTGACTCCGCTTAAGAGCAAACTACTGAGGCCATAAGAATTAAGTGGCACATTAGAAGTTCCAAAAGAAGCTATACAAATTCTCAAATAAATAAAAATAATTTCACACAATATAAAATTCCAATTTCCAGATGACTTTAGCCATACATACAGAACTTGAACATCTCAAAACCTTAAATTCTTGGCAGCGTGCTTACTCCAAAGTACTTACTTCTAAAAGTAATGTTTGGTAAATGGTGACACTAATCAGGTTAAAACACTAACAGCTAGACATAAAATATCTCATGTCAAAGTTCATTCATTTTGGTCAATTTCAGCGAATTTTTGATTACTATAACATTAATCACTGTCTAGCTGTAGGCCACACAAACAGTTCACTATCACCAGGCGATTAATGTCACCGAACATCATGATGTATGCTACTACCTCAAATTACTTGCAAGACTTACGGCGTAACATATTTACATTGCTTAAGAGTATGATTAATGTAACATATCAATTTAAAACGCTCCCTAGGTCTTTTGAAACATAAACTAGAGGACATCAAACCTGAGATAAACAGCTGATGAAACTGGTCGTCTGCAGCCCTTTAAAGTTCTGCAGCAATGCCTTCGGTCAATCACCCTAATCACTGTGGCTGTGACAACTGCACGCAATACACACAAGCTATAATTATATAGATTGCTGTGCGTTCGACATCATCAACAAGGGCGACCGCGTTTTTGATGCACCGTTCTTTAGCTGTGTGATTATTCTGCGATGCAAGCACGCAGGCTTCCTAGCTTCCTTCTAACTGCGGGCGAATCTAATCGATTCATACGAGAGCTTAATGCAGCGCTATAAACAATAAACACGTGCGTCAATGAGCTAAAATTTCTGTGGGCAGCTATGACTGGGTCTGCCGCTAGCCGCCTGGTCACGCATAATACATGGGCCTACAGAGCGTTGGTCTTCATTATCATGTCAATAAAAATAAATCAATCAACTGTGAACAGGCATGACGGATTGCTAGACATGAAGTAATCCCTTTGTTTATCGCTGGAATACGTACACATTAAATGCTGTTGAGGCTAAAACTGCATCTTTAATACAATCAATATACCACTGTTCGTGCACAACCGTGTCTAGGGCGCGTGCGCGGTTGCCATGGTGTATTTTAGGTAAATTGGATGTTAACGCCATCTGAGTCACAGCGGCTGCGGCCATCACTGTTACCTGTCGGCAAAACATTAGCAAATCGATAACTAACTACAATGCAACTAATAACACTTGCAGCCTAGCAGATTGGGAACAGACCTTGATCATAATTATGTTATATTTAGCAACGATCAACGACATGTAACTATAGGCGATCTTGATTACACGATATCTTAGTGAATGAGCCTACTGGCCTGTTTAGCTACATCGGCTAACGTGTACGTCAAGACGCCTCTGAGCGTGAGGACGCTGGTTCGCTTCCCGGTCGTCGCTTATTTCAGAGATCTGAATCGCAAGCGTACACGATCCATACACGGGGACGTTAAATGGTGTGTCGCTCATTCAAACGGGCAGCGGTGATGAATTATCTTACCAGATAAATTCATTGAAAAATTAGCAGGGTCAAGGCCATAAGGTCGGTGTAGAGAAACATGCAGGCCTACATTTACATTTAACGGGATAGGCCCTAAATACCACGAAAGTCTAGAGAACTCCCTACTACACTTTCTTCACCGTTCCAATGAAGCGAATTCGTGAGGATCTGTTTATTCGCTGCCACTCCTTCGCGGCGCAAAGGGCATTAATAAAAATCTTCAAGGAAAATATTGGGTCCAGTGAGGTTATATATAACCTCAGAAGATATGTAATTTTATATGATTTTATGTACGATTAAGCAGTCAGTGGTTATAACGCATTTTTGCGAGGTAAGTACGTCAAGTAGGCCCTACAAGGTATGCTTCAACGACTCTACCTTGATCCTTCCTGCGTATTGATTTTGTTTTGACTGAGCGCCTGAGAATAAGCTCGTTCCCGCGACTTAGCGCTCGTTGGGTGCTATATAAATCTTGCGCTTAATTCGTCTGGAGTTACATGTGCCATAATAATGACGATTATTGTTTCTCGATCATCGGTTAAATAAATTACAATTAACTACGATCTCGATCAATGTTTTCGTTTTGTGATTACTAATTTTCGTTTTATCACCGGTAGATGGCGATCCTGAAATACTTGCGCAGCACACTAAACTCCGAGAATATATATTATCGCGCAAAATAATTTCTAGGTGTACTGATCAATAAATCACTCCATCGAGTAGATTTTTATCTCCACCTGTTCATTGTTTTGAAATATGTATATGCATCTATTTCTGTTAAAATATTTATAGGCTTCTATTTAAATGGAAATTCAATCACGCACACGCCGCTTGCGAAGTAACATTCATACATTTGCACGAACTTATACCCTCTTATAGATACACTTCTGTGGTAATACTTGTAATACCGCCTTACTTATAACAGGCTGGCCAGTTGTTCATCGCCTATTCAGTGAAGCTAACTCCATGAGAATCATTGTGGCCTAAACCTGCAAACTCAGTACACAAGTAGAAGTTGCATGTACATGTATTTCCGTTGTAAACTGTTATTAAAACTAGAATCATACTCTTCAGGCCAATGCAATAACACTAAACGAATCCTTGGCGCAATGCCGCAATCAAAAGCCAAGCCTAACAATGTTACAGAATGACAAGGTTCTAGTTAAGCCACTGTTTCTCGTTTAAGCTTAAATATTGTACTTGTTTAACTTCACAAACCTCAGTAAAAGGAGCTATACAACTGGCATCCAAGAAGCCCAACATATTAATTAAGGTTCCAACTGTCAGCCCACCACACAACAAACTGTCACTGTGACATCGTTTCAATTAATCAAATATGCAAAACATGCATAAACTAAATTTCAAAAATGCCACAATAAAAATATGACACCGAATAACAGAAATAAATTGGAAACATATTAAAAAGCAACCCGTCAAGCACTGTCTATAATATTGTGTTACAAAGAAGTTATCTTCTAACGCTCGATTATACTTTGGATCTGTATTTCCAACTTTGTTGCACCTACAATAGTTGGATGATGGACAGTATGTGAACAAACACTTACTTGTACTTACTTCTGTTATGTTGGAATTTGGGATACAGTGAAACATCTCATAAGGAACAGTCACTGTAGCGGATTAGAATAAATGACTTCTGCTTTTTTATTGGTTTGCTAACAAGTTTTTGCAGCTGCCATTAAAGCATTTATATTTAACAGGTAATCAATTAGACTCACTTTGAGTAAGAAGTACTGAAACAAGCTAAAAATTATGGGAGTTTGGAAACTCATTTTCCAGCCATTTAGACATTTATAACCCATTCTTGGCACTCAAACATAAAGTATGTCACTGCTAATGCAAACTGATTTTCTATAACCAGCACAGGCCTACAGTTGTTTGTTTTTCAAATGAAAATTAATTTCTCTGATGCCAAAGCAGAGTAGTTTGTATTCAAATTATTGACCTAACCTTGTCATCGAGATCCTGAAGCAAAGAATTGAAACTTTACACAACAAAGAAGTGTTTAAAACCTACAAATGATTGCTTAAACACACAAAACAAAACATTCACAGAGCAAAGAAATTCGTTAAAAATTACATAGAACAGTTCTAATGAACACCATTCTAGAGCAGAACAAATTAACCACAGGACAAGTCGACGCGCATGTCTAAGAGTTTGACATTTGCTGTACTCGCATAGCACATTTGCGCTTATGCACCTGAAGCGCGTCACGCCTACTGATGACAGCACCACAAAGATCACACTTGTACACGATTCCCTCGTGCTGGCGCTTGTGCCGAAGGAAAGAGCTCTGGTGACGGATTGTCTTGCCGCAGATTGAGCAGGTGTACACAGTCATGTTTGTCACTTCCTCTGAAAGAACCGTGTTTTTCCTCCCCAACGTCGAAGATCCCATCATCCAGTTCTCGTCAGCAGAACTGCTGTTGTGGACACCGTTAATTCCAGACATGTTGGCTTGATCAAACATTGACGACTCCGATGCTGTTTTTGCAATAGGCTGATGATATTTTCTCTTGTGTCGAAGGTAAACTGCCTGAGTGGCAAAAGTCTTTTTACACAGACGACAGTTAAACGCCCCAGTACGACCAGTTCGAAGCGGAAATGAAGGGCCTCCACGCGCGGACTCTGTAGGGTACGTCTGCCACTTTTGGTTACCAGAAAATGACCGCGAGTCTGGAATCTGACTGTACTCTTCCCCCAGCGCAACAGAACTGTTTGTGTAGAATTGCCCATCCATAAGAAAGCTATTGTCTGTTTGAAGCTGTGCTGAATTCTGATAAACGTTGTTTGCATAATTCCCATTATTGATAAGACAACTGAGCTGGTCTTCCTCCTTGATGCAAATCGTGGCCTGGAGATCATCCAGCTCTTTCTTCTCCTCGTCCTCAATTTGAATCACTTCGTCAGACAATATGTCAAACATTTCCTGTTCCGTGCTAGGGTCCGCTTTCACACATCCGCCATTTGAAGTCATCATCAAACGCGAAACGGGTTCCAAGTCGACCTCCAGTTGGCAGTCGTTCAGATCCTGAGAGACAACCGGTTGCTTTTCAAGAAATTCGTTGACGTTAATTAGAATGACTTCAGAGTTGTCGACGGTAACACCTATGAGTGCCTCAATGGATAAGCAGTTGCTATACGAGATTGTGTTGCCACACAGCACTTTGATTGCATCACAAAGCATGGACTTCACTTGTTGTCGGTGGCTTTGCTTAGCACGACGAGACTCCATGGCTGGCCCTTTCCTACTCATCATCTCTTATTCTGAAAAGCTGTGACCAGTTTATTGAATTCAGTCAGAGAGCAACAGGTGGTCTACCATCAATCCACAAGGTTGAAAAGGCGTTTCCTGCCGCAACCTGAAATAAAGAGCACTTTTGGCAAATTGCGTAGAAGAAGGGTGACAGTTTCAATTCTTTCTGTCCAAACAATTGCAATAATAATTTTAAATAAATACAGACTGCTTACCTCACTACTTTACTACAACAGCAGTAGCACAAACACTATACAATACAACTTATATTTATAACGTGCCTTAATAAAACAATGTCTTACTCAAAGGACGCGTTACAACATAATAATTAGTTATAGTACTGAGAGAATAAATGAGTCTTGTTTTAATTTAAAAGTATCTAATGAAGAGCATCTTCGAATAGATTCAGGTAAAGAGTTCCACTCAGCTGGACCAGCTACTTCAAACATTCTTTTACCAAACTGTAGGTTTACTCTTCTGACTTCAAAGTCCCCTTCTGAAGCCGGACGCAATCTTCTTCTGGACTCCGTGGAAGTACAAGGTTTAACTAGAGAGGACAGGTAGGACGGGACATAATTTGAACATAAGTAGACAGATTTTGAAAGATATGCGGGCCTGAATGGGTAACCAATGAAGTAGAACTAATGCAGACATTTTGCAAACAAACAGTGAGAAAACAACTAAGCTGAAAGAGACTATTCTAGCTACCTTGCTGACATCCCACCAGGACAAACTTGAGATCAGCCTTCCCTGGCCAACTGTTTGTTCCAACTTACCAAAACAAGACACGCTGGTCCACATCTACAGTATGAAATTTACTACCACCCCCTCTGATGGACGCTACTCTTTCCCTTATTTCATTTTGCAAACAAATGAAGACTTATCGTTTTCCAGCTATCCGCGCATTTGAGGTGAATTCATAAATTAGCGCGACATAAATATCTGATTAATAACAAAGTTATTGTTCTCGAAACTTGTGTGGGTGATTTATAATTTCATCGAAAAACGATTAAACCAACAAGTCTACTTTTCCTTTTTAATCTTACAACCGTTACCTTCGTCTATTTACAATATTACGAAACTGTTACTTTCTATTTTTAGTAACGCTTTAATAGCTTTAATCCCGAAAGCTTAAAAGCATTCTACGAATCTATTTCGCACGTCAAGCACAGAAAAAGCTTAATTAATTTCTGCTGAGTGACAGTTTTAGCATTCAAAATATTTCAAATCCGAAATTACCAAACGAGTAGTTTCTGTTTTAAACCTTCAACAACAGCGGAAGCCTGCACCATAGATTACATACGTTATGAGTTTAAACGATTTTGCACCAATTATAAGCGTCTAGCGCCTCCTAGTATGCTTGTTTTTTAGGTTAACTCAAATCTTATTTCAAACATCTTTATTAATATCTAGAAATTCTTGGAGGCTAGAGCGCGTCAGAAAAACCACTGGAAAGTTTCCAAGATGTCTAATTCGGTTCAAGTTATTTCACTGTATCAATTTGAGGCGCTTCTCTTAAATATATATTAAGGCGCTACAGATTTTGCTTTAATTAGTTTTTATCTCGATAAATAATATAGTTGGACTAGTTAAGCTGAGCTTTTAGTGCCTATATTTTTTCCAACTGTCCAATCGTTGTTTGAATGAGTTCAACCTTGGTATCGATCTTCTAACTGTCTAAATCTGACTATTCCGTGGACAAGAACAGCGCTCGGCAGGCGTGCCTCGTCTGTTGCTGGTCCTAGACTGGCAAATGTTCGCTCGGCAAAGTCTGTTTTGGCCTTCATATCTCGACTAAAGATTCCCCTCTTCCTGGACTGATTTCCTCCGTAGGCTATCTGTGTCTTCTGGACTCCTCTGGCTTTTCGACCTGGACTCGCCATGGAATTTGGCTTGGACAATAATTTTGCTTTAGCAGCAACCATCAACTGATGTCTTGAGCACTATTACAGTGGCGCTATAGAAGTTCTTAGATTATTATTAGAATTACTTCTGGTAGCCAGCCGGCTCCAGTTCATGTACATATATTTGAGTACATTACATATACTTATTCAAATTTTAAAAAATCATTCATCACTAATGTGCAGTTCACATGGAAAGAGCGATCAGTAGCAGAATGTGAAAATGCATACCATTAGGGATGATATGATCCAGTGAGGAAAAGGTCCCTTTACCTTTACAAATTGAATCACATTCTTCACCCATAAGTGGAAATTGTGGTTTCACACAACTCCAAATTCGGGACTCAGTCGCCATGACTGGCAATTTATCTGTTCATGTTATCAGTAACTGTTGGCTTTAGTGACTTGACTTGAACCTAGTTTAACCTAAGTGTGCCAATATTGTTCACTGTGCAAAAAGAAAATTTTATTTAAAACCAGTTTTGGGATCGGACCACTTTAGTTTCAATGACATTGGTGCAGTACACAACTCGCCTGAAGTTACTTTTTCTCTGGAAAATCTTCTTATTTCTCTCACAATAAAGAATACACAAAGAAACTTATCTAATTAATTCACTGACTTGTGGTTCAATGTGATATGCGATTAAAGTGTACATTATGTAAATGTATAGGTTTTATATAGCAACCATATGGCCTCAATCCTGCTCACTTTGCAATGAATTGATCGTGAGAACCTTCACCAGTGTGTGTTCATTGCACAGAAACATTTGTAATCTCAGAAACTTTGCCAAGTTATCGAACCTTTGCGGTGGTTATACAGACATATTAACTTCAACAATTGCGTTTCGATTTTTATTTAACAGAATCATGGCAGTTAGCAAGCTTCCATTTTCCTACACTTCTAAAGTCACCATCCACCAAAGTCAACACCAAAATCACTCCACTTTAAACTTTTGGAAGGCATCAGTCGATTTACCTGAAGGAGAAACTTTAATCCACACAACTGAATTGAATCCGCTTAATGTTATTAAATCACTGTTGATCACACAGGCCACAGCTGGCACTGTGCAACAGTAGTGATTTTTTGCATTCTCCTATTTGATTTTGACATTCGACAGATCTGCGTTTAAGCTGGCATCTCCTCCTTCCTCTTTTGGGCCAGACTTTTCCTTCTTGCTGGGCTGCTGCTTCTTCTGCTTTGCCTGTTCCTCCTGCTCGATTGGAGCAGTTTTCACGAATGGTATCTTCTCGCTATAAACTGTCAAGACAGTATAATCATACCAGTTATCATAAGTACTTACGTTTTCTTCACGTAAGAGAAACTATTTAAAAAGAGAGGTGATAACGCATTGAGGTGATTTTGAACAGTGCAATTTGAAAATTATGTTTTTAGATATCCTGTTTGTATTCTGGACTAAAATTTGTATCCTCATCTCCAACCACATTAGAATGCATTATACAATGATGTGTACATTACCAAAAAGTGCAGTCTAAAATACACTGCACAGTAACTGAATACTTTACAACATAACCTCTCTTTATTATGATAGTATGTGATTCAGGCAAGGACATGGTCATTCTTACGTTGTGGCATAAAAATGCGCAGAACCTCTGGAACAACAATTCCGTCCTCGACCTGATAGTTCTCGAGAATGGCGCAGATCGTGCGTGTTGTAGCGCACATTGTAGCGTTCAACATGTGCACATATTCCGTCTATAAAAAAACAAAAGGTGATAAACACTTGCCACACAACCTCAAACTATTGCAGATGTGGCAATTTCATGAAAATGAGATTTGAAACTGAAGAAAGGCAGAATCTTAGGGTAAGGAGAGAATTAATTAAAAGACAGAAATGTTATTTTATCAAACCATTGTTAGCTTCAAAACAGCCAAATTAGTAAAAATTCCAGTACATAGAAAATGTTTCCAGCAGACCAAAACATCAAGACCTTTAGGAATTCGGGCTTTACACGCTGATTATACCCCATCACATAAGGGCCGTCAACTGACATTTTGACTTCACATGTTGACCCTATCAGAATGTGGTTGCAAAACAGCAGAAGACTTAAACTTTCAAACTAAACTGAATGTTATGGATATCCTTACTTAAGGAAAGCTATCTAAACAAAGTACATTATATAGCTTCTTTTAACATCTTTGCAAGCTAAAAAGCAGCTATATAAATCTCCAGCTTTAAAGCATTGCCTGCATTACTCTGAGGCCGAGATAATGCTGAAGGCTCTCACCTCTCCGTGCATTTTCTTCGTCTGTCCGTATCTCACGCGCAGGCGGCGTGCCTGGTAGTCAGTGCAGTTGGAGCACGAGACGAGCTCTCGGAAGGCTCCAGAGCCAGGAAACCAACCCTCCAGATCAAGCTTCTTAGCAGCAGCATTATTCAATTCCCCTGAATGCAAAAGCAGTTAACTCTGCTCTGATTGTATTTTAACAACTACTCAAAGAGAAACCATTCTTAAAAATTCATTTGTGTGGCTAAAAGACAATACATAATCAGTTGCTGAAATAAAGTAAAAGCTTTCCTAGATTTAGTAACAAAGGCACAAACTAGTTGTTCTCAGGACTTCTCAAGCTCTCTACTTACTTACTTACTGGTCGTGTAAATACACAGAAACGTCTCATGAGATTTGTTTCACACTCCAAGCCTACCTGAAACAATGTTGACGATCCTGTATGGAATGCCAATCGCTTGATTGAATGCTTCTGCATTGCCAATCATTTCATCCATCATTTCCCAAGACTTGTTGTCATAAGGAGAAGTCAGACAAAACTGCTCCACCTAGTGACACAAATATTTAAGGAATATTTAAGACAGCATGCTCAGTTTCTTTAACCATCATTTACAAAATCACCAAGCAGTAGCCAGACTGAATTTACTCCCTTAATGGCCAATAAAAAGAGAAATAAGCCCCTCCCCAGTTCATGGAATCCAGTCTTCAAACTTCCACACGGTGTTGCACCTTAAGTACACTGCAGACTCCTTATAACAAGCTTTATTACTAATTTTTATACAATCCGGTCAGGTACATTGATTCCTCATATATTTCAGTCAAAACCTATTTTAACACAATCTTGTTCTGCACACGGCTCCCTAAAACAATGTTGTAAGGAGCTCTTAGTGGGATACTCACCCAATTCACAAATAGCACAACTCACGGCAAAATGAGTTTGAATGTAATGAAAAACACTTAATGAGATTTCAACTGGCAGATGTGTACCTTCTCAAACTGATGCACTCTGAAGATGCCTCTTGTGTCGCGGCTGTGTGAGCCGACCTCCTGCCTGAAGCACGACGACAATCCAGCGTAGCGGATGGGCAGGGTCTGCGTCGGGATCCACTCGTCTCGGTGGAAAGCAGCGATGGGTTGCTCCGAGGTGGCAATCAGATACTTCTCATCAACTTCCTGGTCCTCTTTATTCTCGCTTCTTTTCCCAATTACCTGAAATTCAAAGACCAGAAACAGACATCAAACTCTGGTAAGTTCTAATCTAATCCAATCTGATGGCTTCTATAGCACCGTTATCATAATCGATGGTCGCTTCGAGTGAATCGTAATTAAAATCATAATCCATTGGAGAAGCCAGGTAGAATTCCAAAATGTCAGAGAATCCAGAAGTTAGACAATCATGGATGATATTGGTTATTAAATTGGAATTAATGGATCATTAAGCAATTAACCCAGTAATAAGTGCGCTCGGCTTTTAAAGCGAAAGTACAGGTTCGAGCCTCCTCCTCTGTGTAGGGACCTTTACTCACAACTGCTCAGTGCCACTGACTGATGCATAGCCATTAGATAGTGGTGCTTAATAAATGCAGAAATAATAATAATAAGATCACAATTCAAGTAACTTCAGACCTTGTACAGTTCCTCGTCGAACTGGCTCAGCTGGGCAACCTCTTGCATCACCTCTTTACGCATGAAGAACGGCGTGTACAGAGCCTGGTAGTTCTTGTCGCTCAGCATTCGCAGCGCGAGGTTAATGATGGCCTGCTCCAGAAACACGCCTGGACCCTACAGAAAAATACCACAAAAACATTAATGTGAGCTCTTCCATCGTGAACTCAAGAAAATTAAACGGATCCTCTTTATCATGCTCTCCTTGGGGATCATCTCAAAGACCGTCTTAAACTAAGTTGCGATATAATGAGGTCATTTTCTAAAGCTCATCAAAATATTGGACTACTTTGATGTCCCGGAAAGGAGCTTAAAATTATGTGTGGAATAATTTAACAGCCACTTTGCAAACAACTGACAAAAGTGGACGCAGAAAAAAATTCACTTTATCTAGCATTCTAGTGAAAGTTCGGATGCTATCCAAGAAGCACTGAACTGCAGACAAGAATGCAACCTACTGCGGAAATGCTTTAAAGAAATCTCCTACAACAAATACAGTTACACCACAAAAGCTCTTGGATAGAATATCCTTTTCAATCGGATAATTGCCCGGGTGATTGTTTATAATTCATTTTAGTGTTGGGCGTTTATTTAAAGCGGCCTTTACACAATCACCATAATTCCTGCAATACAGTGGCCCTGTGTCCAGGAACTAGGGATTCATCCATTGTCGGCTCAAGGGTATAAGAAAAGGAAATCAGCACCTCCCCTACGTTTCTCATGGGACGTGGGAGCTTTACCTTACTTGACACATTCACAATTACACAGTGCAAAAGCACCAACTTTGATTTGCACTTTTTGATTTATCGGTTGTTGTCAAACAGTGATTTTATGATTAAGCGCAGGAAAGCTAGATGGCATTGTCAGAAAACAACATGTTCTGGCATATTAGAGAATCTGAAATAACACACCTTGAGATAGTATCCTCTTCCACCTGCTGTCACGGCTCCACGCTCCCCATCAAATCCGTCGATCATGTGAATGAGATCAATGTGTGAATACTTCTTTCTTGTCACCGTGTCTCCCCATGTTCTTTCCGTTGTGTTCTCGTTCTAGAAAAACGGAAAATTCACAGTGGGAATGATACGCATGAAGATGCAGAAGCAACTAAAGCGCTGTGCATGGCAGTCCTATGTATTCAGAATGGCACCTTTACCAGCATTTTAACCAACATCTAGCACAAAGTACAGCTTTGCTGGCTCTACAAAGTGGCTCCACCTAGCCAGAAAATCCGACTTTATTGTTCAGGTTTCCCTAACACAGCAGTGGATTGATGCAACGAACTTCCGTCAATGCTACCATGAATTCTAGCCACAGCTATGGTTCAATCCCAGGTCATTCCATTGTATGCACAAACATATTTATATATATATATATATATATATATATATATATATATATATATATATATATATATATATATATATATATCTGAATATTCATATAAAGTCTTTTAAGAACCTCTCAAACGTACTAGAGTCTCTAAAGTATTGTAGCATATAAGTTATATCCAAACAGCATTCTTACAGAAAATAACTACATTTTACAGTACAGACATCCACACAAGTGGCTACACTCGAAGAGCAACTGTAAAGCATCCTACAAGAGCTTGCTAGTTACAGAACTATATGGACTGTCATTATTACATTACATTACACCTATTCGCTGCCTTGACAGCTGAAAGTAGCAAGACATGTCATAAGAATTGGTTGAAAGACGAGCAAGAAAGAGGACAATGTCAACACAAAAATTCAATTCAAAGACACATTCTGAAATCGATTAAAATCATTTTCAAGTATTTCATTTTGATCATCCACACATGGTTGGGAAAAATGACAAGCTGTAACTCACCTTGTACCTTAGCAAGGTTCTTAAAAGGTGCTATATAAATAACCAGACATACAAATACTGCACACACCTCATCATTACTGACTGGTACTGAATCGTGTAACATGTTTCCGATCTCCTTGAGAGCGTCTCCTCTCTGAAGCTCACACTGTTGGCACTCATCCTGACACTGCTTCAACCTGTCATCTGCCAAGGTTGACAACTTCTTCAGCTGTGTTATCGTCAAAGCCTTTAAGAACAACTGTCAACATTGTTATCTGCACGAGAAAAAATCAGGAAAGTATGTAAAACTATTAACGCAGTGACAATCAAAGGCAAAAATTGGAATTCTAATTTGATGTATCTGAGGATAGTTATTCATAAAACATCTAAGTTTATTTTGCAGAATTTAAATGCATAATTTTTGTCTCTTTTCTAAATTCATTCAGATCTGTAAGTAAATGTAAACAATGGTATAACACCTTCCATGTACCTTCAATGTACTGGAACAAGGCAATCTAACAGATGTCAAAAGGTGCGTCCTAAAATTAGGTGAAAATGTTTCTCGTGAATTAGCTAGAACAGTTTGGATTTTCAGCATAAGGAAAGTCCAGACCTCTGAACTCATCTTTTCCCACTGGCCCATCCATGGTAGCCCATACTCTAGTGCTGGACTTCATATGAAACTTTCTGGCTAACTTCAGTTTCAACAAGAAGCAATCATTCACTGATGCCAAATGCTGTGATAACAATGCCGTAGAATTATCTGGAATCTGCAGGACTTATGAAACTTTGTCAAATCGATAAAACTGTTTACCTTGACAGCTTCAGCTTCAAAATTGACTAAATCATTAAGAAGTGAATCCGGCAAGACATCGCTATCACCGACTGGTTCTTTTTTCTACAAAACAACTGAAATTTTACATTTCACAAAAACCAGGCACAGAAACTATCAACTCTAACTGCAAAATCCACAGATAAGGCACATACGTCACCTTCAGTTTTAAAGTGCACTTCTTCAGAAGTTGAACAGTCAGCCATATAACACAAACTTAAGCTATGAGACCAAACTGATAGTAGCAGACAAAACTGAAATTGGCAATGTGTCTGCAAGCAGGACATATAACTGGAAAAAGATATATAACTGAAAGACATACACAAAACTGAAAGTCACAGACAGAATTGAAAACAGGGTCTTTGTGGCACAAAATGAAAGCCTACCTTCATCTTTTCACCTGTGCTTTTGCTACAGACATTTTTCAGCTTGTTGTACTGGTCCAAATTAAACCGTACTAAAATATACACAAAAACCATTAAAATGCATTAGGCAAACAAAATACCAGCCATGTACATCTACCTGTCATAACATCCTTTAAGTAAACGACATTTGGTGTGTGTACTTCAGTATTGGGATCTACGAAGTTGAATTCATGCACAAAAACCGAATGCTTATAAACGCCGTTTTCCAAGTTTACCAGGCTAGAATAGGCTCTCCATCCATCGAAGATTACTTACTTGTTTCTTTTTGGATACCTTCCGGTAAGCTTGTTGCACTGTTCCTATCGCAATCTAGGGCGGCGATATTGTTTACACGCATGGAATTAACAGACCTCTGACGAAATTTCACCATTTTCATTTAAAGAATACCCTAGTCTAGCCCTGAGACGTCTAAATTTGATCGCAAGACGTATCGCTTCATTAAAACGTTAAAACATAACAGCCGGTGATAGGACACTACACTGCACATCAATCAATTAAAAATAATCAAAAAAAGGAAAAACAGCCCCATGTTATACAGAGATAAACCGAAGGCAAGGATATAGAAATTATGAGGAGATAAGAAAGATCGAATCCGGCACACACGCACGTTTTCTCCATATATTGTCGGCGTCTACCACTTGGTCCACAAGTGATGTGCTTTTGAAGCGTTTTTCCTGGTTCTTCCGAACTTTATCCGGGTCACCCCCTTTGTCAGCCCTAAAAAGTTCAAGATCCAACACCATCTTCAGGAGTTTTCTGGCAAAACTGCTTAAATTAGAACAATAAGCCTAAGCATCAAACAAAACCCAGCAACGTGTCCAACTTTCCTACAAAAATGAGCAGTAAAATTAGTCAGACCGTAACTAATGGCTTCGTAGTCTTTCAAGCTCAAAATTAGCCCAAAGGTATAGCCCAAATTCACTTTGGAAGTGAATCGTCAAATGATGATAAAATCCCTCCATTTTCTCCAGAGCTTCGACTGAAAACCTATTCAAGAAAAAGAGCTTATTTAGCAGCGTATCGTCGCCAACAGAAAGGCGCATCACCGTAATTCTATTAGCAGCTGTGACTTTTAAAATGTGACATGAGTGTGGAATATTTTCATTGTCTAATACCTTTTGTTTTCTTTAGTTTTCATTTGAGGTGGATCTTGTAGTAGAATTTACAATTTCTATAGGTGTTGAGGAAACAGTTCAACCGTGGGTTCTACTGGTAGTTCTCTAACATTTTGACTTACTTACAAAAAAACGCAACCCTAGCAACATCACGTAATGTTGCATCAGACGGGAAATTTATCGGACGTGTCTTACAACGATGTTCGCTCACGCGAGGAGGAAGAATTTTAAGAAAAGCATATCCTGTTGTTATGACATAAGCGTCACCAACACTCCCCAACATTCGATGAACTCTGTGGCACAGCTGATGCTCGTCTCTTTAAAGCAATCTTGAACAACCCAAATCATGTCTTACATCAGCTACTCCCACCAATTAAAACTCTCAGTTATTCCCTACGGCCCCACACCCATGATCGAATTATTCCTCCTGCTGACAATTTAACGCGTAAATGTTTTATTGTTAGGCTGTTGTATGAATATTAAGTTTTCTTGTGTAATTAAATACTTGTAAACCGATGTGCGATTAGCTATTGGTTAATAAAGAATATACTTACTTACTTACATAGGCGTCCTTTCGTTGCGCAGCAGTGAAAAGCTAAAATTGTTAAATATTTAAAACCGCCGTTTCGTTTTAAATTTTACGCTAATTGTAGCTGCCAATCCAACTTTATCATGTTTTGATTTATAATTATTATGATCTTAATGCCTTTCTTCCGCGCACAGCAACGACTCATACCAACAATTTTGGTCGAGACAGCCTGTACTGAGTTGGATTTAAGTAGCCCCTTTGCTGAACACCGCAGTATCCCACCCCGTAGTAAAGTTAGCCCTGCAAGATCAAAAGAAACCTAATCCAGGCCTTAGTGCGGACAGTTGCGGAGGGGATGAGGGCAGGGTAAAGCCAATGCGGATAACGGAGAGAGAAGGTCCAAAGTAGGTAATTTTTTGCGGACGTCCTTCATGGACAACCACACATCCTGTTTTATGTAAAATACAGCCAGCGTGCATGCAGGTTGTTAGAAGCAGTGAAGGGTCAACTATGTAAATGCATCACAGTGGGGAATAGTATGAACACACGAGGAAAAGTCTCCTCACTTTGCCAAAAGCTTTGTACGGCTGCTTTAGAATGCCATTCATAATAACATTTATATAACATCACTTGCAGGAAAACGCCTGATACGTGCAACCGTATTTAAGGGTGTTTAAGCGTGGTCCTTGGGTTCGATGGTCTTTAGCGAAGCAAATACATGACATAATTTGGCATCTTAGAAAACGAACTTATGCAGACATAACCAAAACCGAGGAACATCACTGCATGAAGGCGACGGGTGCTTACTTTGAACATGGCCAAGAAAATAAATCTCAGCTCTGGTTCTGAGCATCTCTCGGAAATATTAAGACTACCGACCAGATCACAAAAAACATTCTCTCAAATCAAACAGACCAAATCCAAAAACTTAAATTATTAAAATGTAAAGTTTTCCAAAACAATTTGTACGCTGAACAGCGTCAAAAACGATCGAACTCCATTCCGTGGAAAATTCAAATCACCTCAAACATCCTTGCTTACATCAGTAAAGACAGCCATATGGGCAGTGACTTTGAGAGGTAGTGTATAGGCACTCTATTAGTGTCATTATATATGCATATATACAAACACAAATATGCAAGTGAACATTTATTTCAATTTTATTCCTAATAGAGACAATCTTGACGAAGAAATATATTATTTGACAGTCTAAAACTCAAAATGGCCACAAATACCGACCAACAAATTACTTTATCAGTGAACCATACAAAGTGACAATTTTGCAGCAACATGATAGTTGATTGAATTATTACACTATAACACAAAAGACAGACGATTGCTAAATTAAGTTTCAGGAAAACAAACAACCTCATCTTGCAAGTGATCTCTCAATAGTTCAGATGGTGAACCTAATAATCTTGTTTCCAGTCATGTATTTCATTCACAATTTTCCACTTTCTTTTGTCTACATTCGAAAATTCTTTTCTAGACGTGGCTTTGCTGACGAGTTTATCTGAAGCATTGCTCAAGTCGTATAACAGTTACCTTGAGAGTGGATAGCATCGCACATTTCTGTCAGCTTTTCTTTCAAGAATAACGTAGACTAGCATATTTTGACAAACCTAAACCCTTTTTAGAACTTCTCATAGATACAGACAACAACCAAGACCAGTCGCTGCAAACTAAACTGCACCATCGTATATTGTAAGATGAGGACATGAAATGATAAACTCATAATTATTACAGCAAACTTCACAATCATTTTCAGTAAAACAATTTGTAAAATATGAACACTCTGTCGAATTAGCTAACAAAACAATCGATTCTAGAATTTGGTAGCATGGTACTCAACATACAAAAAATTCAGCAGGGGCAAAATGTTTAAATAACTCAATAATAGCAGCCTACACGTTTTTGTGGAAAAAATATTTATTTGACAACATAGCCTTGTGCAGATCGTGCAGCAGCAGAAGATACGAGAACATTTGTGCAGCTAGAAATTCCTCAGTTGATCTTGTGCTGAACAGAAGTTGACTTCCATTGACAAAGCAGTCAACTTGGGATCGCACAAAACTGAAATCTCATTAAGACAGGAGCTACATTTGAACATGTAAGACTCAACACCCTGTGCTGAGGATTTCACGTCTAAAGGTAGATCCAGAATAAGTATATGCTGAAGCCTAGGATGGTGGCAAACCCACCCCAGAACTCAAGGATCATGATGCATGAGGACAGCTATAGCATCTTTGACTGCATGGTAGATGATATTCTTTACCTAGACCAAAAATGACCACAAATGCTTTTAGCTCGTTACTGTCACTGTAAAATGTCCGGTAACTTCACACCATACTTCAAAAGTCAACAAACAGTGAGATGAAAAATCTGTAAAACTAGCATATTCCACACAGTGCATCTGCACTCTAGTCTGGCAAAACATAGTTTCTAGGGCAATCACCCCATTGCTTCCCGTTCAATACAACCCTTTCAGTTCTCATATTTGCAATATGGTGACAACGCTATTTATTGCCAGTGTTATATGTTGCCTTTTCTAAATGAACTAAATGTACCACGGACCACACATCTAAAGCCATCATTGTACATATAAATGTAAATGTACACGTTCTGATATAGCGACTGTATGGCTGTGACCCTGCAACATAAGTAATAAGGCATTTTAGCGCAGTCTATGCACGGGGACCTTAAATGGCATGGCACCCATTCAAACTGGCAGCGATGGTGAAGGTTCTCACCTGATAACTTCATAGAAAATTGTGCAGGATCGAGGCCATACTTTCACTACAGAAAAACGTGTACATTTACATTTATTTATTTTACATTCTTGGTCCTATTCTTTCACATTGTTTACTATGATCACTAAAAATGCCTGTTTTGTCTAACTGTAAAAAATATTCACTTGTCCTGTCGCGGCCTTTTCTCCTCATTTCCATATTATCATTTTCCACTGTCTGGCCTTTTAGCCACTCACCTGCAGTTTATCTTCATGGTTGCTGTGTTTGTCAGACAGATGACGAAATTCCTGCGTCATCTTGAAGCAGTAACTCAAGTTTTCGGGAGAAACAAAGTCTTCCGCAGCCTTGATGCAACTATGCAGATTGCGAACCTAAAGAACACCAGTCTCATTCAGTACTTCCATAACAACAAACAAAAACACTATTGAAATTAACTGCAAAATTAATACATTATTTTTATATAATTTAAAATATTAAGATCCAGTCAAAGAAACACAAGAACCTAAAGAACACATTCAGTTCTTCAATAAGAACAAGCAAAAACACTTTAAATTAATAACAAAATTAACACATTATTTTACACGATTAAAGATATTAAGATCCAGTCAAAGAAACACAAGAACCTAAAGAACACATTCAGTTCTTCAATAAGAACAAGCAAAAACACTTTAAATTAATAACAAAATTAATACATCATTTTTATACGATTTAAAATATTAAGATCCATTCAAAGAAACACAAGAACCTAAAGAACACATTCAGTTCTTCAATAAGAACAAGCAAAAATACTTTAAATTAATAACAAAATTAACACATTATTTTATACGATTAAAGATATTAAGATCCAGTCAAAGAAACACAAGAACCTAAAGAACACAGTGCTTCAACAAGAACCTAAAGAACACATTCAGTGCTTCAATAAGAACAAGCAAAAACACTTCAAATTAATAACAAAATTAATACATCATTTTTATATGATTTAAAATATTAAGATCCATTCAAAGAAACACAAGAACCTAAAGAACACATTCAGTTCTTCAATAAGAACAAGCAAAAACACTTTAAATTAATAACAAAATTAACACATTATTTTACACGATTAAAGATATTAAGATCCAGTCAAAGAAACACAAGAACCTAAAGAACACATTCAGTTCTTCAATAAGAACAAGCAAAAACACTTTAAATTAATAACAAAATTAATACATCATTTTTATATGATTTAAAATATTAAGATCCATTCAAAGAAACACAAGAACCTAAAGAACACATTCAGTTCTTCAATAAGAACAAGCAAAAACACTTTAAATTAATAACAAAATTAACACATTATTTTACACGATTAAAGATATTAAGATCCATTCAAAGAAACACAAGAACCTAAAGAACACAAGAACCTAAAGAACACATTCAGTTCTTCAATAAGAACAAGCAAAAATACTTTAAATTAATAACAAAATTAACACATTATTTTATACGATTAAAGATATTAAGATCCAGTCAAAGAAACACAAGAACCTAAAGAACACAGTGCTTCAACAAGAACCTAAAGAACACATTCAGTGCTTCAATAAGAACAAGCAAAAACACTTCAAATTAATAACAAAATTAATACATCATTTTTATATGATTTAAAATATTAAGATCCATTCAAAGAAACACAAGAACCTAAAGAACACATTCAGTTCTTCAATAAGAACAAGCAAAAACACTTTAAATTAATAACAAAATTAACACATTATTTTACACGATTAAAGATATTAAGATCCAGTCAAAGAAACACAAGAACCTAAAGAACACATTCAGTTCTTCAATAAGAACAAGCAAAAACACTTTAAATTAATAACAAAATTAATACATCATTTTTATATGATTTAAAATATTAAGATCCATTCAAAGAAACACAAGAACCTAAAGAACACATTCAGTTCTTCAATAAGAACAAGCAAAAACACTTTAAATTAATAACAAAATTAACACATTATTTTACACGATTAAAGATATTAAGATCCATTCAAAGAAACACAAGAACCTAAAGAACACATTCAGCGCTTCAATAGGAACAAGCAAACAACACTTAAAATTAATTAAAATTAATTATTAATTAAATTATTAATTAAAATTAATATATTATTACAGATATGGTCAAAGACCTGGTGTGGGGCTCCAGCTGGAATGAAGATTGCATCTCCAACACACTGGACAAGAGTGTAGCACTCGACCGAGTACTCCTCGAGCAGGCGTCTACGAAGCTTTTCGTCCAGGTACCAACTCTGGTCGTGGATTGGGTCGTGGTGTGGTCCAATTGGTTCTCCGACTTCAGCGGCCACCTTATGTCAACAACAACCGGTCAGAAACTAACTCTTATATTTGATCTATGTAATAATAGCCCTACATGCATGTAAGCAAGGTTCACGGTCCATTTAGTCTATCTAGAAAATGCAACATATAAAGCCAGTGCCATCTTGTGGATAATGTGCAAACAAAGTAATTTCTTTGCACTTGACCAGTGAGAGGGACAGGACAGACACACACACACACACACACGAGACATCTGTTATCTGTGTAACAAGTCTAGTGCGATCTGTTTAGTACGTTTAGAAAATGCAGTGTATACCACCGTCACCACATGGCAATTAATAAGAAAACAAAGGTAGCTACATGGGAGCAACAGAGGACCTCCCAGATGGGACATCTTGCAAAGCTAGCACACAGACGTTCTGCAATGGATGGGTTAATAAATTATCTGTTTTGATTTCTGCTGACAAAAATACCTAACCAACCCATTCAGAGGCTCTAGAACATAATCCTATCTTAGATTGGCAGCAGCTCAGAATGTCTCGTATTTTGTTCCCTGTACTTATCAACTATATAGTAAGTCGGTACCTTGTGCAGCAAATCTCGGATTTTGTCAGAATCCTGAGGGTCAAAGATGTGCCACAGGGCGCCTGGCTTTTCACCGCCTTTCAATATCCTGTCCATTGTAAGTTCACAGCAGCCGGCATCCTTCATGGCTTCAATGGCCGCTGATCAAACAGAGAACGCAGGTTCAGAACATGTCAGTATATAGTAATACAGCCAGTCAGTTATGACAATTACACACCTTAAAGACAGGAGTTTGTCTGAGTCTGCAGCCTGCTTTTAAAAGCTGTGGCCCGGCTAATTGAATGTATTCCTGGGTTCGGGTAAACATCCAGTTTCAGGTGAGATGAACTGCACTGGTTTATCGAATGCAGCGAGTTTAAGATATTGTATAATTGCCTTGCAGGCTGTGCTCCATTTTATCTCAGGCAATAATGTAGATTAATTTAGAAAATTTAGAAAGCAGAAAAAAGTGCAGGCAGAAAAAGATTGAGATTGACAGCTGGAAGAATAGTACAGCAAACGAAAAGGTGTACAAGCAGTTAGACAAACTTTTCCAATACGAAAAGACGAGGCAACAAGTGGCTATGGTTTGACCTGAAGAGAAAACATACAATAAAATCAACAAGACTTCATTCACCGTTTTATCAAGCATTGATACGTGCCATGTCATAACGTCTTAAAAATCAACATATACCTAATTCGTGATCTTCTTTGTCATCCTTCGGAATGCCAACGTACAGAATCAGGTTGACGGCATCCGACACGTCTAAGTGGAGGTTGGTAGACCCAACCTGTGGATAAAGGGCCGAGCCGTAGGCATTGTACATTTTCGGTCCAAGGTCCGGCCGAACGAAGAACTCCGGAAGCCTCGAGACGAGGTTAAAAACACCAGTACGGTGCGTGTACTCGGGCAACGGCAGACCCTGAAGCAGATCTTCAAACCTTGATGGCAAGAGTTCGCTGAAATCTTCCATTGGTGGCCAGTCCTTCAATTTCAGGATCATCGGTTGGCCGTGCTTGTCCTTGAGCCGTGCAGTCACACATTCAAACCCGTCCCAGAAGCGTCGCATCTTGTGCCCGACGAGGACGACCTTGCGCGAACAGTCTACCAAATCGTTTTCCTTGTTGCCAAATTCTTTTGCAAACGACTCTGGGAGCCACAGATCTTTGTTAAGGTACTGCTGGCAGTTGCTGACGAGAACCGGCTGCCCACGTTTCCACTGCTGCTGGAAAAGCTGAATGTTGGAATGGTGCCGTGGTTCGATGAGTTGGAGAAGCCGACCATCATCGAGCCAAGCATGCGCGACGTCTGGATACTGGGGGTGTGTTGTCAATAGAGTGTTGCGTGGGATGGGCATCGCCTTCCTCGTTACGGCTACAGAACTTTGCTTTGGTGGATTGTGCAAATCGAGAAGTCGTGGAGCAAGCGGAACGCGATGCAGTTTGTAGTTTTTTGCCACCCTTCGAGCAACTTCATCGAGTGTCTGATTTATGTTTTTCAACATCTTAGACTCTTTTTTGACATCTGACAGACAAATGTTTTTCATGATCACGTTTCTCAAGGCAGAAGGATCCTTAAGAAGTCTTTCGCTCCCAGTTTTTGGACTTTTCTGATCAGCAGCGGCACTTTTCGTTGGTACTTTAGAAACTTCCTCATCCTTTTTCTTTTCAGGTGAACTCATACAATACTGATCACCCCCAGTTTTTGGACTTTTCTGGTCTACAGCATCACCTGTCATTGGTGGTACATCATAAACTTTCGTATCCTTTTTTTCCAGTTTGATGTCTTTCTCTTCTAAGTCGACAGTCGCAGTAGAGGTGGCAGAGTGAGATTCTTGTAAGGGTTGTTCAGATTCATCTGCAGACTCACACTCTTGTCTGTCCTCACCACAGGGACAGTTCGTGAACATTTTCCATTTCTTTCTTACATCGTGAATCATACGACCAACGCTCCATAGAACTGCACAACAGAACAAGTAAACAATAAAGAAATTCTCCAAAGAGAAGTTCCTCACAGCCAGCACAGCCTGTTCATCCTAATTATGTCAACTTTTTTACATAATTACACTACACATTTAGAATTTTCAAAACCAAGCGTCAAGACGCCTCTGAGTGTGAGGACACCATTTCGCATACCGATTATGGCTATATTTTTTGGTGATTTTAATATCAGGCTAGCATGGTCCGTACACAGGGACTTTAAATGGCGTCACGCCCATTCAAATGGGCAGCAGTGATGAAGAATCTCATCCAATTAGTTCATTGAAAAATGAGCAGCGTCGAGGCCATACGATCGCCATAGAAAAACGCCTACATTTACATTTTACCAAATCATACTGCATAGTGACAGAGGCGAGTGTGGGCAAGTCCATGGTTGTTCTAAACAGCCTGCAAAGCAGGCTCAAAACTGCAGTACATACTTACATGACAAGTTAGAACTTTCAAAAAGCAACCACAACTATAATAAATAAACAAACAAATAAGAATTTAACAAACTCCAGCAAACAGCAGAAGATGATGAATGCTTACCATCGCTAGGTATTATCTGGGTGAGCATGAGTTGGCTTGGCACGTGCAGCGGCCTCGTGCTGTGAGTACAACGAGTCCAACGGTTGTTTCCTCGATCACAGACCTTGCAGTCAACGTCGTCTGTGCACTTAGCACACTTCTGCGTCATAGCGCGAAAGCAGTCGAGGCAGACGACAAAGCCACACTTTCCACAGACCCAGTGAACGTTGAATAGAGTTGTGCTGCACACGTCGCACATTTCTCGCACTCCGTGGACCGGACGTTTCCACGCAATCTCGGCTATGATGAGGAGAAAGACAGACAATACAACACAGAGCAGTACAAAACAACATGCAGAAGTAAAACACATAGCAATACAAGACATAACAATGCAACGTATACCAATACAACACACATCAATACAAAACAACAAGCAGAAGTACAACACACAGCAATACAAGACATAACAATGCAACACATACCAATACAACACACAGCAGCAAAAAACAACATGCAGAAGTACAACACATAGCAATACAACATGTAACAACGCAACACATATCACATTAAACATATAGCAGTACAAAACAACATGCAGAAGTACAACACATAGCAATACAAAAGACTTCTGGTTTCCCTGACCCATCCGATTTCAAACAAGCTTCTCCAATGGATTATAATTTGATTACAGTTTTTGTTCATGTAACCACAGACAGATGCCTTGTGCATTAAGATAACAGTAATACAGAAGTCATCAGATTGGATTCTGCTGTTTTGCCACCTCTGCAAGTTCTCTTATGCCATTCAGGTCTGGGCTAAGAACCTTCGATGTTTTTTGGGCTAAGAACCCTCGTTGATTTCTGATCCTATGCAGTCTGTCTTCCACTCTCCAGGTCTCATAGATCATGTCTGGTCTGTCCAAAGGAATAAAATAAAATAAAAGTTAAAATAATAAAATAAAATTAAAATAAATGAAAATTAAAAATTAAAAAAAATACTAAAAATTCGGAATACAATTTCGCCTAGAAGCAACCATTTATTCATGGCTTGTGCATGACACTAAAAGTCTCCAAAATGGAGGGCATCAATCAATACGCATCAATCGATGGTTCCTTTAAACAAGATTGAAGTAAAAAATCAAAATTCACCGGCCTGGTTAAAATCCGGTAGGCTAAGTTCACTTACAGAAGGCAGGCAACCAAGTCATCGCCTCCTTTTCCTGCTCAACAAGTTCGCAGAAGCGATTTCCGACGTTGTTGATGATGTACTTTGCCATGTCAATGCCAATCTGAGGAGCTGTGATTGGAATCAGAGGCATCCAAAGAGACAGGTCGGCCCCATCAGCATCACGAGGACTGCAGAAGCCAGTTACCTTGCAAGAGCCCCTCTTCGTAGTGTTCAGCCTTGAAGAATGGGAAACGAACATGAACCATACAAGTCCACAACAGTGCAACACGGTAAAGCAAGGTAACAAACGGTAAGGAGAGGTATAAAAAGGTAAGGTAATTGTCCACTAACCAATGATTCTCCACAGGTTTGGGACTGAAAGATAACGAGACACAACAATACCAATCCAATAAATGAGAACCATACCTTACTATTACATTACAACAGACTGTAAATGTACGGGTCTCATAATCAACATTTATATACCATTTACATACATTTATATCTAGCAAGTCTGTCAAACGTGTGCTTTGCAAGGTCATTTCCAGAGGTCACCAGAGGAAGAAAAGAAAGCGGTCCCATAAGGCAAGACGCAGCCACTGGTATGAATTGCTAGCAACTTCATTTCTATTAGCCTCAGCAAACGAGGGCGGGTGACCAGTCCTCTCCCTCGTCACCTGATCTTCCCACCAACAGTCTACAGTACATGTATGCATTTTACAGCAGAGTTTGCAAGAGGGCACAAGTCGAGCAGAAATCTGGACATCTCTCTCCAGTTGGTAAAGACTTGAAGCTCTGACCTTTGGCTGACAGTCCAGCAAGCTAAATCCTAGACTATCACACACCCAGTAATACCAGAAGAAGGACGTTAAATGATAGGATGTTCTAAACACCCTAACCTGCGAAAGGCAAAGAAGCGACACAGGATCTTCGTGTTCTTGTCCGAACCCTTTTGCCCAGACCTGCACTCTCGGCAGACGGTAACAAGCGACGCAAGATCCAGACAGGAATCCTCCTGGACAAATGAGTTCTTAGGCAGCAGAGCATCGGGACCGTTCAACGGCTTCTTTGACAAGACACAGGACGGGGACTCTGTGTAAAGAAAAACTCAGTTTTAAAACACATCCACAATATAGTTACTTCAACCCTACACAATCCAACTCCAATTTGCTATTGCTGGCCCTGCTTCCTGGAATGACTTACATGCCAACCTTCGATGGGAGCTTCTCTCCCTCTCCCCTCCCTCTTCTGTAAGCGCTTGAAGACCGTATTATTCCCCAGTTCTGGGAAGGGCTAGGACAGCCTCTGATGAGGCTACCTTGAAGCGGCGCTTTACAAATTTACGATTACGATTACACTTCTTTGTTTTTGTAAAACACTGGACACTTACAATAATGCTACTTTTGGGAGCCGCTATTAAGGACCATTTTGTAACAGTGTTGCATCTTATAAATTTCATATAATCCAAAGCTGATCTGAAGTTGGTTTCCAACTGTGTTAAGTCAAAACCCGCCTCATAATAAAAACCTGTTAGGGTTTTGATGCATAAACCAACAAGAACTAATTAGTTTGAATCTGAAGCCTGTTAGGGTTTTGGTGCATAAACCAACAATCACTAATTAGTTTGAATCTGAAGCCTGTTAGGGTTTTGGTGCATAAACCAACAATCACTAATTAGTTTGAATCTGAAGCCTGTTAGGGTTTTGGTGCATAAACCAACAATCACTAATTAGTTTGAATCTGAAGCCTGTTAGGGTTTTGGTGCATAAACCAACAATCACTAATTAGTTTGAATCTGAAGCCTGTTAGGGTTTTGGTGCATAAACCAACAAGCACTAATTAGTTCAAACCTGAACATCAGATACTATTAGATTGCAGTAAAACTGCCATAACAATTAAAACTTGTTCTTTGTAGAACTGCAGGCTAAAAGTCAATGTAAAATCAGTAGAAAATCTCAGAGAAATTAACCCCAAGTGGAGTTAAAGAAACTCGCCAATTTCTTGTTCACTCAAAATCGATTTTCTGAACTGCTTAATCTTGATTTCACAATCATGCTTTGGCCGCTTTGGGTTTGTCTGAGGGGAAACGATATCAGAATGCAGACGGTTTACCGAAGCCTTTCCAAGTTTCTTTCTCTCCTGAACAATATACACAAAACATTAGAATCACTCCAATACTTTGTATACTTTTTGTTCTTATAACAAGCAGTCAAGCTGCAAGGAAATAGGTCCATGCAACAGTTAACGCCGTTTAAATCAATAACAGTTAACAATACTTTTAAAACAATAACATTAAACCATTACTTTTAAATCAATCACATTACAGATTATACAACAAAGCTCATTTGCAGCATCACTGATTAATTAAAGTAAAAAAGCCTACAAATTGATATCATCTCAAAGCAGCACATCACTCTGAAATCAGTAAAATCACCTCAACTGCAGGCACCAAAGAAAGCAACAACTGCTTGTACAGACTCAGCAAAAAATCTGTCTTCAGAATTGAATTCCAAATGCTCTGCATCTGCTAGACATTGCAAAATAAAAACAACATCCACAAACCTTTGTCTTTACTGTATAATTTTCTTCCTGACCGCCTTTCACAGAATCTGGCCAAATGAGCTCGTTATCCAGCATCTTTAGAAGCTTTTGAACCCCGGCAAGTCCCCGAGTTTCCTCCTCGTATTCCTTGACTACACATTGCCTAAGTATTTCCTCCTGATCTGCCAAGACTTTAGGAGTGATTTTACGTGAAACTTTTCTTACAGAGTTCGACTTCCTCGTCACTGATTTCAGGTTCTTTAAAGTGGAAAGCTTTTCACCTTTGCTGAAAGTAAGTTTCACAGAAGTCGTACTGGATTGTTTCTTAGTCGATGGCTCTCTAGGAAGAATAACTGGATGCTGATCATTGACATCTTTTCTCGGATTTTTTGATATTTCAGTTGGGTGGTTAGACGCTGCAGAATTGCCTAAAGTTGACTGGTGTTCTTGGATTTTTTTAAGTCCATATTTTGCTAAGATTTCGCTTGTACTTTGGACATGTGAACCGCCTCCAGCAGCCTGGTGTCTTTTTTGCTTCACTTTATTTGCAACCTGTTGTCTTTTTTGCTCCACTTCAGTTGCAACCTGTTGTCTTTTCTGCTCTACTTCAGTTGCAACCTGTTGTCTTTTTTGCTCTATTTCAGTTGCAACCTGTTGTCTTTTTTGCTCCACTTCAGTTGCAACCTGCTGTCTTTTTCGCTTTTCTTCAGCTGCTGCCTGTTGTATTTTTCGCACTTCTTCAGTCGTTTTGCCAACAAATCGTTCCATCTCTTGAATCCACGCATTCCGCTGAGTTTGGTTCATCTTGAATCGATCCACTGGAGTTACATGATTCACTTTGGGTTGATTCAACAGATGATTCACGCCAGTTCGATTCGTCTGAGTCATCACAGCTGTATTCGAAACTTCCACTTTCTCAATTCCAAGAATCCTTGAACTTTTCAGGCTGCTGTCGTCCACAAGATTTACAACTATTAAGTTCTGAGACTTTACCGGACTCATGTTCTGGAAGTTTAGCTTGTCTCCTCCACCTGGGCATCGCATATTCTGATTCCCTGGGAAAGACCACTTCCTCTCATGACCAGACCCACAACGGATAACAACGGGAATGTGCAACTGTCCATCTTCCTCGCTTTCACGGCTCGTCTCATGTTTCCCCAGGACTTTCTGAAAACTAGAATCTTCTGTAAAAAAGCTGGGACCGCCACAATGCTTAGAAGCCTCGGTTCTACTTGGGCTACATGTTCCATTCTGAGGCATCGAACCATCTGATGCGACACCAAAGCTGTTCTTCTGTAAAGGTACTGATAAATGTGTCCTATTGAAATGAAGCACTGGAGAGGAATAGTGATTTAGCCCAGTGGGTGAACGGAAAAAACCAGCAGGTGATCTGTTCTCAAACGTTGCTGGTGGATTTTGCCGATACCTAAAAAGTGAGCTGAACTTTCTCGAATCCTCGAAAGATGAAGCACTCGTGGCGGGAGTGGCAGTAGAATTGGAACACTGAGGCAAGTGTGTTGAAACGGAAGCACCGATCAAAACTGGAGATCGAATGTAACTCATTCTGTAGGCAGACGGAGGCGAATTCATTGAAACTGAAACGGGAGACCCCAAAGACTGAAAAAAGTAAATGCCATTACATAACAAACAACGTACTGGTGCCTTTGAACCTGTTTAGCAAACTTGTCAACCTTTTTAGATCATTTCAAAAGCCATATGTGCAGCAGATCTCAAGACGTACTTAAAATGCACTGTACTGAGTGTCATAATACATACATACATATGCATACATATATACATATGTATACATACATACATACATATGCATACATATATACATATGTATACATACATATGCATACATATGTACATACGTATACATACATACATACATATATACATAACAAAACAAGAGCAACAATAGTAACAAAACCGTAACTGTAAGATGTATCTGTGCTGTATGCATGCATACATCTTTCGATCCATACATCAATACACACATCTTTCTGTACTTCCATCATATTTCAATCCAAAACCCTATATCCTGTTGGCCATCAGAAAAATCAACCTGGCAAAAAGTGCAAGATATTCATGATCACACAACAGGGTTTGAAAGTGGTACAGTATGTGACATACTGATCATGAAGGTGGTTTCTATTCCTTCGTCAGTCTAATGGTACGAAAACCTTCCTCGTATTCAGGCGATTACCTTAGACAGTGAAGTACTTGGTGACGTAGCAGGCATATTCTGGGATTTCCCAGTCGCAAGGCAATGAGCAGCATCTTTTGGCAGAAGCTCACGTGGATGGCGTGATGTGCTCTCAGCGGCATCAAAATTTCTGGTATGAGAATGCACTGGGTGTCCTGCGGACGCCTTCTCATCTTCAGCACCGGTTTTCCTCATTCTCTTGTTCTATCAGATTACCAGATAAACAAATTAATTCATTTATATAATAGACAAATACAATTATTTAGTATTGTTAAAACCACAGAAAATAAACGCAATGCATGAATACGTCAATTCTGTTAGTATTAAAAAATTCCAGTGAAACTGTCAAAATTAATTCCTTACCTACCAAATTTTGTTCACGTTTGTTACAAATAGAACAAATTAACAAAATCTAACTTTAAAGGGACAAGGATCAAAAATATCTATTAATATTGCGTTAGAAAGCTTAAAATTTGTTTCTAAATGTTAGCAAAATAAAATGTGTCAGGTAAAACTAGATCAACTGAACGCAAAACAAAAACCTTTCTTCCGTTCTGTGAAAAAAAACAAATGTCTTCAATTCTGTGATAATGGCAGTTTAAAAAGCCTTCCGACAGCACATCCCAGAATGCTTTTTGCTAACACACAGAGCATCTCTGATTAGTTACTCTTGATGCAGTACCACACAAATTTCTGATTGCAATTACAATTACAACACTATACAGAGGTTCACACAACACAGACATCAGAGAAGGAACACCACTAAAATGTTTTTAACTTTCTATACAACAATCTTACCGGAACTGGAGAGCTGGGGCCTTCGCTTGGTCGTTTCTTTGCCAGTTTCAGTGCCGTCTGCCATAATTTCTCATCTACCAAACAAAGCATTTTTTATACACAAGAATAATTTTTTTATGGTCTTACCAGAACTGGATAATGTAAGACAATTTTTCTTATGTTCATTTATCCCACATTTCTCTAGTTACTCGTTGCACTTATCACGTGAGCGAGGTCAGTAAATACGAATCTGAGGTGCAAGAAAAGCTCTCACGAACTTGTCCAGGATCATTACACGGAGTCAGCTCAGCAAACTCCAACCATATAATCACTGGATTACAGATGCAGCAGGTTGTGAAATAGACACAGACCAACAAGCCACACACATCACTTTAAGTTTTATTATTTACTGGAAATCAATTTTTAATATTTGTTGAAAGTGGAGAAAACTTATCCCATACATAGCCTAAAAACTTGTGGAACAGAGAAAACTTTATAGAAGACAGAAAAACCGTAACAGAGTCAATCAGATGCAAAAGAGTCAATCAGATGCAAAAGAGTCAATCAGAAGAGCAAATGCTCTGTCGGCAGCAGAAGGAGACTTACTGGTTATCACTGGCAAGCCCAAAATCTGGATTAAGGCAGCATTTTCAGTATGTTGCACAGTCTTTGACTCGTCCATCAGCGTTATTAACTGAAAATAACAACATTATTCTGATAATCCGAAGCAAACAGATCCTGTTATGACTTGAGAGCACAAGAAAAAGATCAGTCATCCCAGTACTGAAAGGCAGCCATTGGTACAAAGTGACTAACTGCTTTCACTGTACTGTTGCTAGAGGGCTACTGTTTTGTTTTGCTATGCATATATATGTATACATATATATGTATATGTATGTATGCATATGAATGTATGAGTATATATGCATATGAATGTATGAGTATATATGCATGTATTCATTGAAAAATGAGCAGGATTGAGGCCATATGGTCACTATATAAAATCGTGTACATTTACATTTTATGATATCTCTAGACAATGCCTCTGACTTGTTGACGCAGCACTCGTGAATAAGCCAACACCCTATGCTTAGCTTTAAAACAGCTCTCTAGAAATTCAGACATTATGAATACGATTAAAAATCCACACCTTAGTCTGATCGTCAGCAGACAAAATACGAGCGCTGTACCACTGAGAATCGCCATCATCTTTGTTGTAGACCCGGACCTGATGGCCCTCGGAAAGAGAAGGGGAGCTGAGCAGAAGAAGCTGTCCCAAATGGTAACTGATCCATTGCTTTACCAGTCTCTTTTCGTCATCCACGAGCGCCGATACATCTTCTACCTGAATGAAATTACCAAATATCAAACTTATAAATATTTCATATTTTTAACTGAAATTAAAGATTTCACTGAACACCAAATAACAATCGATATCACAGTCATTCAAAGAAAAATATTAACAGGTATCCAAAGGTGAGACCAAAAGAACAAGCCCCGTTAACTGGGTCACCCAATATTTACAACAGGGCCACCTAATATTTATAACAGGGTCATCCAATATTTATAACAGGGCCACCTAATATTTATAACAGGGTCATCCAATATTTATAACAGGGCCACATAATATTTATAACAGGGTCATCCAATATTTATAACAGGGCCACCTAATATTTATAACAGGGTCACCCAATATTTATAACAGGGCCACTTAATATTTATAACAGGGTCATCCAATATTTATAACAGGGCCACCTAATATTTATAACAGGGTCATCCAGTATTTATAACAGGGTCATCCAATATTTATAACAGGGTCATCTAATATTTATAACAATGTCACCCATATTTATAACAGGGTCACCCAATATTTATAACAGGGTCATCTAATATTTATAACAGGGTAAACTAATTCTTTTAACAGATTTCATTCAAGACAGCATTTCTAACAATTATATCTTTCACCAGATTTCGTTAACTGCGCAAGTGCAATGTGACCTAAAATAGTTTATACATTTTTCATGCAATACATAAGCATGCCTATGCATTTAACAGTAAATTAACTATTTGGAACAGCCATCCAGTCAATTTGTGCATCAGAGTAAAACATAAACTCATCCCTCCCAAACCAGACCAGTGAAACCACTGTCAAATAATACAGACTTCAGGGACCTGCAAAACTGTGGAAGAGGCTCGAGCTGCAATTCACGAGAAAGGCTATTGCAGCTAGTAGGTCCAACATAGGCAAAGCTTCTGTGCTGAGTCATAGAGGTACGCATATGCGGTGACAGTGAAGCATTCACGTACAAGCTACCAGAGAGAGCCACGGCCTGGGACCTTTGAAACCAAAGTGCAGATATTAATGTCTGAAGTAAATATAAAACTAATTATGTCGTGCACCACAAGCGACTTACGTTGAATGGCGTGAGAGTCGACAATTTTCGGAAAACCAAAGCCTTATCAACCAGAAACTCCAAAACCACAGAATTTTCCTGTGCATAGCCAAACTTGTCCGTCAGAGAACAAAACACCTACAAACAAGTTTACAAACTTAGACCTTGAATGAATACTAAAGAACGAAACCGTGTCAGAAATGATGGAACAGAAATCTCTGAATGCTTTAGTCCCAATGAGATTTGAACTCACAACCACCCGGTTCACAGTACAGCAGGCTAACCATTAGACTATCACACACCGAGTCACACTCCTTTGAACTCCTTAAAGGATCACTTTTTAACAACCAGGCTCTGAGAAGAAGTCATTAGCTGGAATGATGATAACTGAGTCTACGGCACAAATATATGACAAAAACACTTTCAGCAGCACAACTGTACCTGGTACACAGGCTGTAGTGTAGTTTTCCAGGGTTTAACTTTTTACCCAAAGCCATTTTTCCAGAAGCAGTACTTAAAAATTCCAGTAGAATAATTATTACCAGTGCAGGCTTCAGTTCAGCTGTTGAGTCGACGTGTCTGTTTGCCCAAACCAACTTGTCCTCGATTAGAAAGACGTCAAACTCCTTAAATATTGCAACCCACTGCCGACAACCCCAGCTTTTATCATCGTCAAATTCAACCAAGACCTGCAAAAAATAAAACACTAAAATATTCAAATCTGTAATTTTCATAGACTTTTGAGTACTTTAAATGTTATCAATAATAATAAAAGCAGCAGGTTACAATGATGATCACAACAACAAGCTTTGGCCTGAGTAGGCGAGTAGATAAGGGCCTTGAATCTTAACACTGCTTAGCTACATTGAATTCCGGCACAGATGAGGCAACAGAGGGGTCTGAATTGATGTCCCTATTTTCCTTGGCAATGATGCACAAGACAGGTGCAGTTCAATTACAGCAGGGGTCACTGGTTCATTTTTAAAGTGGTGACCCACAAACCAGCGCTGGTCTGCAGAGCTGTGGTCACCAGCCCACAAAATGGTCATTAAAATTCAACTTACTCACAAAAATTAATAATTTTTTAAATGTAAAAAGCAAATTAGCGGCAAAACCTCTTGAACACTCATACTTTGTGTACAACTCCCCAAGGTCACGATTCCGTGTTTATCATTAGTTACTGTGAAAAACATAGTTATTGCCAGTCCTTAGCTTAGAAAAGTTAGTGACTTAGTGACCATTTCAAGGAACAGTATGCTGTTAAACAGACTTTCACATCTTAAATACCAGTTAATATGAATTATCTGAAAACCACTCGAACCAAATGTCACTGACATGCCTCTCTACCTCATTTCCATAAAACATTTGAAGACCATTGTGATCAATCATGGTTTTGTGTTGTTGGGTCGGAAGCACCTCTGACAAGTTTTCCTGGAAGTGACGCTATATAAATTTACAATTACAATTATAACCTCTGAAGGCCAGGTCCAAGGTCAACACTATACATTCCAGAACCAAGATGGTGGTCAAGTTGGTTTATTATCTTAGTGGACGTTGTGGTTTAGTTATCATGTCTTAACACATCATTAGTGTGTTTCTGCTATTTGTATTTAAACTATAAATTAAGTGTCTAAAAATCTGCTGCATTATCATGCTTGGCAAATAGTTTTTAATTCTTTCACTTTGTTTCTGTCAATTCTGTTTTTTTAAACTAACAAAATTACTGGCGTGTTTGCCATAGATCGGCAAAAATGACTTCAACATAAGTGGACCGAGTGGATTTTAGTGGGTCCTATATGCACCAGGTTACCGGGAATTGTTCCAACTTTTCAAAAAGATCTAGGTTCGCATGTGCCACGGTAATTGGTCTACTTTACATTTTTATAGAGCATTTAGTTCACGAAATATGAAATCTTGTAGTTTGCACCTTTACGTCAGTATTCTGCGAGTTCTGAACGGTCGAAGCTCGAATCACACCGCGACGGACAACTGCCGGGGACCTTCCGTTTTTATCTGTAGTCGTACATCTGACGGTTAGAATTCTTTTGCCTATTAAATCATCTCTCAACGGAAACGAATGCGACATTTTGCACGCAAGCAACAGATATCAGAAACTCGCGATAATGTTCTATACTTTCAAACTATGCGGTCAGCCACCACCATTTTCCGACCAAAGACTATTATTGGATGTTTACATTAGAGTCATGTGATAGCATTTTTATTTACTTCATTTATCATGGAAAGCTTAGCAACGCCCAAAGATGTTAATAAGGGAATGCCAAAGTTCATGATGTCTATGGGAACGCCATTCTCAATAAGTTCAACAAATGCTAAGCAAGTCTTATCACGTGATCCATTCCTAGTAAGCAAGTAAAAGTTTTTAATTATAATAATAATAATGATTAGCAACTTCTAATGCACCGGTGTCTAATGCACAAGGTATCATTCGATGGCGCACCAAAGCCATGCCACAGCAGGTCACTATCCAGAAGGTCAGTCCACAAAACAGAGGCAGCCTATGGTGGATAAGCAATTTGAAACAGGCAAGTTTTAAGTTGAGAACGAAATGACAGAAGCGACTGAGTAGAACGAACAGTTATTCTTCATGTTCTTCTTATGGTTCTCTGCCTAAGGGCTGGTTCACCTGTCCAATAGCGCCACTCCTCACAATGTTGTGCCTCCCCCCTTCAGAATGCTGTATCCGTTCGTCATCATCTGTTTATGCTAGCACGATCTGTATACCTCTGGGTAAGGATGGTGCTAGCATTCCATTCAAACGGGCAACAGTGGTGACCCATTCTATCAATCACAACAGTCCAATCCTATCCTGCTTCCCCTCCGTACCATCCTATGAACACCATCACCAACAATAGCCACCACAGCACCATGCTGCAGGGGCCCGGGAGCCTTGGCACCAAAAGCGCCGATGCTCACACAAGTTTTGGCTCTGTGACACCAAGGCAGGAGCATGCTCAATGTTTTTGGGCAACGGAAATATCCACCTATGCCACTGAACAAACATTAATACTACAAAACATAATAGTGATATATACTCTATTACGTCACAAATTAATGTTCTCCACCTTAGGTCTGTACTTGTTTGAGGTTGGCTCACACAACTTTTAAAACACTTCCAGGGTCACTGTCATGTTGGTTAGCCCCTCCCTCGGATTCTGACCTGGCTTCGAAACTGCCTCAACAACCTGGTTACTGTGTACTTTATTTGATACAGCTGCAGTTAGTGTGTTGGTCTCCTTGACGCAGCTTTTCTGTGGCACTGAGGAATTTTGGTGATTTACTGTATGTTTACATCATATTATATAATCCTCATGAAACAGACTAGTTGGGAATTATTTTATCAATTTATTTATTTCCGCCACTTATCATGCACACAAATTCAGTAAAATGAATGTCAGGCACTGATATTAAAACTCAGAACACAGCAGCAATAACCAAACTCTGTGCTTAATTAAATTAAATCAAATAAACATGAGCTCATTAAACAACGTAATGCCTAGTCATTCACCTACTGTACTTAAACTTCCACACACGTAAGGATGAACCAGCAAAATTACTGTCCCGACAACAATGTATCTAAGATATGGTTTGACAATAATTTCATTCAAACCCAAATATATATGCACGTATTAACAAAGTCATTTGCAAAAGAAATGCCAAGATTTGGCTTTCAGCACAGAACAAAGCCAAGTTCTTAAAAGTACAAAACATTACAATCGTCAGCCCAAATGCACTATGACTCAAAAAATTATTCCTGAGAAAAATTCCGTTGCAAATGTCGACGAAAGGTTGCAGTTAAAAAATTTTCTTTTCTGCCACATCATGTTCTCATTAACAAACCAACTACACAGAAAGAAAATCATGACAAATAAACTATGCTGGAGACAGAACTCATCTAGCTCCGCAATGGTCAAGTGGTCAGCATGCTGGACTGTCAATCTTAAGTTTGGGGTTCACAGTTCAAAACTCAGCCAGGGCAGAAATTAGTTCTGAGATTTAGGCTCCATTTGGAACCCAGCCAATTTAACTATAATGTGTACACCACCTCTACAATGTCAGTGGGAAGATTAGGCAGCAAGGGAAAGGGCTGGCCACCAGCCCTCATGTGCCGAGGCTAAGAAAAAAGAGGTCGCTAACAATCCATATCCATGACTGTCTTGGGAATAGATTGAGAGAATACTCTTCTCTTTTAAAACAACCAGGTACATTAGCAAATGCACACATTCTCTGAGCATAGATAGTAAAACAATCCAAAGTTGACACAATAGAAATGATATTGCCTAGTTAGGAGAAAACTACCTGACGCAATACTTAATGCTTAATTAATAAGTATTAACGCATAATTAATCACAGTTATCCTATAACAAAGATATCAATCAACCAGACAGAATACATCCAGTTGAGATTCAAAAGTTTATGGTGTACACACAAAACCAAAAGAAGCTCCTCATGTGCCTAGAAAACAAGTTCCCAGTTCACCTGCATCGTCAGCAGTTAGTAAAACCTGTGGGGAAACTGTGTTAGTTATAGAACGCTTGGTGTTACATTAAAATTCAGCCTACATGTTGATACAAGCTTGTGTTCGATTAAATTGTCAACATGCAGAGCAATGAAAACTTGCAGAAGCAGATACAAAGGTGCTTCTAAATGAACGAAGAGACAGATCAGGCAGAAATTTGTGGAATCCCAAGACATCCATGTAAGACTAAGACTAAACATCGACAAGAGATGTGTGCACTTTCCTCTCTGTCAATTACGGCTATCTAACAGATACTATGCACTAAGCCATCAACAAATCAACTGCTTACTACGTAGAACACATCCCTAAGAACGTGTTTCATTAGAAGCGTTTAGTCTGAAATATTAAATTGTGTAAGCACTTTGTAAGTTTAAAAAAACAACAAAAAGCTAACAATCCTTGCCTAGTTTCTGCCAATTCTCTGAGGTCATTCAGGTCTAAACTTAAGACAGATCTCTTCCAACTTGCTTACCCACCGTAGCCTAGCTTCTGGTTTCTCTTATCTCAGAATTTTACCTGGCTTCTCCAATAGTTTATGATTTTTTACTTGAAGCGACCATCGACTGATGCCTTGGGCATTATCATAACAGCACTATAGAAGTCTTTGGATTAGATTAGTCTTCTGCTTCTCTGTAGTCCAGCACAGGTCCCTTCTTACGTAGATGAATTTCTATGTTCTGTTCAGCAGCACAGTCCTCTGTCCTTTCTTCACTCCAGTGCTTTTCTTAGCATTGGGTTACCCCAATTCGATTGTTCATTTGTCTCCCCATTATGGTACATACTCTGAGTGGAGTGAACTTTTTCTCCTTCACCAACCCAGTACAACATCACCCCATTGTTCTATATTCTGTACAGATAATCAGTTTCCCCAAACCTACAAGATTTTAGATTTCTGGCATCTGCATTCACAATTTAAATGCCAGAAATCATCAATAATCTTCTCCAACCTTTTATCCATTTATACATCTGCCATCTGCTTTGAGAATCTAAATGCCACACTCTGCAACAAGGCTGTTAAAACTGCAAGTTACCTAATAGATAGAAAAATCTGTCTTAAACATGGACTCAGAGTAAAAGCCTTTCTACACAATTGCTGACTTAAGTAGTAGCTGAAGCATGTTCAGAGTGCTAGTGCATTTCCACAAAGGCGTAGAGCGGCTGCGGGATGATTCCCAAGTACGGAATTTTTTCCATTTGGATGATGCGAGCAGCTAGGCACTTCAGAGTCGTGTGCGCTGAGAAGTCTATTTTCAGCCCGTCGTATGCAAGATGGTGGGTAGCCTGGTGGCCGTCATTATTCCTAGAATCAACGTGAGCACCAGCAGCAACAAGCATGTTTGCCACCTTCCGAATCACGTCAGCATTGTCTGCATCTTCCTCTAACAGATGCAGCACAGTATTTCTGTTTTCATCCGTATCCTGAACGTCGGCACCGCACTCCAACAAGATCTCGATAATAGGAACGCTCGGCAACGGTGAATAATACTCATCGGTGACAAAAGTTGTGCTTTTGGTGATGGCGAGCAGAAGGAGTGTTTTGCCACTGGATGACCTCAGGCCAAGACGAATAAGACGGTGCACAAGTTTCTTCAGCACGAACGACTGAGACTCGTCTTTTGATAACCTGTAAAGTAAGTGTATCAGATGAAGGATGAGCTGCATCAGGCAGAGCAGTTTTTCTTTCTCAAAATCCGAAAGTGCACCAGTTTTAACGAGATTACGAATTTCTTCTCCCTCCATTGAAACCATTTCCAGAACTTCGTAGACTTCAGCGAAATGGAGATCTCTTTTGGCCGAGACGTTGAATTCGTTATCATGCATCTCCCAAAAGAGCTTACAAAGAGCCTGCAGCGTGAAAATGTATTCGTGCGAAAGATGTTCACCGACCGCATGTCGTAACTTAAACGCATACTTCCACAGAGCTATGCAGCGGCTGAAGTCGTGGGCATCGGCATAGACAGCGCCACGATACATAAGGCCGAAAATAGTTTCCTTATGGTTAGGACCAAGAATTTTTTCTCTCAGCAGCAACGCCTGCATGAAAACCAAATCCTGACTGTGGCTGATTGCATCAAGCTCAACCAACGAGGCTGCCTCAGTGGCAAAACCATACGCAGGATTTGGCAGCAGAAATTTGGCATCTGTCGCACTGTCTATGCACTTGGCAGAGCGCAACTCAATTGCTTTTTTCCACATCGAGAGTCCGTGAAACGTGTCTAATTTCTCATCTATAAAGTTTCCTCCCATGAGTTGGTAGGCTTCAATCTGTCGGTCAATACTGGGCTGAAGTGTCTTGAGCAGGAAGTCTATGATATCTATATAGCCCTTAAGGCTTGCACACTGCAAAGCGTCATCTCCGTATTCATTTCTCATGTACGGATTTGAACCCCTCTCAATCAACAGCTGCACCGTTTCAAAACGCCCTTCCTTGATGGCATAGTGCAGTGCAAGATTGCCCGATGTATCTGCGATGTTTACGTCCACACCCCTGTCGATGAGAAAGCGACACAGTTCAACATTCTGTACCGAATTGATGAGGCAGGTGCCGCCATTCTTGTTTGGTTTCTCCAGATCACCACCGTGGTCTGCCAGGAATTTTACCACCTCGATGTTCGTCATGTAACACGAGGAACGGACTGGAGTTGACCCGGTGTCCGAAACAGCATTCACATCGGCGCCGAGACTTACCAGCGTTTCAACCGCTTCGAGCTTGTTCGCAACCGCAGCACACCACAGTGGAGTCACGATGTGTTCCGAGCGATCCTCTTCGACGTGATAGATGCCGCGCTCCTCCAGGTCTGCGTGGCACTCAGTCACAAGAAACTCAATGAACTCTGGACTTCCCAACTTGACAGCCGTAAAGACAGCAGGATTCACATCAACATCTGCATGTTTCCTGGTCAATTCCTTACGGATGTCATCTGACAGCTTTTCAACAAGCATTCGGGCTTCCTTAAGTTGATTCGAAAGCATGCACTGAATTAAATCAGCTGCCAGATTATTAATTTCATCTTCAGTCAGTTCAGATTGTCCAATTTGGTTTACCTCCATCTTGAATATTTATAAGATCTACAAATATAAAATGTACCAACACAAAGATAAACTGTAACACTACCTATTTAACGGTGATTGGTAAATAGAAAGAGGTCCAGGTGGTCAGCTGGTACCATTTGGTAATCTTAAGCAAATGGTTTAATAATTAAGCATTGGGAATCACAGATAAAATACAGACCAGCAATGCTAATAGTGCCCAAAACACAGCTGAACTTCTGAGACCATAACAGACATTGGTCAGCTACAGATCATGGCAAAGCTTAAATCTTATTTTGTTCACATCTATATAGAGACATCTGCTACTGCTTATTTAATAACTGGCATTGGATAGACGTCTATAAAATCAGTGATCCTCTGCAGCGAATTAACAGAAAAACAATTTTGCTGGAGTCGACTCTGCAGTTGTCACACTAGTTATACTGTCCCTGATGTAACAGTTCTAAAAATTATAGCAAAAAGTTCACTTACTTAATTAAAGAGCACATAACAAGACTGCTGTTTCTAGCAAGCACCTGGTTTTTAAGTCATGGTTGATGATATATATTTATATATCACGTAAGTAACCATTTATTATTATAGTATAGTATGATAAAGTCGAAGAAGAAAGTTAAGCCTACTAGGTATTTTTATACGTATTCCTTGCACAGTATACTGTGATAAAGTAATCCCTTACCAGTTAAAGTAAAGTAACGACTACCTGGTAAACATTTCCAGAAATTTATCAACGCCCCACAAAAACTGCGTGAGAGTACCGGAAATACACCCGCGCTTAGTCAAACCAAATTCGCAAGCGGCTGAGCCGGGTTGGGTCAATTTCAGTAACTGGTCGAAATCCTCAGATCAAGTGTTTATGGATAGGTAAAGTGTGTTTATGGTGAAAGACGGAAAACTTTTTGATTTGAGTTTTGAATTACACGGAGATTATGTTTCGGGCAAGAGCAGTTACAATATAATAACCAGTGCTTTGCTTACAAACAGCGCTGAGTGATAAAACAGTAATTTGAATTTGAAACCATTTAGCAATGCATCTCCAGTAACTTTGGTTTACACTTGTAGTAATTGACCGATTACTGAAATAATTACACTCACTTACCGACATACCAAAGAACTTCATCATCGTATGTGTATATATTATTATGCGTAGCTTCCTTTAAAAAATGTGTAAATAGGTCAAAAAGCGCCACCGGGCGGTCACGGGGTTAGAAATCTCCAAGGTTCGCGTGCTGCCACGATGAAGACCGTGCGCATTAATCCTTCAGTTATGTTCGCGGTCATCGTAACCATTAACGACTGAGAGCAACAATTTATCGTTATCGTAAACTAGAAATTTGTACAGCGCCCAAAGGATCTAAGTCGCGGAAACCAGGTTATTCACAGGCGCTCAGTCAAAAGAAAATCGAGAGGCTTGAAGAGGTCGCTTCCGGGTCGAGTTTAAAGAGTCAAGCAGGTGGACAGACAGCTACCGTTGATAGTGTTTGGAATGGGAGTGGAGAGATTAGGGAAAGAGGAAGAATCAGAATATGATCTGCGGAAGACTGTTTTTAGTTTTGAGTGCAGAGGTTGCAATGGAGATGAAGTGTTGGTGAGATCGTAGGATGAGTCAGATAATTATCGTAATTTTGGTGAGAGTTTATTCCAGAGAAGTGGAGCAGCTAGGGGTCTAGGGTTGTGGAGCGATTTCCATCTTCTAAGAGGAACAGGTGGCGGGAGGACGCAGAATTGTTAGGAGATAAATAGTACGGCCACGTTGATTGGACCAACAACTTCGTCGATTGCAAATCCACCAGGAGGTTATTTTTATAAGGTAAGGGCTCGTCTTTGTATCCGTATTCCACACATCCGTAATCTATGTTCTCCAAATCTAGGACTTAACATCTGTAATCTATGTTGCGTTGCGTGCAATTTAACGGGACGGTTAAGACTTACTACGGTCTTAAATTGACCCTTCCTTCAGAGAATTTATCAATAAATCGGACCTAAATCCTCTACGTCTGCATTCTTGCGACGTTCCAGACGTTCCTTGTCCGTTAAAAGCAGTGCGACTGCGTAGGCATTATGTATACGAATGTATAGTCCTGTATATAGACAACATCGTCAAGAAGAACAACTGCAAGCAACGTCAGTTATAGCAGCAGCTGCAATCAGCCCAGTGGTATTGCATTGAAGGCAGGGGCATTTCTGGGTCTTAAGTCGCTATTTAAATATCCAACTACATGCAGTGGTGTGCAAGTCTGGAATCACAAACCAGTTATGCTGTTTTTAAGCTTTTCGTCTTTGTTTTGCTTCTGAAGGGTTCAGCTGCGTGTTATTTTATTTTGCTATTACTCTTCTACGAAAATCAAGCGGATTAGGTTACTCGCACTGTTCCTGTATCGCTTGGTTATCGAACCAATAGTGCCACCTTGGTAACGACGGATCTTGCTGCAAAAGTTGAACTGGAGCCGAACACTTTTGCCTATCGATTTTGTTTTTGACTGAGCTCCTGTGAATAAGCTGGTCCCCGTGACGTGGCTTTCGTTGGGCGCTGTAGAAATCTCGGAATTACTATTACGATTAAATGAACCAATCACATCAACGAAATTCTGGCCAATCAAAACGTTTGCTTTGTTAACCAGTGACGTAGCTGTTATTTCAGACGAGAACCATAAAACGTGAGCTCAGTGTCAATCTTCAGTTGGCCAGAAATGGTTGGAACGTGAGAGAAAGATCTGTTGAATCGATGAAACAAGACATTCTAGAGGATTATTTTGAAGGTTAGAGTCTTAAAAATCATTTGCGTGAATCGAGGATTATTTTTTCTTCGTGGACTGTGTTTAATCCTGAGCTGGTTTTGAGTTTTTGACGATATATTTGGATTCGCGTTGAAAGCCGTTAGGAAGAACGCTCCATTTCGCGCCAAATTGGCGCGAAATTTATTGTTATCGATTCAAAATAACAACGATCCATTTCGAAATCCATTGGCAGAATTGTACTAAAATAAAGTCTAATGGCTTCGAAGAATCTATTCTGAAATCAGCAGCAGCTCTAATTATGATGACAAATTTATACTTCTTGCATTTGCATTAATACTTGATGTCATGCTTCAAATTTGTTAATCTCTTCTCACATTAATATAAAAAACCACTACTTAGAATTAAATGAGAGCATGAATATGGTTATATGTTGACGTACCATACATGCAACAAGTTATCATGTTTTGAAAAACCCGAGTTATACTATACATTAAGATACATAGTAACTCAGTGGGTTGGGCCAGCTTGCCTCATTAGCACGTGTGCCACTTTGGTGCTTGCATGCTTTAACATTGGGCTAACTTTTGTGATGTCATATTCTGGCTCGGGCATGTTTTGCTGACTCAGTGGGTTTGAGACTATAAAATATCAAATACACTGAAAGGACAATGTTTGAGAGTATCATGTGTTTTAGAACCTCTAAGTGTTTGCCCAGTTGATTGCTTTAGTTATAAATAATGTCGATTTTTGCAATTTATAGGTTCGTGCACGTAGAAGTTAAAGGTTGACGATACAAGTTAAATATTCTAAAGAAAATCAAAGACTATCTTTCATCAACTGAAAACAAAGCTAGAAACTGGACCGTTACACTGTATCCCCTCATCAACCTTGAACATGAAACTTTTGCATCACCACATAGATCAGACGGTCTTAACTGGTTCTACTTAAATGCTTCACAGATACAGGCCAAACATATAAACTATCAAATCGAATGAATCCAGACAAATTGTGAAATTATGTGATCAGCAAGACCTAATGCCAAATATTAATGTGACCTGTTCATAGCATGCTTTGAACAGGCTTTTCAGACTGTCGTGAAGCAGGCTACCATTGGATATGGTTCCAAAAAAAAATATAGTCTGCAGATATCCGAAGTCACTTAAGGCAAGACACCGGCCCGACTCAGTTGCCACAGGTTTGGCGATTTCATCCAGTTTCATGTAGAAGTTTAATATTGGCGATACAAGTACAGTTATGACTGAACGATTTTGCATTGAAATATTCTAAAGAAAATCAAAGACTCTTTCATCAACTGAAAGCAAAGCTAGAAACTGGGCTGTTACACTGAATCTCCTCAGCAGCTTTGAACATGGAACGTTTGCAATCACCACTTACGTGTAGATCAGACGGTCTTAACTGGTTCTACTTAAATGCTTCACAGATGCAGGCCAAGCAGTTTATATAAACCATCAAATCGAATGAATCCAGACAGATTGTGAAGTTATGTGAACAACATGACTTATTGTCAGTATTAATGTTACCTGTTCATAGCAGACCTTAAACAGATTTCTTAAAGTGGGATGCACTACGCTGCCCGGGGAGACAGTTCCCAGAATAACAATGCAAGAGAAGGCACAGGAACTGAGTTCCTGTGCAAGAGAGAGGGCCACCGGCGTGGCGATCTCGTCAACGCCGAGCAGCAGCAATATAACGGGAGCCTGTGTCGTCACCTAAAACACAAGAGCACGACACAGTTCGCAGATTAATTTATATGTAATTCCTATACTTCTTTTTCTAATTAAACTGAAAGCAAAGCTAGAAACTGGGCTGTTACACTGAAGCTCCTCAGCAGCTTTGAACATGGAACGTTTGAAATCACCACCTACGTGTAGATCAGACGGTCTTAACTGGTTCTACTTAAATGCTTCACAGATGCAGGCCAAGCAGTTTATATAAACCATCAAATCGAATGAATCCAGACAAATTGTGAAGTTATGTGAACAACATGACCTATTGTCAGTATTAATGTTACCTGTTCATAGCAGACCTTAAACAGATTTCTTAAAGTGGGATGCACTACGCTGCCCGGGGAGACAGTTCCCAGAATAACAATGCAAGAGAAGGCACAGGAACTGAGTTCCTGTGCAAGAGAGAGGGCCACCGGCGTGGCGATCTCGTCAACGCCGAGCAGCAGCAATATAACGGGAGCCTGTGTCGTCACCTAAAACACAAGAGCACGACACAGTTCGCAGATTAATTTATATGTAATTCCTATACTTCTTTTTCAAATTAAACTGAAAGCAAAGCTAGAAACTGGGCTGTTACACTGAAGCTCCTCAGCAGCTTTGAACATGGAACGTTTGCAATCACCACCTACGTGTAGATCAGACGGTCTTAACTGGTTCTACTTAAATGCTTCACAGATGCAGGCCAAGCAGTTTATATAAACCATCAAATCGAATGAATCCAGACAAATTGTGAAGTTATGTGAACAACATGACCTATTGTCAGTATTAATGTTACCTGTTCATAGCAGACCTTAAACAGATTTCTTAAAGTGGGATGCACTACGTTGCCCGGGGAGACAGTTCCCAGAATAACAATGCAAGAGAAGGTACAGGAACTGAGTTCCTGTGCAAGAGAGAGGGCCACCCGCGTGGCGATCTCGTCAACGCCGAGCAGCAGCAATATAACGGGAGCCTGTGTCGTCACCTAAAACACAAGAGCACGACACAGTTCGCAGATTAATTTATATGTAATTCCTATGCTTCTTTTTCAAATTAAACTGAAAGCAAAGCTAGAAACTGGGCTGTTACACTGAATCTCCTCAGCAGCTTTGAACATGGAACGTTTACAATCACCACCTACATGTAGATCAGACGGTCTTAACTGGTTCTACTTAAATGCTTCACAGATGCAGGCCAAGCAGTTTATATAAACCATCAAATCGAATGAATCCAGACAAATTGTGAAGTTATGTGAACAACATGACCTATTGTCAGTATTAATGTTACCTGTTCATAGCAGACCTTAAACAGATTTCTTAAAGTGGGATGCACTACGTTGCCCGGGGAGACAGTTCCCAGAATAACAATGCAAGAGAAGGTACAGGAACTGAGTTCCTGTGCAAGAGAGAGGGCCACCAGCGTGGCGATCTCGTCAACGCCGAGCAGCAGCAATATAACGGGAGCCTGTGTCGTCACCGAAAAAACACAAGAGCACGACACAGTTCACAGATTAATTTATATGTAACTCCTATGCTTCTTTTTCAAATTAAACTGAAAGCAAAGCTAGAAACTGGACTGTTACACTGAATCTCCTCAGCAGCTTTGAACATGGAACGTTTGCAATCACCACCTACATGTAGATCAGACGGTCTTAACTGGTTCTACTTAAATGCTTCACAGATGCAGGCCAAGCAGTTTATATAAACCATCAAATCGAATGAATCCAGACAAATTGTGAAGTTATGTGAACAACATGACCTATTGTCAGTATTAATGTTACCTGTTCATAGCAGACTTGAAATATACTTCTTAACACGGGATGAACTACGCTGCCTGGGGACACAGTCCCCAGAACAACAACGCAAGCGAAGGTACAGGAACCAAGTTCCTGTACAAGAGAGAGGGCCACCGGCGTGGCGATCTCGTCAACGCCGAGCAGCAGCAATATAACGGGAGCCTGTGTCGTCACCTAAAACACAAGAGCACGACACAGTTTGCAGATTAATTTATACATAATTCGTATGCTTCTTTTTCAAATTAAGCTGATAATTACATCTTGCCAAACCTACTAAGTATGCACTTGGCAAGCACATTGTAAGCAGTGCCTTATGTGCCACAACTGGAGGCACATACGGCACTAAAATTATTTGATGGACGAGTCCTCTGTTGCATCTGATAACTATGTACGAGTGAGTGTGTTTCTTTGAAAAAAGCTTTGAGGTTTTATGAAAAACTTTGAGACAATGCTGAAACGCTTAAGTTCCACTGCGGATAGCATTAACCAGCAAAATGAGGAAGATGTGTTAGAGAAATAAAACTGAAAATAGGACTTGGAATATACAATACAAGTGCCAAAGGAGAACCCATTAGAGCACCTGAAGGTGTAGATAGCAGTCAAGGGAAGAAGAAAGGTGGTATTAGTTGGGGTTTCTGTGGCAAGATGTTAGGAGAAAAGCCCAATACTGCATCACAGGCACATAACTTTGCTGGTTGGTGTTTGTCTTGCACCGCTGAACCACCTTTCATGTAATGTTCATGTCTGCTTGGCTGACCTCTGTCTTAAAAAAACCTTTTTATCGTGATTTTATTGTTAGAAGTTTTAGAGTTATAAGCTCAACACCTCTTTACAGTGATTTTGTTGTTATAAGCTTAAGAGTACATACCTGCAGAAGTAACTGCGGGACTAACGACACTGTGAGCCCCTCTGTGTCCCTCACAAAGAGGGCCTCCCCACAATTCAAAGACAAAGTACTGATCAAATAATCTTGGAAATCTACGACAACACACAATTCATCTTGTTTATGTTATTTGCTGCAGAAATATACATCGAAGCATTTGACATCATCCATAAAACACACATCTATTTAGAACGCAATACTATGTGATGCATTACAAATACAACTGCATTTGACGTTTCCGTCCTTCCAGATTTCACAAATGCATACAACCATCCTAAACAGCAATAGGTGCTGTGGTTCACAGTAGCCTGTTGGCTAGAGCACTCGGCTTGTAATGCAGAGTACGCGTTCGAATCTCCTCTGAGACTGTTACTGTGTAGGGACCCTGAGCAAATCCTTCACTGGTAATTGCTCGGCACCGTTGATTGATGCCTAATAAGTGCAGAAATAAATAAAATAAGAACTTGCTTAGGGTCCCTACATAATAATCACCTCTGTGATAGCTTGAACGTTTTAAGTCAAGTGCTCTAGCCAATCAGCTACCATGCCACCCACTTCAAGTGATGTTATGTTGTCTCATCTTACATTACATTACCTTTACATTACATTGGGCTTATGTGTATACATGTATATCACACGAGAGTATATTCCATTACTATTTTTACAACACGTGTTTCCTCTATAGTTTACTGTCTTTTAGTATGACTTGCTTATTGTCAAGTGGGTTTATTCTTCTGCTAATAAAGATGCATGAAGGACTTCTGCAAGGTCCCAAGGCTGTACACAGTAATCACCTCAATGTACTTATCTTATATCGGTGGAAGTTAGATGTCTGAAGCAAGTCCACACAAACAGCCAAAAGCGTTGAATTTTAAGAATTTGATAATTTCTGTTCATGGCAATTTATTAATAAAAACACAAGTAAATATACAGTTCAAATCACCAAACAACATTACTGGAAGTAATAGAGTTTAACGGAAAACATCTGACCTTCATTGCCTGAAAACAAAATGCCGTGATGTACGTTCAATGCACAATCAAAGCAAACAGGTCTCGTTTCTCGGAAGGCGATAGCCATGGCAGCTAGTTTTTCTAGGTAAATGCCCATTTGATCCTGAAAAAAGACATCCTTTAATAATAATGGATTATTTTATAATTTAATAGTTTTTAACCAAAGCATAAAATCCAATGGGAGGGAAAAACTATTCAATGCAATGCACTGCACAACTCGTGAATGGCTAATATTATTTACATATGTACAGGTCCTCGAATATACTCTAGAACAAAAGGTTCAAGAATCCCAAGTAGTTGTCCTCCGTGCTATTCAAAAGAAAAGTTCCTTACAACAGAAACCTAAATGTCCAGTTTTGCCCAGTCTGGTGTCTGAAGACCGGATCAACATAACTGTTCAGCAAGGCTTGCACAAGCTTAGTGCTACTTCGAAAGTCATGAGCTTCTCCCATCACTATTGATGTAGTCAACCTGTGGTAAATGTATATGTACATATTTTTCTATAGCAACCATATCGCCTCGACCCTGTTCATTTGTCAATGAACTTATTGGGTGAGGTCCTTCACTACTGCTGCCCGTTTGAATGGATGCCACACCATTTAAGGTCCCAAAGCACGAACCACTGATATAGTATCAAATTCAGTCACATCCAAAAGCTCCAAAACATTAGCTAGATAAAACTCATCCACCCAGTTTTAGAATTTAAATTCCCAGAAGCAAATATAACCCATAAATCTACAACATATAATGATCTAGACTTACAAAACTGGTCACTTTTCTTGCGCTATTGGTCTGTATTTACAAATTGATCCAAGGTTCCCCTTAGCTATAAATAACTTCAATCTAATGAATATTTATGACGGTTTTATTTGATTACGGTCAGTTCTTACCACAATGGATTTAAAGATCAGTGTTCAGAGTGTAGAAGATTGTCAGATTCTAACCAAAGAAATCCTCTTTTTCTTTGTATTTCCATCTGCCATCGGTGGCCATATGAACGCTTTCTTTGCTGGAAGCGATGATTCTGACACATCTGGTCTCCTCTAAAGGCATTCTGGAATACATGCAGTACTGTACATTGTTTGTTGTTTTTGCTGGGTATGAATAAATCAACTTTATAATGAACAATTTTGTGTGACAAGGATAGGCTATAAAGGGTTCAGAATATAAAGTATAAACTTTAGAAGCTAACCTGGGGTAAATTTTTCACTCCACTGTCAGTATTTGTGCAGCAGTGTTTTACAGCTTTGGAGTTTTGCCATGCACTTTGGTGTAACTGTTCCTAAATGATTTTTGCTTGATTTCATATTTTTATCTTACTTATTTTTGATGCATTTGACTGATGTCATCTTGACGAGTTTTGTTGATAACTAGTGTGTAAGATGTCTTGAAGGTTATCTGCCACTAATGCTAGCAAACTGATATCAGAATGGATTGAAAATGATGACAGTGATGATCATAATATAGAGTGTGATGACAGTAGCGATGTATCGGAGCTAGGTAACGTTAAAATCGATGATGATTGCGAGGACAGTGATACAGGTAACAATTTACTGAGCGACGCTGATATGAATATGTGAACTTTATGTATGCAGAAACAGAAATGCTTGTCGAATATCATAAGCAGCCAGACCTGACTCCATGCAGAATTAAATCCTATTGCTCTATAAAACAGATAAATCACATTGTTTATTGGCTGTCTTGTAGTAAAGATAGTAAGAGGATCGCATCAATTGTTATTATAAGTCAGGTACAGATGTCACTGTTACAATGTGTTTAAATGCTGTGCTTAAACGCTTTAGTTATAACTGGTTTAAATAGCAGCATTGTTACAATGAACTTTCATGGTACTGTTACAATGTGCATAAAAACCATTGTTACAATGTGCATAAAAACCATTGTTACAATGTGCATAAATGCCATCGTTATTGTGTTTAAATATCATGGTTACAATGCATTTAAAGTCATTGTTACAAATAAGTGAGCGGTAATGAAGAACAGGAGGCCGGCCAAGTTATGCGATAAATTTGCAAATTACAGGTAAAAATAGACATATTTTTAAAGAAACATCACTAAACTAATTAATGAAATCTATAAATCTGTTAATTTAAGTAAGAGGAAACATGTGTGTAAGCCAGTTTAATCTAATTTTTAAAAATCATGTCCTCGACTTCCAGTTCTTGAATACCGCCGAAACACTGAAGCCAGATGTTGCTAAAATGGCCAATTAGCAGTCGGGAGTGCATTTTTCAGTGAATTTACCAGGTGAAATCCTTCATCACCGCTGCCACGCCATATACTGTTCCTGTGAATGAACCGTGGTAGCCCGAGATTTCCAAATTGCCTAGGAGTTGTTCTGTGTGTGCTTATCAAAAAATAGCTGGTGGCAAATATAAGCTAACAAAAGCTGTAAATTTTCTTGAAAGTTGTCAAAAATATGTTTGTCGAAAATGCTTCGAGGCCCTTCATACACGATCCTCTCTAAACTGAGCTACTTTATTTTTAGTGCCTGAAATGTTTGTTATAAGTGTAACCACTGTTGGTAATAGTCTTTTCATTTTATGCTGTTGATTAAATTTTTTTTAAATTTTCAAATGAAATATTAGCGTTTTTAATTGTTTAAAGTTTGTCATGAACTGTGAAGTCATTTTTTGCCATTATGAACTTTTGGATGTCATATTCTTGCAAAGAATTAAAAAAGTATTCAGATGATATACAATATGTCTATGTTGTGATGATTTTTAAGTGAAAACTTATTCATAAGCTATTCAAGGTAAAATTTTGTGAAAACAATATAGCTGCCAAAGAGATAGCGACCATATTATGGCCTTAACCCTGCTCATTTTTCAATGACTTAATCGGGTGAGATCTTTCACCGCTGCTGCTCGTTTGAATGGAATAATAGTATATGGTTACTTCATTTGTAAGATGTTTGATTAAAACCAAAGCAGTGTTCACACTAACCTGTTAAATAATTACCTAATTAAGTGAACACATCAATTAATTTCCGGTTATTTTCTAGCCATGTGCAACACAGAACGTAAAGATTTCATTACCAACTGATTTTAATAGGCCTGGAGGATTTAACAGTGACAAAAAGATGGTTCTGTTGCTTACAAATTCCTTTCCCTTGAGTCTCTGCAACCGGGCTAAAGCTGAACTCGTGTATGATTCGTTAGGATTGACTACACCCAGTTCATATATCTATGGTCTCCATGACTACACGTTTGATTCGCTGTAGGATTTGGTTCTGAAAAGGCTGGAAAATGGTGTTCGTGACGGGTCAGGTCTTTTGCAGGAACTGGTTTTAGCAACTTGTATGTATGTATTTATGTATTACCAACGTATGTGGGCCTATGTATGGTCAAAGCCAGCCTTTATTATACAAGTCTTCGTGCATTGGGCATAGTTCTTTATTGCAATACTAGCCTATCCCGCGAAAAGCATCTGTGAGCTTGTTCTGCAAAATTATCCCTCTGCTGCTCCTTATTAGCTCCTTTTATATAGTCATATTATTCGCGCGATGGCGCCGGCGTTACACGTTGCCATTTCAAAATGGCATACTTATAGTATCGGGAACCGCTCTATTTGGGCGTGGCTTTCGGCATGGCCTCTGCCTACTGTGATTGGTTTTAGTCGCCGTTAAGATTAACCGATACTATAAAAATGCCTTCTAAATTTCTTTATTGACCACGCATCTAAGGCTCTTATCACACAGCTATAATCTGTGTGAGGTAACATGGTATCAGAGAGTAGGCTATGTCTAAATTCTACTTAAATCGTACTCTAGGCTTATATTACGTAATGACAGAAATCCCGGCAATCTATGTATTCTAGGTACTTATTTGGGCACATCTATCTATACATATTGCATTGCAATACCGCTAGTTATCGAAACTGCCAATGTAATACTGTTGAACAAACGAGTCATAGTAGCGTTACCGTGTTCTGCGGGCGTCACATCGCTGCAGCCAGAGGCAAAAACTCAAATTTTGCTTCGCTATTATTTTTTAACTACATTTTCATCGCGAAAGTAAACTAGCTCGATTCTACGATACCGTGATTCATACACTCTGAGCATTGAACAACACAGGAATGAGAAGGTAATGCGCACAGTTCTCACGAGGAATAGTTGGACAGGGAGGATTAAAAGTGACTTGGATCACCGCTTCCAGGTGGGTCAGTTCTTCGGGTCAACGCGGGGAAGAAATATGACTGCGTGACGTGATAATACCAAAGATCTTAGAGTATACAAGATATGACACTCGGCATTTCTCAATAGACCTATCTATCAATCGTAATCGTAATTCCGAGATTTCTACAGCGCCCAACGAAAGCCACGTCGCGGGGACCAGCTTTTTCACAGGATTTCAGTTAAAACAAAATCGATAGACAAAAGGGTTCGGTTGGGGTTGGAAAGGAGAGAGAGATAAGAGGAAGAAGGGGTGTCAGGATAGGATCTGTGAAAGAGGAATGTACTCAAGTACTCAGGCGCTGCCAGTGCAAAACGTTTATAAAGGTGTCGGGTGACGCTAATAACCTTCGCTATGATACAGCGTCGAGAAAGTACTAATAATATAATCCCAACCGCTAGGGGCGTCACAATCGAAGAAGCTGTGTTCTCAGTGAGCAAGGGCGTATTATCTAACGGCCCCAATGAACGTGGGTGTGTGTGATCTGACCCTGGCCGAGTTATCTACTTTAACCAACCATCCGCTAGATGGCGTGGCTGTTTTGAACTGGTGACCACCACACACGCGTGAGTTACATAGCGAACATAACGTGTCATATCTTATCGCATTCTAAGATCTTTGCTAACACCACGGACGGTCAGAAGAAAGGAGGCTAGACGAGGGGTCCCCAGAACAATCTGCCTGTGCTCTTCTCGTCCTCGCTGGTGAAGAAATCCACGACCGCCGTCAGGAACTCGTCAAGGCTGATCACCCCGTCGCCGTTGGTATCGATGGCAGCGAAGGAGGCGGGGGCGCCGGCCGTGTCGAGCCCCCGGCACTTGAACATGACGATGTACTCGTCCAGCTGGATGAAGCCGTCCTTGTTCGTGTCGATGTTGTGGAATTCCAGCGTCATGAGATCCTTCAGGGTCTCGACGAACTTCGGGTCCGTCCTACGTTTCGTGAACGACGCGATGAGCTGATCCTGCGTCAGGGTCTTGCCGTCCGTCGCGGCACCCTTGAGGAACTCGTTCCACACCTAGACGGACAGCAGGTCTAGTCTTGCAACTTTTGTAGCGCTGTTATAATAGCGCACGTAACAGATTACAACCCAACTCCGGTCTACCGGTCTAGTTACCTGTATTGCATCCAAATCTGTCGCAAACTACAGCATATTCTTGCCAATTTAATGTTCTAATTTGCAAACGACTACATGAATAATAATAATAATAATAATAATAATAATAATAATAATAATAATAGCCGGATGAGACGCAGCCGTTCCAGATGCTCATTACTGTCTCCGGACTAATTTTTTCACCACCTGAGAGATTATACCTACCTAAAAGAATAATAATAATAACAGTGTTTCTGGTTTTTAGGAATGCGTTGTATTTTTACTGATTACTACTTGCAAATACCCATGCCCTAGGGTTAGGGTTATTACGCAGTTTGTTTTACATCCGGTTCAGTCAGTGTCATGGATAGATTGGATGTAGTATCTTCTGCCTAGAAATTGTGTACGTTGACAATTTTGAATACATTTGCTGAAGGGCAATAGATACAGGACAAGTTCAATTATAAGCGTACCTTAAGGGCGGGCCTCTTTTAATGTAGCCTTACACGTTTTTCTTTACCCTGCTCATTTTAAAGTGAATTTACCTCAGTGCGTGAGGATGTTGGTTCGCACACCGATCGTGGCTATATCGTAATCGTAATTCCGAGATTTCTACAGCGCCCAACGAAAGCGCGCCGCGGGGACCAGCCTATTCACAGGCGCTCAGTCAAAACAAAATCGATAGGTAAAAGGGTTCGGTTCCAGGTCAAGATCCAAAAGTCAGGCGGAGAGATTTAAATCTCGAACTATCACGGTCCCTACGCGGGGACCTTAAATGGCGTGGCACCCACTCAAACGGGTAGCAATGGCGTGGGATCTCATCCGATAAAGTCAATGAAAAATGAGCACGGTCGAGGTAATACGGCCGCTACAGGAAAACGTGTACGTTTATAGGCTACGTTTACAATCCGGAGTTCAATTCGGTGCAAAACACGTGACAGACGGCAGATAATTACAGACAGAGAGACAGACAGACAGACAGACAGACAATGCACGTGCGTTTGTCACTCTCAGATAAAATCAACTTACTTACTTAGGCCTACTTGACTAATCTATTAACTTCCATGATGTCAAAATTACGTTTACCGTTACTGACGAAGCAGGCCAGCTTCTTAAAGCGGAGGTATTTGAAGGCAAAAAGGAGGAGGAGGAGGAGGAGGAGGAGGAGGAGGAGGAGGAGAAGGAGAAGAAGGAGGAGGAGGAGGAGCAGAAGGAGAAGGAGAAGGAGAAGCAAGGAAAAGTAATCAACTACGTTAACCACATGAAGCGGCCATGGGTATGAAATGTTATCGACTTCATTTTCTTAGCCGCGGCTTATGTCAATAGATTAGTCAAGTGCGGATGGCTAGTCTTCTGCTTCGCCGTCTGATCTTTCCACCGACACAGTGCGGTCAGCGTAATCAATTTTATAGCTAAGGGACCAAGGGAGGGCAGACATAAAACGAGATTTATGTAATTCATCAACTAGTATTACCTTCGTCGCATTCGCTTGAATCTTCGCTGCCTGCGTTGCGTCCAGCTTTCCGTATTCGATGAACCGCTTGGCCATCTCGTGGAAGTCCTTCTCCGTAAGGACGCCATCTTTGTCAGCATCCGTGGCCGCGAAGTAAGTCTTCAGCTTGCGAACGAAGAAGGCTGACATGGCTGCTGATGCTGGTTGTCTATACCCGATGAATCTAGTGCCGTCAACTCGCTGAAGATGCCTCCTCCCGACTGCCAGAAATCCACCTCGGAACTGGCTCCCTTTGACCAGAAGATCTCTGCTAAGAGATACCACGCCGCGAAGGCGCGAGCTTTCGGGAACGGCTGTTCACGTGGAGCGACCCGCATTTTCGTCGCCCACTGTATATACCTGTGATTGTTTCGCTGTTCCGTCACAGCTAGACCGATATCGCTCAGTTACTTTTGGAAACAATTAGACAGATCTTACTGGATTAAGACGGGGTTGCAAGATAATTGTAATTGTAATTTAAAATTTGTATAGCGCCACTTCAAGATAAACTTATCAGTGGCGCTCTCTAGTCTAGTGGTTAGCGTGCTGACCTTTCAACTGAGGTTCAAATCCTGCCAATTATGGCAGAACGATGTTTCGAGAGTTCTGTTCCATCTGCCCCCCCCCCCCCCCAGTTCCCTAGTTCATGTATAAAATGAGTTCGCTGTCGATGGGAAGATGAGGAGGCGAGGAAGAAGGCTGACCACATTTCCTCATATGCAGAGGCTAAGAAAAATGTATGTATGTATGCTTCTTGAGTTGGCAGAGGCGGATTGTTCCAGAAGGACGGTCCAATGCAGGAGAAAGCGGACGTGCCCGAGCCGTCGCACAGGAGCGCGGCACCATGAGATCTCCACAAGCGCAGAACGCTGCGATTGTCGACTCGGCTGGTTCCCGATAGGACTAAGAAGCTGTTTGATGTATCCTGGGGTAGAACCGACAATCGATGCCCCTACTATGAGAAGAATATTGAATAGACTTCTCCTCTCAACCGGGAGCCAATATATACAAATACACACATATATAATGCATATACATATTCTGAGAGACGCTGGCACTTGCTACATTAATCATTGTCATCCATCCATGTACATATTTCAGCCATATGTTTGCTATATATACATATATACACATATATACACATGCATATATATATATGTGTGTGTGTGTGTGTGTGCGCGTGTATCCATGCCATTGTGTACATAACTGAGATTTCTTGAGGTCTATGCATATCGCCCCTTCCCCAGAGCCTTCAGACTCTGCCCTTTCCCATTGTCTCCCTTCCCCATTGCCTCCCCTTCCCAGTTGCAGCTCTCAGGTAAGCTCTGAATACCTTGAGACACCTATGCAGTATGTGTTGGTAGTGTTCTTCTGAAACGGTGTAATAGCTGAAACGGTGTAATAGCTGAAACGATGTAATAGCTGAAACGGTGTAATAGCTGAAACGGTGTAATAGCTGAAACGGTGTAATAGCTGAAACGGTGTAATAGCTGAAACGGTGTAATAGCTGAAACGGTGTAATAGCTGAAACGGTGTAATAGCTGAAACGGTGTAATAGCTGAAACGGTGTAATAGCTACCGGTATCCAGTGTGTCAGTTACACCTGTGTATTCAAGATATAACGCCATGAAAAAATAAAGAAGGTAACCAACGACAAGGTAAGGTAAGGTAGGGTACGGTAACAGCTCTTTAATATACGCCTATAATGCATGCGCTCCATAGAATATGTTGCTCTTACATTGAAATGTGTGTGTATGTATGTATGTACGTATTTAGGCTATGTACGCATATATATATGTACATATGCACGTACATAAGTACGTAAGAGTGTATTTATGTGTGTATGTATGTATGTATGTTTCTATGAGTGTATGTATGTATATATGTTTGTATGTATGAATGCATGCATATATATATACACATGTGTATATATGAATGTATGTATGTGTGTATGTACGTATGTATGAATATATGTATGTATGTATGTATGTATGTATGGATGTATGTATGTATGTATATATGTATGCATCTATGTATTTATGTATGTACGTATGTATGCATCTGTGTATTTATGTATGTATGTATGTATGCATCTGTGTATTTTTGTATGTATGTATGTATGTGTGTATGTATGTATGTTTGTATGTATGTTTGTATGTATGTATGTATGCATCTATGTATTTATGTATGTATGTATGTATGTATGTATGTATGTGTGTATGTATGTATGTTTGTATGTATGTTTGTATGTATGTATGTATGCATCTATGTATGTATGTATGTATGTATGTATGTATGTATGTATGTGTGTACGTATGTATGTATGTATGCATCTGTGTATTTATGTATGTATGTATGTATGCATCTGTGTATTTTTGTATGTATGTATGTATGTGTGTATGTATGTATGTTTGTATGTATGTTTGTATGTATGTATGTATGCATCTATGTATGTATGTATGCATGTATGTATTTATGTATGTATGTTTGTATGTATATAGGTATGTGTATGTTTGTGGTGGATACTTCCACATTTAGGAGCTGAACTTGCTGTCTGCGAGGATTTGAGTGGCATAGTTGTTCCGTAAGCGGTGGTAAGATGGAGCGGATGATGCATGGAAGAGTTTAAAGATATCCATCGCCTCCTCCCCCTCTTCTCTCCCCGTCGCCATTTATTATCCCACCTGGAAGATTTTTGGCTCCAGGTGGTACAAGGAAGAAAAATACCGCTTTTTAAATGGTGTGCATAAATACATTCACAAATACATACACATATGCTAGCAGACACACATATGAATACAAATGCATATGTGCTTTCCTCTGTGCATTTGTGAGAAACTTAAAAGGCGCTATATTAATATATTGATACATAAGCCTAAATAAATACTTATATGTGTATATACATACATACAAATGTACATACATAAATACATACAGACATATATGCATACACATATACATATCGTAATCGTAATTCCAAGATTTCCACAGCTCCCAAAACGGGGACCAGCTTATTCACAGGCGCTCAGTCAAAACAAAAACGATAGACAAAAGAGTTCGGTTCCAGGTCAAGATCCAAAAGTCAGACGGAGAGACAGCATGGCAGCTACAGGGGGGTGTTTGGGGTTGGAGAGGAGAGAGAGATAAGAGGAAGAAGGGGTGTCAGGGTACGATCTGTGAAAGAGGAATGTTTTGAGTTTTGAGTGAAAGGCCGAAGCAGAAATTGCATTATACAAAATTACATATATGCATGCATGGATGCATAGTTATGTACGTTCATGAATACATGAATATATTTATACAAACATACATGCTACATACATATGTGCATGTATACATACATAGAAAACTAAGGCTTGACAAACAGCTTATTCACAGGCGCTCAGTCAAAGCGAATTCGATAGGCAGAAGGGTCAGCAACGGTTTCAGGTCAAGATCTAAGGTTCTGGCAGGCAGACAGTCAGACGGTTACGGTGGATGGTTCTTGGAATTGTAAGATGGATTAGGGGAGTGAAGGATTCAGAGTAGGATTTGTGGCACATTAGGCAGTGACTTTAGACAGATTCGAACCCACGACCCTCCGCTTACGAGGCACAGACCATACCGCTACACCACCGCCTTCCACTGAAATAGCCAGATGCATACGTAATATATAACATGGTTGTCGAAGGCAGTCTCTGTGACCTAAAGCTAGACATTTAGTGTGGTTTTCATTGCGTAATGAGGAATATTCTCCGATAGTTGCACTGACATGCAGCAAACAGTTATTATACAGTGGCTATTGCATATATATATAAAATTATATTCTGACCAGCCTGCAGATATATAAATCAGACTATACATTTATATTTATATACATAAAATACATGCATGTATATCACTTGCACATAGCACACAAGATACAATTTTATATATATGTATATATGTACATATATGTTTTGACTCCGTTTTCACTTGAAGCGCCATCGATTGATACCGTGTGAATCATGATAACGGCGCTAGACCCAGAGCAAGTCCTTCACGCCACAATATCTAAACGCCATCGCCTACTATGATTTTCACTGGACGGATAGAGATACAGACAGACAGACAGACAGACAGACAGACATACAGACACATATAGATAGATAGATAGATGGACGGACGGACGGACGGACGGACGGACGGACGGACGGACGGACGGACGGACGGACGGACAGACAGACAGACAGACATATCGGTAAATCGCTAGATCAATAGATAGATCGGTGGGTGGCTGGATGGATTGGTGAACGGCTGGACGGACAGATAGACAGAGAGTCCGATAAATAGATACATAGACAGACAGACAGGCTGGCAGACACACATACACACAGACAGACAGATAATATGTTACAATGTGGCATTACAGCAATCCGCATACGAGGCCATTATCAGCTTAAAGGCCTATTAATGGAAGCCGTCTGTCTGTCTGTCTGTCTGTCTGTCTGTCTGTCTGACTGTCTGTCTGTCTGTCTGTCTGTCTGGGAAATGCGAATAGAAAGGAACTAGAATTCTTCTCTAGATGCATAATTGTATCACCTGGTTTCTTCTATCTATTTTTACTGATAGTCAGGCATCAAGGGAGGGGAGGGGCGAAGGTAGTCAGGCATCAAGGGAGGGAAGGGGCGAAGGTAGTCAGGCATCAAGGGAGGGGAGGGGCGAAGGTAGTCAGGCATCAAGGGAGGGGAGGGGCGAAGGTAGTCAGGCATCACGGGAGGGGAGGGCGAAGGTAGTCAGGCATCAAGGGAGGGGAGGGGCGAAGGTAGTCAGGCATCACGGGAGGGGAGGGGCGAAGGTAGTCAGGTATCAAGGGGAGGGGCGAAGGTAGTCAGGCATCAAGGGGAGGGGCGAAGGTAGTCAGGCATCAAGGGAGGGGAGAGGGGCGAAGGTAGTCAGGCATCAAGAGGGAGGGGCGAAGGTAGTCAGGCATCAAGGGGAGGGGCGAAGGGAGGGGTGACGTGGATGGCTGAACCCAGCTTGAAGCCAAGCGAACAGTAATACCTTCGGTTAGTTTCTCTGTACAGCAGACAACTTGTAATTTCCAATAGATAATTTACAAAGTTTATAATTATCTATTGGAAATTGCTAAGTGTCTGTTTTGTACTGGAAATTACCGAAAGTGTTGTAAATTGTAATAGACAATAGCCATGATTGTTTGAATTTGCAAAGGATAATAGGTATTTTGATAGAGAGAGAGAGACAGAGAGAGAGAGAGAGAAAGAGAGAGAAAGAAAGAGAGAGGGAGAGAGGGAGAGAGGGAGAGAGAGAGGAAGAGAGAGAGAATGAGAGTGAGTGACAGACAGACAGGCAGGCAAAGACAGAGACAGAGACAGAGAGGGGGAGAGAGAGCGAGAGACAAAGCGAGACAGAGAGAGAATTGAAACAGCAATACATGAATTGAAATTTAGAGACAAATAAATAAATATATATACCGACAGATAGACAGACAGACAGACAGACAGACAAACAGACAGACAGACAGGTGAGACCAGGCGAAAGACAGAGAAATGAAAGAGCGAGACATAACTAAAATATAGAAACACATAAACGAAGGCACAGCAGCAAACGAACAGACGAGATAGGGAAAGGAAGGGAAAACACGTGGTAGAAGGAAAGAGGAGAGAGTGGAAGAAAGGCCGCTTGTTTCATGGGTCACCGTCCTAAGCAACTTCGCTCTTTAAGTTATGGCTGACAACAGCTGCTACTGATATTAACTTGTAGCTTCATAATCATTAACTACACCATAGTTAAAACTGCAGCCTAAACACCAGGAAAGCCACATTAAATGTCTAGCTGCAGGTCACAGAGGCTACCTTCGAAAAATCAGGTTATATATTAGGTATGTATCTGGCTATTTTTAGTGGGACGCAGTGGTGTAGTGGTATGGTCTGTGCCTCGTAACCGGAGGGTCGTGGGTTCGAATCTGCCTCAATCCACTGCGTAGCGACCTTGGACAAGTTGCTCACCCACAATTGTTTGTGAGGAAGGCAACGGGAAACCACATCACACATCTCATCCCCAAGTGGCATAAAGCTAATGGACCTGCCTTCGGGGAGGACTCATCATCATCATCTGGATATTTATATGGCGCCTTTAAGAACCGAACAAAGGCGCCAAACATCGCTATCTAATAAAATTGATTGAAAATCCTTCTTCTGCTGTCTTTGTCAGAAAAGCATGTTGATCTATTTGCATTGGGGCAAATATTGATATGCAGCTTTGTGAGGTGTTCAAACGAAACTTGTTATATAAATGTTTAGACACACACATACATGCATGCATACATACATACATACATACATACATAGCATACATACTAACATACATCCTTACTTTTACTTACATACACACTTACATATTCTGCATGCATACATGCATACATACATACATACATACATACATTTATTTCCCTCTAGCTGGAATTAATCCCTGCTATACATACATACATTGATACATACATACATAGATGCATACCTACCTATCTACCTATTTATCTGTCTATCTAACTACCTACCTACGTGCACACATGTATACATGCATACCTACAAATACATACATACATACATACATACATTCGACTTCTTGCTGTTGGCCGCCCTATGTTTAGAACGTCTATCTGGGAATTCGAGAAGAGGAACCTTCACTTTAGCCAAAGACTGTACAGCTGTCGACGGATTTATCAAAGCCAAGCATCGCTGTCTCCTTTCTCAATTCTACATTCTTCTGTCAAGCTCGTAGATCAGTCGGCGATTATCTAATTCTCCTGAGAAACATCATATCCACCGCGGCTACCTGCAACTATCCAACCTCGGGATTTAAGTCTCATTTCGTCTTAAATGTCGGGCAGAAGTCCTTGGCATTCGGCTGAACCTTTCGTACTCAAGTAAAGAACCTTACCCGATAAATTCATTGAAAAATGAGCAGGGTCGAGGCCATACGGTCGCTATAGAAAAAACATGTGCATTTACATTTACTTCCATATGGCTACCTAAAGCATGCAGGTCATAGATAGTTCAAATGGCGTGGCGCACATTCCAACGGGTAGCGATGGTAAAGGATCTCACCCGCTTGATTCATCGAAAAATGAGCAGCGTAGAGGCAATACGGTCGCTACAGAAAAACGTGTACATTCAATCATAATCGTAATCCCGAGATTTCTACAGCGCCCAACGAAAGCCACGTCACGGGGACCAGCTTATTCACAGGCACTCAGTCAAAACAAAATAGATAGGCAAAAGTGTTCGGTTCCAGGTCAAGAACCAAGAGTCAGACAGAGAGACAGCGTGGCAGTTACGGTGGGTGATGTTTGGGATTGGAGCGGAAAGAGGGATAAGAGAAAGAAGGGGAGTCAGGATACGTATGAAGGCTACTGCAGCTGAAATATAGGGGCAAGGGTGTGTTGAAATCGACTCCGGTTGAGTCCGACGACGACGCAATAGTAGGCGCACTTGCTCACATAGGTAGAAATAAGCTGTTTGCTTTTTATGATGCGGCCTTGATTCCCTCAAAACGATTGTCACTCTGGATCCTGACGCAATATAAGCGCCGTTGAATGACCCACATTTCAGCACAGGGTCTAGATATAACTGCTCAACTTCAGTTACTCTGCTTCCTCGATTCACATTTGTGCAAAGATGACGCATCTGACTGGGGGTTGTGCTTAGGGTTGGAGAGGAGAGAGAGAGGGAGATAGATCGATAGATAGATAGATAGATAGATAGATAGATAGATAGATAGATAGATAGATAGATAGATAGATAGATAGATAGATAGATAGATAGATAGATAGATAGATAGATAGATAGATAGATAGATAGATAGATAGATAGATAGATAGATAGATAGATAGATAGATAGATAGATAGATAGATAGATAGATAGATAGATAGATAGATAGATAGATAGATAGATAGATAGATAGATAGATAGATAGATAGATAGATAGATAGATAGATAGATAGATAGATAGATAGATAGATAGATAGATAGATAGATAGATAGATAGATAGATAGATAGAGAGAGACACTGGAAACATCACACGTTCTGCTGCCCGTGGGGATCTGCAGGTTCAACGTTACCACACGTCCCTGCGAGCTCGTCGGGCCCCTCTCTTCTACTACTGAAGCCTTCGGACCATCCTACTGGGAAAGCTTCCCTTCAAACATTCGTTCTTTACCTCTTAGTTTAAATCAACATTCATTTTCTGTTCACCTTAAGGCCCACTTGTATTTGGATAGCCATGTGATCAGCGCTTTTGAGAGATGCTTGAAAGGCGCTATATAAATGCTTGTTACATTACATTACATTACATGACTTGAGGGTCAGAAGAGACTGCAATAACTAGCCAAAGGTTATTACCCTCAGTCCTTCTTGACGGAGATATCGTGCATGGGTATCGAAATACATTCAATCGTTTCCCTCAGTAATCGCACACGTCAAGTAAACGCTGATCAATTTATGTTGAGCTGAGTGATTCTCCAACGGGTATTTTGCTATCCCACTCCGATTTGATTTGTCGCAAGACCTCCCCAAGGATGAAGAATCATCTTGTAATAGTCGGGTCCTTTAAGCTGAAGATTATGACTGTAATTCTTCCTGGAAACATATGAGTCCCATAGGAAACTCCATGTCCTGATTCCTCTTCACTTTATCTATCTTAGAGATCCACTTTCCACCCGCCGTAGCCGCCTGACTGTCCGCCTGCCAGAATCTTGGATCTTGACCTGGAACCGAACCCTTCCTGCCTATCGATTTTGTTTTAACTGAGCGCCTGTGAATAAGCTGGTTCCAACGACTTAGCTTTCGTTGGGCGCTGTAGAAATCTCGAGTTTACGATTACGTTTACATCTGAGCTGATTTGCAATGTGTATTCAAAGCTGCTGAACAGGGGAACAATATGTTGCGCTATTGATATTAATATTAATATTAATATGAATCTGCTACTTGGCGCATATATTCGTTTGGTGGGACAGAATTTCTCAAATGAAGTCGTTGCTCAAACCGAAAGCAATCAGGATTTCCCATTGGGAAAACATATAAATCAAACAAATACATTTAAATAGGTCCCAGTTAGGTACAAAATACTAGTTGCCCATATCCACCCAGAACTCCCAGAAGCTGCGTTTACTTGAGACATAGTGCTGGTCCGCATTTTGCCACTGGCGTTAACTCTTTTCCAGCTACAGGAACAATGCAAGTAAGCAATTAATTAAGTAATTAAATAATTAAGTAAGTAAATACTGCAATGTGAGCCCAACGAACACGGCTGTCGATGGACTGGGACACCTTTTAGTCGGTAGAGGGAGCCGAACTGTGGCATTAGTAGACGAAAACTGTATTTAACTGTAAACGTGCTGCTATGTGGGGCTATATCCCCATATCGCCTTTTATGAACCTCACACATCCCTCTACACGTATCATGGATCTTTGGCCTGAACTACAGTCACACAAAAACTCGTTCATTTATACAGAAAGTCAGACAGACACACAGACAGACACACAGACAGAAAGACAGATACACACAGACACACACAGACAGACTCACTGACTCATTGACTCACTGACTCGTTCATTTACAGATTAACAAGACAATTACAACAATTTTAACAACTAACAATTACAACTAACAATTACAAGACACACACACAGACAAACAGACGGACGGACAGACAGACGGACGGACTGATAGACATACAAACAGACAGACAGACAGACAGATAGAGACACAGACGGACAGACAGACGGACAAACAGACCGACCGAAAAGCAGACAGCTGTGACTGTCGATTTTCTTTCTCCCTGGGGTCGTACTTGTACAACGTAGGCGCTTGACACTAAAGCCACTTGTTAATAAAACAAGAACACTTATTAGCAGCTGCTTCGCAACTAAGAGGTAGTCATAAATATTTTGTAATCCAACCATAATGTCAGTTATTACCTCTGTTGTTTATATATATACTTGTATATACATAAATATATCATATATATACTTGTATATTGCATATTTTATACATATGTGTGTCAGTATAGAGGAGCGGTAAGTACAGTTCTGCCGCTTTGGATATAGGCCGCCGCTGCAGTTCCAAGGGTATTGTTACGGATATTGTTTCATTTCGAGGAGAGCAATTGAATAAGACGAATGAGGAATGAGAAGAATAAGGACTTAAAACAACGAGGAAGAAGAAGAATGAGAGATATATATGAGGAGCGAAGATAGTGAGGAGTGAGTAGAATGAGAATGAAAATTACTGAAAAGAGTGAGGAGGGAGAGGAGTGAGGAGTCAGAGATCACGAGCCAAGTAAGTCAGGGTATCCAGAAGGCATGCTAAGTCTCCTGGGCGAGTAGAAATTCGAGAGTCTCAAGTCTAGTAAATGTAAATGTACACGGTTTAATACAGCGACCGTATCGCCACGACCCTGTTCATTTAGCAATTAATTAATTGGGTGAGAACCTTCACCACCGCTATCCGTTTCAATAGTTCCCACGCCATTTAGGGTCCCCGTAACGGACCGTGCCAGCGCAAAATTCAAATCTCTGAAATAGGTAGTCTACACCCACAAGGAACTCAGAAAGCGAAAAAACTTGGCAGCGAACAAGGGAGGATCCAGAATTCGAAGTGATGAAGGAGACTTTAGGGTATAGCATATCAGTCGGTCCTATACTGACACCCCTTCTTCCTCTTCTCTGTGTCTCTCTCTGTGTCTCTCTCTGTGTCTCTCTCTGTGTCTCTCTCTGTCTCTCTTTGTCTCTCTCTGTCTGTCTCTCTCTCTATCTCTATCTATCTATCTATCTATCTATCTATCTATCTATCTATCTATCTATCTATCTATCTATCTATCTATCTATCTATCTATCTATCTCCCTCTCTCTCCTCTCCAACCCTAAATACCACCCCCGTGGCTGCCACGCTGTCTCTCCGTCTGGCTTTTGGATCTTGACCTGGAACCGAACCCTTTTGCCTATCGATTTTGTTTTGACTGAGCGCCTGTGAATTTGCTGGTCCCCGCGACGTGGCTTTCGTTGGGCGCTGTAGAAATCTCGGAATTAAGATTACGATTACGTTTAGAAGAGTGAGTTTTCTGGCAGAGTACTTAGACAGGGACAGAAGTCAATCCTGTTCTTCTAGTGGTCCTCGAAGCGTAGCCTTGTCCACTAGGCAAGCTATGCCATTCTGGCCTGGGCTCTCCTCCGAACTGTACGGACCCGAGATTCAACGATCTAATCTAATCTATCCATTCCAATCCTATCCAATCCAATCTAATCTAATCTATCCTATCTAATCTATCCAATCCAATCCTATCCAATCATATCCTATCCAATCCAATCCAATCTAATCTATCCTATCTAATCTAATCTAAGCTAACCAATCTAATCTTTTAACTTCAGTAGCGTCATTCCACAATGCACAAGGCATCATTCGATGGCCATTTCAAATGAGCTCGTAGTCAAGAATCGTAATTCTTTGGAGAAGCGGGGAACAATCAATATCCGATAAATCAGGCAACGATCTGTCCACGTAGTGTAGGTCATGCAGTTCGTGTTTACCCAGTTGCAAGCGTCATAACCAGCGAGTTGGAGAGCCAACAACTGTTCCGCCATAGAAACGTGTTTGCGGACAGACATTGACAAAGTACATCCTATTCTGCTCAGTGCCACACGAGCATACAATTGCAGATGAGTTTGTAGGCACAGCAACCGTATCCCATTCAACGATGGAAGATCCTTCTCCGTTACTCTAATAATTATCAAGCGCTTTCGGACGACCGCGAGAGCTTCTCCACTCGCTTGAGGGGTAGAGGAGAAGAAGACCTCTGCTCGCTGGGCCTATAGTCGTCTGAATTATACCACTGGTAGCAACTGGCGGCAGTATGGTAGCAACTGGTGGCAATATGGTAGCAACTGGCGGCAGTATGGTAGCAACTGGTGGCAGTATGGCAGCAACTGATGGCAGTATGGTAGCAACTGGTGACAGTATGGTAGCAACTCGTGGTAGTATGGTAGCAACTGGTGACAGTATGGTAGCAACTGGTGGCAGTGTGGTAGCAACTGGTGGCAGTATGGTAACAACTCGTGGCAGTATGGCAGCAACTGGTGGCAGTATGGTAGCAACTGGTGGCAGTAAAGGACCCAGTGAACGTGCGTAGGTGGCTGGGATAGAAGATGGTATGTGTTTGCAACATCAGAGAACGAGAAAACGAAATTTATACAGCGCACTTTGGGACGGCAATTCAAAAAAGATGCGAGCGCGTAAATAAGATTATGAAGAACAAAGGTGAATCCGATGCAACGCAGAACGGAGATAGCGACTCAAAAAACTGCATGTAACTAAAACCTACATGTATACATAGACCAACATACATTCACACATTCATACATTCTTCCTTTCATACATACATACATGCATGCATACATACATACACACATTCATACATTCATACATACACATATACGCATACATACATATGCACATACATTCACACATACATTCATACATACATTTTTCATTCATGCACATACATTCATACATACATTTTTCATTCATGCACATACATTCATACATACATTTTTCATTCATGCACATACATTCATACATACATACATACATACACATATATGCACACACATACATACATATATATATACACAAACATTCACCCATACATTCATACGTACATACATATTTTTTCATAGATACATACAAACATACATATATTCATACATACATGCATACATAAACACATACTCTAATACATACATACACCATACATACATGCATAAGCATATATAAACATACATACATACGTACATACGTTCATATATCCCTACGTACATAAATACATATTCCTACTTAATTATTTACCTACTTACTCAGTCACTAGTTACTCACCGACTTACTCAAAAACTGCTTATCACTAAAACCCATCATGATAATCGTTTGCCGAGCATGTCTAAATCTTGTTATAGCGCATTTACTTGATTTCGCCGACCGACTAATGAGAACTGGTACCCGAGGGAAGGACTTGGGAGGGCAGTGGTGGTGGGCGATGGTTTCCCGCGCATTTTGCTAGTTGTCGGTCATCGCCGCTGGGTGGCAGCATCCTCGCTTCTTTGTCGCGCTCCCGACGGAGGGAAGAACATCCGCGCAGCTGCTGCTGAGGAAAATTGCGACGTCCATTATGGTTACCAGGCAACGCGCAACGGATTATCTTGCAAAATCGATGCGGATTTGGTCGGGGTGGGGTACGGTGGGATGGGAGGCTATAAAGGCAGCAACATGGAAGAGGAGGAGGAAGTGGAGTAGGATGAAAAGGAGTTGGAGGATTAGGGCGTAGGAGTAAATGTAGTAACAGAAGGCGGAGTAGGAGGAGCATGAAGAAGAAAAGATGAGTAGAAAGAGGAACAGGAGGAGTAAGAGTAGTATGAGGAAGAAGAGTAGGACTAGAAGGAGGAGGAAAAGTAGGAGGAATAGGAGTAGAAACAGTAGGAGTTGAAGGAGGATGAAAAGTAGGCGGATAAAGAAGAAAAGAGGAATAGAATGAGGAGGAGGAGGAGTAAAAGCAGTATGATAAAGCGGAGTATAAGACTAGAAGGAGGAAAAGGAGGACGAGTAGGAGGAATTGGAGTAAGAGGAGGAGAAGTAGGAGGAAGAAGTGGAAGATGAAGAGTCTGTTGTGGGTGCATGAGAAGGAATAGGAGAAAAAGGAGGATGAGGAGGATTAGGAGGAGAAGTAGGAAGAGGAAGATGCTGTTGTGGCTGATTGTCGCTCTTTTTACGATGAAACTTGCAGTCGCTAAGTCGTCTGCCGCAGAGTTGAAGAGAAATCCGAAATCCATAATTGCTTCGAACTGGTTCGTTCGACGCAGTGACGCTCTTGAAACTATTGTCTGGTAGCAGCACACGCTGAAGTGTCTGGACGAGACGTTTAGGATTGACTAGGAATCAAATCCCAAATAATCTGCTTCGCAGAAACCTTTTTATAACTGTGTATCCTTGCTGAGTGTGGGACGCGGTGGTGTAGTGGTATGGTCGGTGTTCGTAACCGGTGGGTTGCGGGTTCGAATCTGCCTCACGCCACTGCGTAGCGATCTTGGACAAGTTGCTCACCCACAATTGTCTGTAAGAAAGGCAACGGGAAACCACCTCACTCATCTCATCCCGGGTGGCATAAAACCAGTGGACCTGCCTTCGGGCAGAGAACTCATCATCATCATCATTATCATCATCATCATCATCATCATCATCATCATCATCATCATCATCATCATCCATGTTGAGTAGCAACTCCCCTAAGTAGGGTTAAGGTAAGGTCTGCCTACTAACTTTTAAAGTGAAAAGGTAATCGGAAATCTGGAAAAACAAACTAGGTCATTTATAGTCGAAGATTTCTAGGTCACAGACACCTCAGAAGGTAAAATGCTTGCAGTTAAGTAATACAGCCTTACTTACTTACTTGGATTCATCTTTAAACGTCTCGATTCAGCACAGGGAACGATATAATACACACCCTGCCTATATATGGTAGCAGCACACGATGTATATTCAATCATTTTTTCGTTCATTCATTCACATAATTCATTCATTTATTCAGAGCATTCAGTTATTCTTTCATTTGTTCGTTCGTTAGTTCATTCGTTCGTTCGTTCATTCATTCATTCTTGCATTCGTTCAAATCACTTATATAGCGCCTCTTCAAGATGTCTATTCAGAGGCGCCCCCAGCACAACCCTGGCGACAGAGAACAGATTTCAAGTATTGATGAAGGCATATGTAGCGCTCATGGCAAAACGAACATGCTGGCCTCGAAGGACGCTATTCCAGGTAAATGTCCCAAACACATCTCCCTCGAGAATTGAGACTTGAGCTCCTTTCTTTCCCCATCTCAGTGTTCCGCAGGCGCCTGAAGACTGTACTAATTAACAGTGATTACTCCTTTTCTGTTGAGTTTATCCTCTAAGAGGGACTTTATAAATCTCAAATTGCAATTACAATTACTGAAAAGGCACAACGTTGATTGTCGAAGTGCGTACATGAAGGAAAACAACTTCACGTCAGGTCATGCATGGAGTGAAGATTTATGCGGACAGCCAAGCCTCAAACTAGGAGCCTCTAATAAGTTCCTCTTGAAGCGGCGATATACAAATGTCTGATTACAATTACATTAGCAGCTTCTGCCATCAGACATTGATTTAAGCTTGTGAGGCATGGGGTATAAAAGAACTATCAGGAAATGGAGGGAAATGAATTGGCCTGGCCCGGTCGTTTGCCGATCAATCAGTGTATAAGGTTGTAGGGGTGAAGACGGAAAGGGGTGAAATGGACTATCTCGAAATGGAGACGTGGGGTCGTCAGCCTAAGGAGGAGAAAGAGGATCTTTGTAGCTGCTGTGTCGCTGGCTGCCATTGTTCTTCCTGGGAGGTCTTGAACAGACCAATTTCATTCCAAGATATCGTAGCTGCAATGTCAAGGAATTACTTTCAAGGAATTGAAAGTAATGTCTGTGTAAGACATTACGTAATTAGATGAAACTGAGGCGCAGTTTCGTTAATGGCATTGCATTACATTGTATAAATTAGTGTTTTCTTGCATTGTTATGTCGGTTGTATGGTATCATGCGTTTTACTATGGCTGGTTTGATGCGATTAATAATTTTTATGCAATGTATATGTCCATGTTGATTGAAAATGATTTTACACTTCGATGCTCCAAAATGCCAGGCGCTATATAAATTGGTCTGTCGCGCTATAAAAAGCGTCAGAGGAATTTCTGTCCATATTTAAGGTCACGATCCCTTTTACAAAGCCCGCCTTCAAAATGTGACCAAAAAGAGCTCAGAATCAATATCTTCTAACAGCATACATGATACATTATCGCATTAGCAGCTGCGCTATCACTTCTAATAACAGATTTTAAACAATAAGTCGCATCTTTTTCGCAATTGTTGCATAGCCTTTTCAGCGCCCTTCTAAGGCTTTTTAAAAGGCGCTATACAAATAGCCAACTGCTTACATACATATGCATATAGCTGTTCATAATAATTTTTATGCAATGTATATAACTGCCTAGCTACGATTATATATATTTGCTTAACTATGACTATATAGAGTTATAGACTATTCATAATCACATAATGTATACGTTTTTGTATAGCTGATGTATATATATATTTATTTATTTATTTAACTATAACTATATAGACTATTCGTAATCACATAATGTATACGGTTGTCTAGCTGATATATATATATATATTTAACTGTGACTGTATATTTGTATAGACATGACTATATATCTGTATAACTGTGAATATATCGTGTGTATATGCGTGTGTGTAAAATATATGTATATATGATATGAATATATGATGTGTGTGTGTGTGTGTATATACGAATTTGATATTATTGGTCATGCAATCACAGACATTGGATCCAGTCTAAGTGCATTGGACAACAGTCTATCAGTTGTTAAATATAGCCAGTGTATTTTTATATGGTTATGCGTCTGTGTATGTTCGGTTGTATGTGTACATGTGTTCGTGTCTGTGTGGCTGTGAGGTTAACAGCCTTGTCCAAATTGCCATTTTTTTCCAACAGACCGTGCGAAGGTGCAATCAATATTGTGCCTTCAAGAGCACAAAGCCAATGCGTGCAAAGTAAGGTCATTTCCTCTCTGGGTGACCTGCTTTGTCGAAAGGTCAACTTTTACTAATCGCGAAGCTGTTGTTTCCATGCAAACGGAGAGACGGCGGTTTCCATAGGAACGGGAACATGTTTTGGCCGACCAGGCTGAACGCTGTCGCGGTCAAATACTTTAAGAAAAGCGTGGCCAGAAGACTCATGAACATTAACAACTGTCTGATGAGCAGAACCATACGTTAATACTCTTCATCTGTCATCTTATTCTGTGGGAAATTTGAAGTCGCGTACAGCAGACGTGCGCATTGTTACATAATTCTGCCTTACATAATTCTATTTATAACTCGTATAAGTTATTTGTATATGACAGAGAAACAGACGGACATGTCTGGACGTGTTCGGACAAGATTTTATTGTACATGCTATATAGTAATCGTGGAACGTGGTGGTGTAGTGGTACGGTCTGTGCCTCGTAAGCGGAGGGTCGCGGGTTCGAATCTGCCTCAAGCCACTACGTAGCGACCTTGGACAAGTTGCTCACCCACAATTGTCTGTGAGGAAGTCAACGGGAAACCACCTCACTCATCTCATCCCCGGGTGGTATAAAGCCAATGGACCTGCCTTCGTGCAGAGAACTCATCATCATCATCATCATAGTAATCGTAATTTCTAGTTTTCTACAGCACTCAAGCTGGTTCCTGCTAAGTCGCGGGAACCAGCTTATTCACTGGCGCTCCAATCTGTTCATTCTTGATAACGTTTCCTATTGCCGGCATCAATGTGCACTTTGAACTTTGTAGGGGGGCTTTGGCCAATTTCAGTTGTATCGTGTTGTAAAATGCGCAGATACACAGTTTATGCCTATGCTCCAAAATATCTTTGTGATCTTAAACGGCCTCCACACTCCAGTACCTCATTCCGTCCTCTACGTTCTCTAGGTCGTCTGGATCTGTTTGTTCCTCGTTTTCAGTCCTCGTTTGCTCGGCAGAGGGCTTTTGCTGTCTTTGGCCGATCTTTATGGAATGGACTTCCGCTATCGTTTCGTGCAAGGGTCTCTGCATGTTGGTGATGGAGTTCAGTTATCTCGTTGTATAAAGACGTTCTTATTTCCCCCGGGGTTCTCATGCTGGAAGCTCTTCTGAGTAGTTTATTCTGTAAGAAGCGCTATATAAGTTATCAAATACATCACAATACGAGCAACACTAGTGCTTGCTTCTGCCAGATACTAACCAATTGCAGGAGTGGTCAAATAGGACTGAAGCGTGCTACCAAGAGCTGTTTGCGACACCGGAAACTGATATCGCATTTAATCTGAAGATTCTTGGGGCAGACATCTTGGATCCGCATTGGACGCTGAAGCTGAGGGCGAGATGCATGGATCGATATCAGATATCACGCCAGCAATCAATCTCCATTATACGCGTATTAGAAAGAGCTGGAACTACGGTAAACAGGGTAGAATTGCAAGCACGTAACTTAATACTAGGCCTCTCTTTCGAATATCGATTTCGTTGTTTTATTATGAGAAATATCACTTAGCTATCGCTTCGGATGGGATATGATTATAGATGAGATGATATTAGACTGGAATCAAATGGCAGAGCTGAAGCAACCTTGGTTCATCCAAAGCTACCATAATCAGATGGATATATATATACACACATATATCAATATATATATATATATATCCATATATATATAAATAGATATTGGAGGGGTTTCTATCGATCGCTCCATTTCGGTTAATACACGATCGCAGGGGAGATTATCCACGTATTGGATGTATAAATCACCTTAAGAGATGCATCGTAAAGCCGGGCTAGCACGGTCCGTACACGGGGACCTTAAATGGCGTGGCGCCCATTCAAACAGGCAGAGGTGGTGAAGGATCTCACCCGATTAATTCACCATACCATATCATTCCATTCCATACCATTCCATTCAATACCATACCATATCATACCTTTCCATACCATACCACTCCACACCATACCATTCCATTCCATGCCATACCATACAATACCATACAATACCATACAATACCATACAATACCATACCATACCATACAATACCATACAATACCATACCACTCCACACCATACCATTCCATGCCATACCATACAATACCATACCACACCATACCATACCATACCATACAATACCATACAATACCATACCACTCCACACCTGAAAAATGAGCATTAAACGTCGCAACTGTTTGCTCTCGATGCCGACACACTTCGCCCGCAGTAGTAGATATGTCGACGGCTTAAAGGAATGCCTTAATATTTAATGAGTCGTCATCTCGCAGTCGGACTGACCAACACATGGCGGGGAACAGTTCCGCACGGCATTCCAAAGGAACAAGAGAGCGGCGTACGCCTGATTCATGAGACGCCAGTGTACGCGTCACCAGATGCTATACTCGTCTCCCCTTTCGTTAACAGAACGGAAGTCCGAAACAGGTGGCTGTTCTTCTTCAAATTATATGGCTTTGGGTCTCAGCTCCCTCCAGACCAAAACAACAAGCAAAAACACACTATTCTACATACATACATACATACATACACACACAAATACATATATACATTCATGCATACATACATACATACATACATACATACATACATACATACATACATACATACATACATGCACACACAAATACATATATACATTCATGCATACATACATACATACATACATACATACATACATACATACATACACACCAAATACATATATACATTCATGCATACATACATATACATTTACATACTTACAAACATATTTGCATGCATAAGACTCATAGAGAAAGAAAGTGAGAGAGAGAGACAGTGAGAGAGAGAGAGCTGGAGAGAGAGCGACAGACAGACAGACAGACAGACAGACAGACAGACAGACTGACTGACTGAAAGAGCGACAGAGAGAGCGAGATACAGTGAGACAGAGAGAAAGAAAGAGAGGGGGAGAGAGAGGAATAACTGAGAGATTGAGACAAATAGAAAGAAAGCGAAAGAGACAGAAACATACAAAGAGACTGCGCTGGGGAGTAAAAACAGACACACCGACAGACGGAAGCAGAGAAACAAGGACAAAGACAGACACACAGACGAATAACATGGCAATCACAAGCGCGGATCTGAATGGAACAGCCGTAGGGTCCTTGCAAACAGACGAGGTCTACATCTTCCCTCTGGCAGGGCGAAAGCGAGTTATCGACCGTGTACCCCTCGGGTTCCGCTGACTTAATTGGAAGAGAACCCAGACGACTGTTATCTTGCCTTGTGTCCGTGTGGACTGGGCTAATGGCCAGAGGAAGATAATCCATGAACTGAGAAGGATTTGCATTCGGTATTCGTTCGTTGCAGACAGAGTCGTAAGACGTCTCTGTTACGTCTCCTTTTCTTAATGGTCGGTCTATAGGTCGCCGCGGGTCAGGCGTTTTCAGAAGTGTTTGCACTGCGGATATGGCCGCTGATGATGATGAGGAGGAGGAGGAAGAGGAGGAGGAGAAGGAGAAGGAGGGAGGAGGCGGAGGAAGAGGAGGAGGAGAAGAAGTAGGAGGAGACGGAGGAAGAGGAGGAGAAGGAGGAGGAGAAGGAAGAGGAGGAGAAGGAGAAAGAAGAGCTGGAGGAAGAGGAGGAGGAGAAGGAGGAGGAGAAGACGGAGGAAGCGGAGGAGAAGGAGGAGGAGGAGGAAGAGGAGGAGGAGAAAGAGAAGGTGGAGGAAGAGGAGGAGGAGGAAGAGGAGGAGAAGGAGGAGGAGGCGGAGAAAGAGGAGACGGAGAAAGAGGAGACGGAGAAAGAGGAGACGGAGAAAGAGGAGGAGGAAGAAGAAGAAGAAGAAGAGGCAATGGAAGAAACAGCTGATGACAGAAGATAACGCTGTTAACGACGATGATGAATATGATGATTATGATGATGATGCTTATGTTGTTAATGATATATGAATGTATGTATCTAAACATTTTGATATAGCGCCTTTTAAGTAGCTCACAAGAGCTATGCCTACGCTAGTAGCCTAAATGACGTTAAATGCCATTAAGAACAGAAAGAATGTCAGCAAGCGAAACAGTGCACAGGTAACTAGAAGAGTCATCACTGGTGGGCTCACGCACACACGTATAGCCCAACCAACGAATTCCTATCCAGAGTTGACAGATGACACGATGTTCAGAGTCTCTGGACCAAGTTGCATCGATGGTGTAGAGAGACCACAGACGGTAGGGTCCATAGTACACGATGACACCACCACCCAACAGTCCCTCGTTGGTGGAAGATGTCGCAGCGTTCTAGGTAATAGAAGAAAAAACAGTCCAGGTATCCCTCGAACCGCCGGGGGTGGGTAGAACAGGTATTATTCACCTGCCGGTCAGTAGGTCAAAGAGCACCCGTGATTGACGGTCAAGGTCACTCCAAAGACCCTCGTCGCTCTTCCTCCGCCGAGACCATTACCCAGTTGAAGACGGCGACACAATTCTGTAGATTTGAGGCTTGACCGTCCACCATGAGACCATCCCTCCTCTCTACATCATCCATGCAACTTGATCCAGGGGCTCTGAGCGATCCAGCAAGCGAGAGAGAGAGAGACAGAGAGAGACAGAGAAAGACAGAGAGAGAGAAAGAGAGAAAGAGAGAAAGAGACACAGACAGAGACAGAGAAAGAGAGAGAGGGAGAGCGACAGAGAGGGAGAGAGAAATAGAGAGACAGAGACAGAGAAAGAGAGAGGGAGAGCGACAGAGAGAGAGAGGGAGAGCGACAGAGAGAGAGGGAGAGCGACAGAGAGAGAGACAGAGCGACAGAGAAAGAGAGAAAGACGAGAGACAGAGACAGAGCGACAGAGAGAGAGCCACAGAGAGAGAGGGAGAGAGAGGCAGAGAGAGAGATAGAGCGAGAGAGGGAGAGAGAAATAGAGAGACAGAGAAAGAGAGAGAGGTAGAGCGACAGAGAGAGAGGGAGAGCGACAGAGAGAGAGGGAGAGCGACAGAGAGAGAGACAGAGCAACAGAGAGAGAGAGGGAGGGAGAAATAGAGAGACAGAGAAAGAGAGAGAGGGAGAGCGACAGAGAGAGAGGGAGAGCGACAGAGAGAGAGATAGAGCGACAGAGAGAGAGATAGAGCGACAGAGAGAGAGACAGAGCGACAGAGAAAGAGAGAAAGACGAGAGACAGAGACAGAGCGACAGAGAGAGAGCCACAGAGAGAGAGGGAGAGAGAGGCAGAGAGAGAGATAGAGCGAGAGAGGGAGAGAGAAATAGAGAGACAGAGAAAGAGAGAGAGGTAGAGCGACAGAGAGAGAGGGAGAGCGACAGAGAGAGAGGGAGAGCGACAGAGAGAGAGAGACAGAGCAACAGAGAGAGAGAGGGAGGGAGAAATAGAGAGACAGAGAAAGAGAGAGAGGGAGAGCGACAGAGAGAGAGAGAGATAGAGCGACAGAGAGAGAGATAGAGCGACAGAGAGAGAGACAGAGCGACAGAGAAAGAGAGAAAGACGAGAGACAGAGACAGAGCGACAGAGAGAGAGCCACAGAGAGAGAGGGAGAGAGATGCAGAGAGAGAGAGATAGAGCGAGAGAGGGAGAAAGAAATAGAGACAGAGAAAGAGAGAGAGGGAGAGCGACAGAAAGAGAGGGAGAGCGACAGAGAGAGAGAGCGACAGAGAGAGAGACAGAGCGACACAGAGAGAGAGAGAGAGAAAGCGAAAGATACAGAAACAGTCATATACACCAATATGATATGCGTAGAAAATAGCGTCCAAAATGTTCGAAATCTGCGGCGGAAACGATGATTAATTCCGACACGCGAACTTAATAACAGCATCATTCCAATCATGTCGTAAACTATCGATCAAGTTCCGAGTTAAGACGAAAATTCCGCCAAAACGATGCAGCAGAAACTGGACTTAGTATGATGAATATGATACACACGTTGTTGTTGTTGTTGTTGTTGTTGTTGTTGTTGATGATGATGATGATGATGATGATGATGATGATGATGATGATGATGATGATGATGACGACGATTATGATTACGATGCTGATCATGATGCTGCTACTGATGTTGACAATCAAAGCATCGTGACGGTTCTACGTTTGAAGTGTAGGCAAGTGCACAACAGAAATCCCGTAGCACAACTACCTATACCATACCAGACCATACCAGACCATCCCATACCATACCATAACATATCATACCATACCATGCCATACCATACTATACCATGCCGTCCCATACTATACCAAATCATACCATACCATACCATACCATACCATAACATAACATGCCATACCATCTCATGCCATATAAAACCATCCCATACCATACAATACCATACCACTCCACACCATACCTACCACTCCATAACATACCGTCTATGATACCACATTTCGCCAACAAATTGTCAATTTCCCAAGACACGTCCCATTCCATAAAGCATTGCTATCTTGTTGCCAAGTGATTACAAAGTCATCGTTCACCAATCCATTCCCGTGTGTAAGTTAATCTGGCAGAACCTTTTATCGGACATTGCCCCAACAGACATCTTTAATTTGCCGACTCCAACAAGAAAGAGATCGGTAATGTCTCCAAACAGCAGACACTAATGTTGTCCAAACGCCTCTAACT
>OZ029923.1:4600228-4935228 GCA_964023275.1 Norana najaformis | reverse complement strand
ATGTAAGTATGTATGTACATATGTGTTTATGTATGAGGCTATTTATGTGACACCCTTTGAAACCTTTCAAAGTCGCTAAAAGGTATTGATATTGCGCAATAGTTACGGTAACCGGAGTGGTCGCGACCAATGAGAACCACCCAAGGTGATGCAACAATTATCATTCTGTTCTTACCCCATCCCGTGCGATATAGCAATTGCCGCAACAGCCGCGGCTGCGTGCATTATGTGATCTATTTCTGGCCAGCAAAGGGTGCATTGACGTCTGCGGTAAAAACGCGACGACAACGTCTCCTGCGTACATCTATCGTCTTTGGTGGGGTGACGTACGTCCGTTAGTTTTTCCATCGGCCGCAGGGCGTCGCGTGTAGCGCAGAGCATATATCGGTCGGAGCTTAGTAAATACCTCAGTCCGTTGTCGTGTTTGCTCGTCTGTTTGTACATCGGTTGTCATTTGACGGTCGATGGTGTCTTCGGCCGCTGAATAATTGCTCGGTCCTCAGCGCTGAGTTCAAGGTAGGACATCATTTTGTAATCCTTTGGGGCAGTAAACCTGTATTTACTCGATTCCAGTTTTGTGTAGGTGTTGCAGTTGGCTTTGGTGCGCCATCGGTTGATGCCTCTTTCATTAGACACCGGCGAATTAGAAGTTAATAATTATTATTTATTCCTATTATTGTGCAGTACACTAATAATAATAATAAAAATACGATTTATAGAGCGCCAAAGGACGTTTGCTTAAATCAACCTGCACACGGTCCGTGCGCTGGGACCTTAAATGGTGTGGTGGCCCATTCAAACAAGCATCGGTGGTGAAGGATCTCACCCGATGAATTCATTGAGAAATGAGCAGGGTTGAGGCCATTCGGTCGCTATAGAAATTTGTGTACATTTACATTATTCACATGCGTTACTTTACAATTCCTGCAGTTTCCGACACTTTTTATATCCCGTCTGTGAATATGAGTTTCTTAAATTCTCTTCAGCAACCAAACACAGTAAACATGGTCTCTCTGAGCGATTTGTGAAGAGCATCGCAGAGTTATTAAACCGTCAGAAACAAATATCATATTAAATTTACATGTGGCGCTATATTTATGTGTCCGGGCTAAATCCAAACACTTGATATAGCGCCTTTAGTTTACGTGCTGAAAAGGTTATGTGATACAATTGGTACAGACCTGTAGTCTGGCGCTTGGTCTCAGGGTCTGCTGGTCTTCTTTGGCTGACGCTCAAGGACAACTAGCAGGCCAGACTTTCAGAATTCCTAACATGTCCTGTCTGTCTGTGTCTGTGTCTGTCTGTGTTTGTCTATGTGTCAATCAGTCTGTCTGTATCTATCTGTCTGTCTGTCTGCCTGTCTGTCTGGCATTGTTTGGTTGACAGACAGACAACCTCTCTGTGTGTGTATGTCTGTGTGTCTGTTTGTGTGTATGTCTGTCTGTCTGTCTATGTGTGTCTGTCTTTATGTATGTCTATGTGTCAGTCAGTCAGTCAGTCAGTCAGTCAGTCAGTCAGTCAGTCAGTCAGTCAGTCAGTCAGTCAGTCAGTCAGTCAGTCTGTCTGTCTGTCTGTCCGTCTGTCTATCTGTCTGTCTGTCTGAACCTATTTGTTGCAAATTTTATTAGCGTGTCAACAGTACTTTTTGTAGGGTAAAGGACACTTGGAGGAAATGATTCTGTTGCAACTATTTGAAGTACATCGTAAGCCACTGCTTGACTATGCATGTAAATGGGATTTATATACCAAAAGTGAGTGTGGAAGGATGAAAAATGCATGGAAAAGAATATTTTGGCAGCTGATTCAGGTGAACGGCAGAACTGTTTGAAGAACATTTTCTTGCATGTTGGATATTTAGCGCTTCAGGCTGACACTTATGTGAAACAGCATTCGTTTTTGTCTCTCTTAAAGTATAGTGACAACTTTGTGTTGACGGAGTTGTAGGCCTATGCATTCGTAATCGTTTGCTCGAGATTTATACTGCGCCCAACGAGAGCTAAGCCGCGGGAACCAGCTTATTCACAGGCGCTCAGCTAAAAAAAAATCGATGAACAGGAAGGGTTCTGTTCCAGGTCAAGATCCAAGAAATTGTTGATTTGTGAGAAATATTATGTACTGCAAAAGTGTAGCATTAGTGACTTTCATGCAAATGTTTATGCCAAGCTCTTACTTTTCGTTTAGTCGAAACTGCTTATTCTTGCTTCTTTGTATTTATTTTTGAACTGTTCATTTTTCTTCTCTGTAGGCCTACTTATGCTTCAATACTGTTTTCGCGCTGTCCGACTGTGGCTAAATAAATTTTAAAATTGTCACGGGAGGTTGGAGTAATTCACAGACTGAGCGTCGTTCGCATTTTTCGCGAGATTCGCGTGTTGCGCAACGTCCCCGCGGGCGCGTCAAACGATATCGCGTCGTTCGTCTTCGCGGGATCAGTGAGTCTGTGCTCACGGCGAGTAGAAGGTTTGTCGACCGATGAAATCGCCGTCGTGTGCTGCTCGCCCGACGGCCAACCGTGTAGGCGTGCGTGCACCGATGGAGCTCAGCGGTCTGCACAAGACGACGTGACGAACGCTGGATGGAGCCGCGATAATTGACTTCGTTAGGGAAATTTTACTATTCATATGCGTGATCTGGAGCTCGGAATGCTGGCTTTTTTACACGAACATCTGTGCAAAAACAGTCACACAAGGGGTAGCCCATAAAGGACGTCCGCAAAAATGACCTACTTTGGACCCCTTCCTCCTCCTTGTCCGCATCTGTCCGCATTTGGCCTTACCCTTCCCCCTTTGCAGACATCCGCAGTCCAAAGCCAGTGGAAAATAAAAGACCAGCATCGTGAAAAACGTCATTAATAAACTACTCGTTCTATCTTATTTAAAATAACCTCACAATGGCACCATACATGGCTAACAGATCTACATAGATTCGACTTCAGATAGGTTGAAAACTTGAAATGTTTCTTTAGCTGTCTGGTACGGAACATTGCTAATGATGAACCAATGCAGTATAGAGCGTCTGCCATCTGAATGAAGTTGGTATTAAAAGCTGTGTACATGCACCAAATTTATATGCGGACTTCCGCATAGGCCATAACCCTCCCTCCCCTTGTCCGCAATTGTCCGCATTTGCATGACCCCTCCCTTCATCTTTGCGGACGTCCTTTATGGCTAACCCCTAAGAATACGTATGTGTAAAATGTAAATGTAAATGCACACGGTTCTATATAGCGACCGTATGGCCTCTACCCCGCTCATTTTGCATTGAAATAATCGGGTGAGGTCCTTCACCACCGCTGCCCGTTTGAAGGGGCGCCACGCCATTTAAGGTCCCCGTGTACGGACCCTGCTAGTCCGAGATTCAAATCTCTATTGCTTATTTCCCACTGTTTAACGACGTCTTATGGCATCAAAGGTCGTTAACCCCGGTAGGGAATTTTTTTATAGTTCTCAATGTTGGGCACACTACGACTATTTCTACGTATAGGTATCTTATTATACAACTAAGTATATACGTGTTTAAGTGTGTATTTATCACGCAGTTGGCCTGTTTTCATATATATTCACCCTCGCTTTACACAGAAACCATTAACTTTGTTTGTAGATCTACATAATTAAATGATATCGTCTATATGCGAACAAAGAGTTCATTGAATACAAAGATAGCATGGACTTAATATATACATTTACATTGCATAAATATATATGAATGTATGTATATATGTACCTGTGTCCATAATATATATATATACAGTGTACAGTCGGTATAGTTAGCATATATATTAGCCATACATATAAACGCTCAAATTTCTCCAGTAAAAATCTACATCTTCCTCTAGTGTCAGATATAAGATTTGCCGATTTTTGCCCATGTGGAATCAGCTGCACAGAGGTGCCTGCGTGCATTAAAGAATAATCCCAATAACATGTATATATATATATATATATATATATATATATATATATATATATATATATATATATATATATATATATATATATATATATATATATATATATATATGGAGGATGGTATATATATATATGTATAATGGAGGATGGCATATATATATATATATATACATATGACATTCTTAATGTATGACACTCACCTCATTATGCGTTTAGTTCACTCTGGAAGGCTTTACTCAAGACACATTGATTTTTCTGAGGATAACAGCGAATATGATGATGAAGCAAATTACTGCAAACTGATGACGGTGACGACGATTGCGATGAAGGTAATGATGACGAAGACAACTGCGACGACGTTGACGATGAAGATGACAATCATCGCCTTTGATGGTGACGACAACGATGACTATTATGAAAAAGACACTGATGTTGTTGTGCTGATAATGATGGCGATGATAAAGTTGATTAAATATGGTGATTAGGATGATGATGATGATGATTTGCAACTTACAGCTACAAAGAGTACAGAGTTATCGTTCTGCCACTACGTCATCTTTCGTCGATGACGTCATTTCCATCCACGATGTAGTCGCTCATTCACACGTGACCAATCATCCGTGACGTTGTCATTCACCCGCTACCTTGGCGTTCACCACTGCCGTTGGCGTTCATCCGTGACGTTCTTGTTCATGTGTGACGATGGATAACAGAGAAGCAGTAAGAGGATGTGGTCTCTTGGAATCCGCCGCAGCACTGGCGACACCTTGCGTAGACGAGACGCCAGCGGTCGAGGACATTGACCCTTTGGTAGGCTTCCTGCGAAAGGTCGTTTCCGGTCTGATGACCTGGTGGCCGCCGATTGTCGTGCTGTTCGGGGCCGTGTCCAATCTGCTGATGACGGCCATTCTGGCGCGAATGCTTTGGTCAGGTGCCCTGTCGACGGCGCTGTATCCGCTGATGGCTGGACTGATGGACATCGTCACGCTCTACTTGTTCTGCGGCGCCGAATGGCTCGACCACTTCAGCGGCCTTGACCTGCGCAACCTGGCCATGACCTCTTCGGGCAGCCTCTGCAAGCTGTACCCGTTCGTGTCGGACTTCGCGCTGCATCTGTCCATCTGGTCTACGGTTGCGATGTCCATCGAAACGACCCTCGTCCAGTCGAGTCCCGACCGAGCGGAACGGCTCAACCGCCTGGACATCGCCCGCGCGGTCATCCTCTTCTTGGTCGTCATAGTCATTTGCGTGAACGCCCACTGCTTCTGGACCTACGGCCTCGTACGTTCCCTTGACGGGTCGACCGGGACCCTGATCTGCACCGTCGCTCGCCCGGGCAACCAGCAGAACGACAACTTTTTCAAGGTCGTCTGGCCTCTTACGATCATCGTGTTCGTCGACCTCGGTCCGTTCGCAATCGTCCTCGGCTGCACTCTGTCGATGCTCGCCAGAACACGACGGTCTACGGGTCAAGGGCTGTCGCGTCTCCACGCCGTCTGGAAGTTCAACAACATCGATCCGACGTCCGCCAGACAACTTCACAGATCCTTCCTCGCCATCTCGATCCTCTTCCTGCTGCTGCTCTGTCCTAAGATGGTCTGTGATATCGTAGCGTTCCTGACAACGACCGGCCTGGTTTCATCATCATCATCATCGTCGTCGTCGTCGTCATCATCGTCGTCGTCCTTGTCGTTGGAAAGCGCTGGTCATTTCTCGAGCGTTGTGGCCAGCAAGGACACCGGTGCCGTTGTAAGTCGGATGCTGCTGTACTTGTTCTGCAGCTGCAAGTTGCTGCCGTTGCTTGGATGCTGTCCGGCCTTCCGACGGGAACTGGTGAAACTTCTGACTGGGTGGTGTTGCCAGGGGTGTAATCATCGACTGACCAAAAACAGCGTGTCCACGAAGACGATGACCGCGAAGACCATCTATCCCCTGCGTCCCGTCGACAGGGAGAACTGTTCCGACAAGGCGTCGGCTGCTATGCTTAAGATGGACACCGATTAGATAAACTCCAACTAGAATTACGACGATTATCTGATTCATCGTACGAACTCTTCGTCGCTTCACCCATTGCAATCTCTCCGCAGGTCTTCCACTTGAAAATTCAAAAGACTCCTCTTCCGCAGATCCTGTCCTGATTCCTCTTGTTCCCCTCACTTATCCTGCAGATCCGAGTTCCCAACACCACACAGCGTAGCCGCCTGCCTGCCTGCCTGCCTGCCTGCCTGCCTGCCTGCCTGCCTGCCTGCCTGCCTGCCTGTCTGTCCGCCTGCCTGCCTACCTGCCTGCCTGCCTGCCTGCCTGCCTGCCTGTTGGATCTTGACCTGAAACCGAACCCTTCCTGCCTCTCGATTTTGTTTTTGACTGAGCGCCTGTGAATAAGCTGGTTCGCGCGACCTAGCTTTCGTTGGGCGCTGTAGAAATCTCGAGTTTACGATTACGATTAATCTATGTAATAATAGCCTTGAACGCGTGCGTTGCCCAGCTGCACGTGATGATGAACGCTGGCGCTATCTGGCGGATAATATGAGAACAGAATAGGTTTTTTAGAATAGGCAATATGCTAGGATAAAGTTCTCAAAATCGAGACAGTTTGTTTGTCTATTGCTTTCATGGCTCATTGTTAACAGAGGAATTTGCCCCAGAAGGGATGTTGCAAAGATATAGCACGCAGATGTTCAGCGAGGAAGAGGCTAGTTAGTAACTAAAATACTAAGTACCGAATTGAAGCATTATAGGTGTTAATGATTTTTATTTAAAAGAATAACAGCCTAGTTAGCATTCAAGCAATTTTAAGTAATGATCTAATATTAATAAATAGTAGTAATAAACAATAAGTTTAAAGTATGCTCCAGGGAGATTTATGAGGAAATTTCCTGATGGCCAAAGAATTGTAAGCTAGCCTATGACATTAATAATGATAGTTAATGATAGTGATAATAGCAGCAGCAGTAATAGTAGCAATACCAACAGCAGGGATTAGTGATAACGGTAGTGGTAGAAGTAATAGTAGTGGTGGTGGTGGTGGTGGTGGTGATGGCGGGTGCGGTGGTAGTAGTAAGGTAGTGGTGGTGGTGGGTGCGGTGGTAGTAGTAATAGTAGTAATAATAGTGGTGGTGGTGGGTGCGGTGGTGGTGGTGGTGGGTGCGGTGGTAGTAGTAATAGTAGTGGTGGTAGTGGTGGTGGTGGTGGTGGGTGCGGTGGTGGTGGTGGTGGGCGCGGTGGTAGTAGTCATAGTAGTAATAATAGTGGTGGTGGTGGGTGCGGTGGTGGTGGTGGTGGGTGCGGTGGTAGTAGTAATAGTAGTGGTGGTGGTGGGTGCGGTGGTGGTGGTGGTGGGTGCGGTGGTAGTAGTAATAGTAGTGGTGGTAGTGGTGGTGGTGGTGGCGGCGGCGGCGGCGGTGGTGGTGGTGGGTGGTTGTGGTAAGCTTGGAAATACTTCACAACGCGATTAGCCCATAAACGGACGGACGGACGGACCGACCGACCGACCGTCTTATTGATTGATAGACGCCGGGAAAAGAGCAAAGGCAGTGGGTGGTTAGAGATAGATGGAGGCTGGAAAAAGTAGGCGGAAATCCTCCTTAAAATCCTTCTCTCCACTCGTGCGCACCAAATCAGCTATTAATCCTGGGAGCACGTATTCCGGATATGGAGCGATATTGCGCATATCGTTCTCTGTATAGGGCTGCGACTGAGACAAATCATTATTCATGGGGTGACCGACCCTTCATAAACGCCAACTGTGTCGCCGTTCGCCCAGACGTATGCAAATAACGAGAGAAAATTGCAATAAGACGGACCAAGTCTGGATAATTGGAGGAGAGCGACGCTAATCATCTTAGTTATGATACAGTGTCGTTAAAAAACAACTACACACACACACACGCACACACATACACACACAAATACACAAATACATACAAATTTGACCATAACAGATCTTTAAATACAGATTCAAGATCGAAGTGAGTCGAGCCTTGAAGTTGGTGGATTCGTAGCACGCACATTAATTTCATCAGAAAACGACAGTTAAGGTCTACATTTGACCCGTGAAGAAGCTGGTTCCCGCGACTTAGCTTTCGCTGGGCGCTGTAGAAATCTCGAGATTACGATTGCGATTACATTTCTGACGATAGCCATGGCGATTTAATTCGATAATAAATCAGATCAAAGAAGCCGCTTTTCTACGTGTAGTAAACGTTGATCTTGAATAGCGGAAGCTCCGCTCCTCAACACATCAAACCTGCATCTCGTTCAGGGAGTTAGGTCTAAATCCTGAAATATGGTGGCAGCTGAAACACGATTAGAAATGGATTTTCTAAGAAAGTTCGATCCTAATTGTCTTACAGAAATTTACGCCAATGTCCCCTAATAATTTCGCTTTACTCCTGAGTTTTAATAATTGTTTTTTTTAAATTTGCTTCTAATGATATAGCATCGAAAATGGATTTGTGAGCTGTGTTTGGCATGATCTCTAATGATCACTTAACATTTACTGATCACCTTGCCTATTGTTTCAAAGAGACCTGTACAATTCGAAGTTTCGTTCTTAGCTTGTTTAGGCCAACTCGATATAGCAGAACCCTTATTTGAATACCGTGTCATGGATAAACCGAAATGGGTGATCATTACATCAACGATCCCAATAGAATATGCTCGAACAATTTGCGTCTTCTGCAGTAAATGTGAAGTTAAATGTAGACCCTACATGTTTTTCTATATAGCGATCGTATGGCTTCGACCCTGCTCATTTTTATAGCGAATTGATCGTAAAATAGCGCTAGAGAAGAACTCTCCGATGCCAACGAACCCATCTCGTTTGGGGTCGACGACTGCAAAGGATTTTGGTTCCGCCCCGTTAATGTAAATTAACCGACACCTTAAACGATTCTGTGCTCCAACAGGTTCGTGACCCCTTCGGGGTTGAAATTGGGAACTAGGAAGTCGGCGTCATGACGGGTCCACAGGTCCACATGTGGACCCGTCTGTCGGTCGGTGAGGGAATTAATCAGTTCTTCGGGGAGGGGGGTTGCTTTCGGACAGCCCACAGAGGGCTTGCATTGTGTCTCTGGTCGAAACTGATGGTTTTCTTTGGGCCCAGTGCGAGCCCAACTAACCTGGCTGTCAGGGATGCCACCGCACTTCAAATTTAACTGATTACTTATTAGCCGTAATTAATTCTTTGTTCCTTAACCTTGATTAATCGTATCAGCTGAAGTGCCTCATTCAAACTGCACTTGCCCAAAATGCAAGACACTCAAACATCACCATATTTGATCACTCATATCATAAAATCATTCCACCAGCTGAAAACCTCCAAACGCACTCTGCAACACTCCCATCCACTAATGACTTCGTTTACGCTTCAGCTTTACCACCCACCCAACCCGATTTTCGAAGTTGCAGGGCCCAAAAGCCTGCATGTGGCATTCATTCAAACGGGCAGTGGTGATGAAGGGTATCACACGATAAATTAATTGAAAAATAAGGAGGGTCAAGGCCATGCGTCCGTTGTAGAAAAATCCCGTACATTTACTGTATATTTACATCATAGGCTTTGCATCAACATAATTGCATAAGATCATGCGCTATATGAATAATGTAGTTTGCGGACGCTAGACGTTGCTATGCGGGTCATTCTATTGACCGGCCTAGTTTGCATCTGATCTAGGTCGTGTTAACGGAGGTATCTTCCTAAGCGGAAAATGGCTCCAGTTGACTTGAAAAAGAACAGGGACGCTCTGTTGAATGCTCACAAGGAGGTCTCCGACCCAAAAAGCGCAACAAACTGGTATGAGGTCTTTTCCTACGAAGGCACAGATGAGCGTTTTGTTTCTTAGAGGTGTAAATTGTTCGTGTTGTCGCGGTGGGCGTCTAGGGTGGTCTGTTCCTGAATGAGTAGGTGATTTATAGGTAGAACTTCCGCGTTTGTGTTGGTCAAACGTCGTGTTTTGTGGATGGAATTCCGATAATGATTCTGATGCATGAATATCGTTCCGTTCACCCATGCTGTATGCGTTCGATCCTGTATCTTCGTTTTTTCGTGTTGGCTGTCAGGCACTCGTTTAGTAGTACAGCGAAAGTCCTCTATCGGCTTTCTTTTCCGGTAGCACTTTTGCCAGTTTCTTCGCGTGCTTGTGATTGGCGCTTAGATTTTTGTTTGAACGGCTTTCGAGCCAGTAGTATTAGGCGTTCGAACTGATAAATCGGTTCAAAACCCAGAAAACAGCCAAAGAATTCAGACGGAGAACTTCCTACCAACAAATCGTGTATCAATCATAATCTTTGCTAAATAATAAGTGTCCACCAGTCCTCAAGGTTCATCACATCTGGTTTCATTCAGAATTTCCCTTTTACTTGAAAACCATTATCTTCCATCAGAGCTTTTCACTTTAATGTAACTCCTTGCTTATCTGTTGCCCTAGACTGAAATTGAAGATTTTTTAAGATGCAGAATCTGTAAACCTGCTTCTTTGCACTCAGAAGTGCTATAATAATACTAACTTACTTAATTACATGAGTTGACAGAAGGTTTCATTTGAATTTCTGTAGGGCTATATTTGGCTATGAGGGTCAAACTGATGCACTGAAGTTGATCACAAAGGGAGGTGAGACAACATGCTCTTTGCTACATCGTTTGTTATAGTTCAGTTAACTAAGTAAATGGATTTATTTATTTATTTGTTTATTTTTCATTTACGTATGCTAATATGTATGCCTGTGCATTGAGGGTTTTATCTAAGTAATCATTGCATTGGCTATCTGAAGAAAGAGAATACTTTCCAAGACCAGAAAATTGTCTATAAGGTTCTACATTTCAGCCAGCTTGACTATCTTTGTCCTGTGTGCACTTCCAAAACTTGTCACTACTCGACCAGGTCCCCTGACTATTTTTGACTACACTGAGGACAAGGACAACTTGTGGCGGATGTGCCTTTTCCATTTCTGGCCCTAAATTTGGAAACTCTTGTGATTGTAATTAGTAACTTTTATGGCACGAGTATCCAATGCACAAGGCATCAGCCGATAGTGCACCAAAGCCAAAACCGCAATCAGGTCTTCCAGCAAACATTTGCTCTGCAGGATGTGTTGGCCTTTTGGATTTTGATTTTAAAAATTGTCTTTTCATGGACTTGTTTCCTCTGTAGACTGTTTATATGTCTTCTTGGATTTCCCTCTTGGTGTTTGACCAGATATATGCTGCAGTTTGGTTTTGCTTAACAATGATCACCAAATTATGCCATAATCATTATTACAGTGGCACTATAGAAGTTCATGTATTATTATTATTATTATTATTACTATTATTATTGTTATATTATTATTATTATAACTTATCATTCATATTATTATTACTGAAAGGCTGGTGCATTAGCAGTCTGCCACTTCGATTTTGAAACAATCTTCCTTGCTTCAAAAGCAAAGTGAAATGAAAAGCAATTAACATTGTTTAGAGATGAATATTATATCCAACTTAGGTCGACCTCTTTGGGTTGATACAATGATTGTGTTTCCTTCTTCTAAATCACAATTTTAACCATTCTCGTTTTCTGTCTGCATCATTTTTGCTACTGACAGTGTTATCCACATTTCAGCAGAACTCCAGATTTTCCTCCTGTGTAGGTGGTTTTCAGTTTTAATCATGAAACAGGCTTTTTAGCTTGCACTGAACAAATGTTGCTGATGTTGTTGGTTTTATCATCAGATGGTGGAATCTCGGAATGGGTAGATGAACTGAGCAGCGGCAAGATTCTCTACTCCTATCTGAAGGTCATCGATCCAAACACGAACCTTCCAAAGTTTGTCTTTGTGAATTGGGTGAGTTTCAGGTAAACCAAAAACTCCTCTGTCTTATGGAACCATATCTAGGCTACTAAAAGCGGACACATATCCCTAACACTCTCTCACCCCTGCGACTTCAGACTATTTCCAACCATCTGCACTCAATGCGGTAAATAGTCCGTTGTGTTGTAATACGGTTATGTTGTAACAGGTTTATTTGTATGTGGTTGTATTTGGGATCCACATATCTAACCACATTGTATCAGAATTCATGTTGTAATGAAGCGTGCTATAAGGAGTCTCCAGTGTACTTAGAGTGTAAGTACTTGCATGTATGTACATCACCACATTTAAGCTATAGATTAGAATAGACACCAGATAATATATCTGTGCATTTATGTTGGGGCTATGACACCTTTAGTGACTAATGGTGCATGGTGTCTTCAATCAGGAAAACATTTATGATTCAGATGCCACGTGCAGATACTAAACCCTTGTATTTTCTCCTTTGTGTCTAGCCTCGAAAAATTTAAGCTCGTCAGTGGACCTGTGTTTGGAGTTGTGTGCACAAGTGGTAGAAGAATTTGATTCAGTCACACTGTGGTTGCAAAGTGGTTTAATGCTACTGAGCCGCCTTTGTATTGAATCCTTTCTTAGGCAGACATCAATGACCTGTTGTTGTTTTTGATACGTAGCAAGGCGAAGGTGTGCCAGAAATTCGCAAAGGTGCTTGTGCCAACCATGTTAGAGATGTTGAAAACTTTTTCAGGGTAAGCCAGTTTCCATTTTCTGAGTTTTTTATGATGTCTGAACATATGAGAATTTAGTAACATGGAACACTGCTTGGAAAATATTATAAGTAAAATTACCAGTGCTGTTTTTTTACATAATGGAATGTTTTAAGAGGTAAAGTCACTGCCTACATGGTCGTCAAAGCTTTCAGAACTTTCAGAATTCAAAAACGACTCTTAACTTTAAGAGTCGTTTATTACCATAATTCTCTTTGTTACCTATAACACAGCAAAGATAGGATCCTCCATTTAGCGATGATTAAACATCGTTCAGTGTCAGTGCTTCTCTGCATTCTGTCAGTTCTTTAATGCCACTCAGGTCATCGATTTCATCTTGTTTACGCACCGTAGCCTGATTTCTCCTCTCCTCATTGCAGTCATTTCCCTCTAAGTGGAGGTAGACGTACAGGCATAACAGCTGAGTTCACTAGAGGGAGCTTGTAGAACAAAATTCTGAAACATTTTCAGATGCTGTTGAGAAATTTGCCCTCTGACCTTCAGATTGTCTATCCAGCAAGCTAACTACTAGTTTACTACATCAATAAGTTATTGAACTTTTTGAGATCCCTAAAAGGTGCTGTATAAATCCTCAGACATGTTTGTTGATACACGTGTGTATTGGGCCTCAAAGGTACTTGGCCCTTGGATTCTGGTGCTTAGGTTGTTTTTCTGTCTTTAGGGTGCTGTTGGCCCTTGGATTCTGGTGCTTAGGTTGTTTTTCTGTCTTAGGGTGCTGTTGGCCCTTGGATTCTGGTGCTTAGGTTGTTTTTCTGTCTTTGGGGTGCTCTTGGCCCTTGGATTCTGGTGCTTAGGTTGTTTTTCTGTCTTTAGGGTGCTCACGTGTCAATCAATGCTCGAACAGAAGATGATGTTGATGAGGAGTTGATCAAGACGAAAGTCGCCAAGGCATCTGGGGCCAACTACAGCTTCCATAAGGAAGTGAAAAAGCCGATTCCAGCTCCAGAGCCAGTGGTAAGTTTATCAGGCGCTATACAAATTCTTTGTTACAGTATATCATACAGTCATTAAAAGGCATTAAGGCAAGGGATAAGACATGGTGAATCTTACTATCGACTTGGGGGGTAAGTCAACGTGGAAATCAAAGAAAAAATTTAATGATGAAGCTTAAACAATTTTATTTTAGTGAATTCAAGTGGGTAAGGAGTCCAAAAGTGTCAGAAGGAAAAGTAAACTATTACTAGCAGTAAATAACAATGTTTTCAGTAATTGTTTGCATATTGATGAACTTATTGTATTGAACTGTAACATCATTTGGACTAGCGTAGAGAAGCACTGCTGATTAGTTACTCATGAAGGAGCACTATACAAATTTCTGATTACGCTTACAATTACCAAATTTGCTGTGTGTAAAACTGAATATCTTTTGATGTACTGTGTCAGCATACTGGCTGTTAAAATAACAAATGAGTTCACTATTATTGTGTGTTTGTGTCTCTTGTAGGGTTCTGTGTATCAAAGAGTTAAACCACAAATTGAAATCAAGCCGCAGTTACGAGACAAGTTCTGGGAAGACACCGCTGTGCGTATTCAGAAATTATTCGGGTGGTTGTTTTAAAGTGAATATCGTCTTCTATCCTTGGATTTCTATGGCACTGTACAGACAGTTATATATATATATATATATATATATATATATATATATATATATATATATATATATATATATATATATATATATATATATATATATATATATATATATATATATATTCATTTATTCATCAAAATATTAGACAGTTGCTCTGATTGCTGATGGCACGTTTAAAATCTAGCTGCAAGTTCGCTTGCTGTCACTTAGGCCTACACTACGTAGTTTTGTGAAGACCAGTAAGGAGTTATTGACTTGATGCTTCATCTTCATGGCTATGCTGAGCTGAGTTCACAACTAGACATATAGTTTCCCAGTCAAGCGTTGCAGAATTCTGTTTTCTGTTTTTGCTGGTATGTACAGATATCGTTAGTTGATGTTTGGTGCATTGTTACAGTGGTGCTGTTGAAGATCTAAGATTAGATTAGATTGTTTTTTTGCCGTTTTTGACTTTGTAGAATGAAGAGAAGAGGAGACAGGCTGAAGAGAAACAACAAAAACAGTCGGAACGCAGCAAACTAGAACAAGAAGCAAAAGAAAGAGAGGTAGGTCGGCTGAATTCCAAGTTATTTACGTTTCATTAAGGTTTTTCAAGGTTCACCTTACCTGGATTAAAGCAGTGTAACATTAGGCTTATGAGGCAGACAGTTGTGTGAGGGTGCTGGGCCCAATGCGCAAAAGAATGAGGGGGTTTGTACTTCTGAGTTCAAGTATTTGATTTCATTGTTGTTTCAGACGCGGGATGCAAAGGCAAGAGAAGAACGAGAATCAGAACGCTTTAGAAAAATACAGGAGATGAAAGCGCATGAGAAGAAAGCTAATGCTCCGAGCAAAACTGACCAGACAAAATGGGTTGGTAAACCTATTTCTCATCTTCTCTCTGCACGTGCCTGTGTGATGATGATGATGTTGATGATGGTGATGATGATGACGACGACGACGATTTGTTATACACAGTTGTCGGCTGTTGTCTGCTGGCATCGTTTAAATTGGATTTGCCTAAAATCTTGGGCAGCTGGAATGAGCACCAAATAACTGAGTGAGCAAACTGTGGCAACCTTTGTGTACTTGCAGAGAATGGCAATTATATCTTGCCACAGAGTTGAACCTTAGGAGGCAATATTGCATCTTCTGTACTCAAAGTTCTTGTTCGTTCTTGTGGGCATTAATGGGATTTAAGACGTGATAACCTTCCTCTGTTTTAATGCTTGATACAAATGGTCTACAATGGTATATGCAGGATCTTTATAACTGAGTTTCATTGTTGTAATAGTAGTAAAACTAGTAATAACAATAACAGCCATGTTAACATAAGGGCCTAAACAATACTAATAATAATAAACTTGTAATGATAATAAATAAAAATAAATTAATAATAGCTGATAATAATAGAACCAGAACAATACTAACATAACACAAAAATGCAGCTAAGAAGGAAATAAAGTTAAATTTTTATGACATGTCTAGGGTGCAATGTTAAGTGATTTGTTGTTCATCTGACCATAGCATCTACCAGCCTTTGTCTTATATAAGATGTGAACTTGGTGCCTCTTCTAATCTCATATATAATCACTTTTGTGGTGTCTCCATTAAATGAATAAGGCACTGACTGATTCGTGACACAATAACAGAATCGCAATAACGGAATTCGTGACACAAATCCAGTTAAAAAAACGGGAACAGTAGAAGAATTAGTACAGTTTCAAGCCAGTCAGGCATTTTGAGGTGGAGCCCTAATCCAGTTCCCAGAAAACCAATTAATCAGAGAGGGTTATTCTGTTGGGATAGAAATTTGGAAAAGCTGAGCAGTCTTGGACAGGTGGAGTTGGAAAACTATCGTGAAACGTGGTTTGCTCGATTTTTGCATTGTACGGTACGTTGGCTTTGGCATGACAGTGGAGGCTTCCAGCTGGTAAGTCCATCCGAGATTGGAAACCAATCCAATTTAGAGATAATGAGAGGCAGTCTTTTGGGATGAGTGTTGGTGAAAATGAGAGGTCATCTTAGGAAAATCCTTTAGGAAAGCTGATATCATCAACTCATCAAAAAAGTTAGAAAACCGTCGTGCATCCCGCTATGTTTGTTCGATTTGCATTATACAAAACGTCTGGCATTGGCATTAAGATGGAGGTACAGCGGGCTGCTTTGGAAGATGACGAGGAACGGAAAACCCGAGCGGACAGACTTCGGGAGGAAAGGGCCGCCGTAAGTGACCCCGATGCAGCCGTTCTTACACGGCTGAACGACGATGTCTTGAATATTGGTTGCGCATCTGTTTGCGTTTGACTTTGTATTTACAGATTAATCCAATTCATCTCATTTGTTTGCAGTAAAGAACAGTTTTTCCAACATTTTGAAATATGTTTAATATGTAAAGTCAACAAAATACTTTAAAAACTACAAATTTTGTGCCAAGTGATGGAATCTTGGGCATGATTGCTTATTCCGATAAACTTGTTTAATTTAGCGATTCTTCAATAGTTAACAAAAGTGCTTGCAAGCAAATGAGTTTGAAAGAAGTGTTTTTGAATTGTTGCTTGCGTTCAACTGAACTGGTGGCAAGTTTTCTTCTTTCTGCCTGGATTTCGTTTCTTTTCGAAGTGGCGCAGATAAGTGAAGCACAAATGCCGTTACTTTTCACTTATTTTGCAATTTATTTCTTTTAATCTTTGCAGTTTGTGCACCAACTCCAAGAAAAACTCTAACAAAACTCTCAGAGTTTTCTGTTCATTTCTAACGTTCGATTTTCTGTCTTGTAATAATTCAAAATTGGTGTTTTGCTGTTCAATTTTGATGCATGTAGTTCATCCCCAATGTCTTTGTAGCAGAATGCTCTTTATTTTAATGATTTTAAACTAAATATGGAGTTTTTAAAAAAAATGGCACCATATACAGTAGAACTGATGTGCATTTGACTGGACACAAATTTTCTTATGACCCTAGTAGATATTTGTGCTTTGTGAACAGTTGCTGGGATATTTCTGTGCCCCTGTATGTACACATATAATTGGGGATGGGTAACCAACAACTTGTCTGGGTGTCGGTGTGTGTGTTTCAGTGTTTGCAAGATTTGCTTAAAAATCTTGAATCAGAGGCAGACTTTCTAAAGCCACTAAAATCAAGCATTTTTAAATCGAGCTGTTCAGAGGTTTTGTTTTAAAGATCTGGTCAGTCGGCGTAAATGAGACCCTGAGGTGGAAGGCCATGACCTTAGCTGTTTCTATAAGTTTGCATTGCTGTTAACTTGAGCATCATAAAACTTTGATTTTGGCAAATGTATCAAGTAATTTGACCTTGAAAATTAAGGTCAGCTACGAATCTCTGACAGTGGCTTTTGAAGAATCACATCTGGAGCGCCTCTGATGAGTTTCTTTTGAAGTGGCACTATGTTAATACTATTACAATTGTTGGTCGTCATGTTTGGTGTGTTGCTAATTCTTTAAACAAACTTAAGATCTAATTGCTGTACTTCTTCATGACACGGAAACAAGATGACAGCTGCATTTCTGTGATTTTGCGGACGGGAGACCTGGCGCCTCTTTCTTCGCAGTTGCTAGGCAAACTGGGGCTTTGTGTATTGATGATTATGTGATGTCAGGAGGCAGAACAAGTGGCATCAAAACAAGACGAAGACGAACGTGGAAAGAGAGGCGAACAGATGCGCAAAGAACGGGCGGCTGTGAGTAAAGGACTGATTTTACTTCTCTCACCGAAATTTTGATACCTCACAGTTAAAACCTAGAATTAACTGGAAAACATAGAAAATGAAGCTGGTGCACTTTGTGAACTGTTTGTTGTTTATATTTTTTATGCTCGTGGACTGACTAAGACAGCGTAAGGTGTTAAGACATCGTGATTGAACTCAGGCTTTTCTTAATTTGCATAAATTATCAGGTTTAAGATGTCCGGAAGTAATATAAACCTCCAACTAGTAAATTGTTTAAAGTAGATGTTGAAGATGCCCAGAATGGATATAGGTGTCTAAATTCTGCTGCTAATCTGCAAGTTGCATTTTGCCTGTTGAAGAGATTTAATCGTATTGACTTTGTTTGCTGTGGTGGTTACACTTCCTTCTCTTTGTGTTGTTTGTCAACGATTTTCTTTGGTTTTGGTGATTTTCTTGCCATGTTGTGACATTAGGGTTTTCTCACTGAGGTTGTGGATGTTTGAATTGCAGTGCTGTGGTTTTTGTTCAAATAACCGATTGATGGGTGTTAATAATTGTGGCATTCCTTGCCTCAAACATTTTCATTCCCTCAGCTTGGCAATGGCCGCTTGCACGCATGTTTACCTTATTGTTAATTTTATTTGGAATAAGATCACTTTTGCATTTGTGCTGTTAATGGCGTTTGATGATGATCATCATCATCATCAATAGCGTGCCCCTCTCTGAAGCATTGCCATTTCCACAATTTTCTGCCAACTGTCACGGTCCTGGACTCGCCTTCAGGCTGTATGCAGCTCAAAGTTCAGCTGCCGAAGATCCGCCTTGACCGTCCGGGTTGGGTTTGATGATGAATATTCAGATTTGTTGATTTCTCTTTTGATTCACTCTCCTCAACATTCTTCTTGTCACTAATTTTATGAATACTGTTACTGCTCAATGTCATTTGCAAAAATTCCTGTGGAGAAGGTCCATATTATGATAGAGAATGGTGTTATCTTAAGAGTGAGCCTTTTTTAAGTATTGTATCCAGTAGTTGTTCTTAGTACCGTTGATAATGTGAAGATTTTTAAAATTTCTTATTATAGAATGGCTATTTTGTAACGTAGGTAACACCTATTTAACCAGGGACCTTCATGTATCGTCAACACTATTTTTCATAATTTTATTTCAAAATGTGGCAACATTTTTGAACTGATTAAATATTATTGTGATTAGCGTGATATGATATTAGAATGTCAATCACATGTTGCTCTTAACGACATCTCAGTTAGTAATCTAATAAGTTCTGTAATTCTCTTAAGTTTATTATTATAGTATAAACGAAATGACTATTGTTACATTACATTTGGAACTTAGAGTATCTCCATTTGGCTGAAAGATTCTGTTACTTTTCAAGACATTCTTTATGACAAAATCTTTTGATTTGACAGGAGGCAAAGATGTTGGCGTCACATCGAACCGCGGATGCCCGCGCTGCCTTTGAGCAGAAGCCAAAGTCACAGTTCGATGAACCAGCTAAAGGCCCTGCACCCCCAAGGTATTCACCTTTAAGGATTGTCTCAGAGTGGTTTGTAATATTATGTAACACTGGACAACAAATTTTTACAAAAGTCATGTTACTGAAATGAAATTAGTCAGTTCTTATCAATTTGTATGTGCTGAACACGAATATGACAGTGAAAATGCCGAATTGGCTCTAGTTTTTTTGTAATCTGAAATGAAGTAATTTTATATCGCACAATGCATGCCAATAGTGATACACTTACAGTTAATATTTGTAAAAACCAGGTCATAGACTAGTTCTTAGATTTTTTTGCCTGTCTCTTGTACAGCTGTTCGGGAGCATCTCTGCGGAGTGTCCAGCAGTAGTCAGCCAACATTGTAGTGGACCATTTTCCCTGGTACCTTTGCTCCATTGTTGCGATATCTTGATGAAAACGTTCGCCATGTTCGTCACTAACCATACCACAGTTGTCAGGGAAGAAATCCAGATGGGAATGAAGGAAATGCATCTTCAGAGACATATTGCAGCGAAATTTCTGGTACTGCTTGAGCATGTCTTCTACTAGTTCCTTGTAGTTTTCTGCCCTAACATTCCCCAGAAAGTCTGTAGACACTAGACGAAAAGCATTCCATGCTTGTTTCGCATCATCCTCCAGCAAGTTGTTGAAGCGGTCATCTTTGAAGAGTTCTCTAATCTGAGGACCCACAAAAACTCCCTCTTTAATCTTTGCTTCGCTGAGTCGAGGGAATTTTTCATGCAGGTATCGGAAAGCTGGCGATGTGCGGTCCATGGCTTTCACGAAGTTCTTCACCAAACCTAGTTTGATGTGAAGGGGTGGTAGTAGGATTTTGTGAGCCTCGACCAGAGCTGGGTGCTGGATATTCTTCTGTCCAACTGCCATGTTTTGTCTGGGAGTCCATTCCTTCCACACGTAGTGCAACTCTCTTGCTCGGCTATCCCACTCACACAAGAAACACATATATTTTGTATATCCTTGCTGCAGTCCCATTAAAATGGCAACTACCTTCAAATCACCACACTGGTGCCATTTGTACCTGTTATAGTCAATGGAATGCAGTAGCTGTTTTAGGTTATCGTATGTCTCTTTCATGTGGACAGCATGCGCTAATGGAATAGATGGAAGACGGTTTCCATTGTGCAAAAGCACAGCCTTAAGACTCAGTGTTGAAGAGTCTACAAAGAGTCTCCATTCTTGTGGGTCATGAGTGATCTGTAAGGCATTCATGAGGTCGTCAATATTGGAACAGAATATCAGATTACCTTCCTTCATAAAGAAAGGTTCCAACTGCTGATTGCGCTTTCTATATGAAGTAATTGTGACATCTTCTTCTAGAAGATTCCATTGTTGGAGTCTTGATCCTAGCAATTCTGCCTTGTTTTTGGATAAGTCCAAATCACGAACAAGGTCATTTAGTTCTTCCTGTGTTATTCTGTGTGGGGTTGATGATGCACCACAGTGAAAATCGGGATCACTGCACGCTGACGGACCAGGAGAAGAACATGTCGGCTCACCCTTGTCCTCATCAGATGAATCAAGGAAAATATATTCTGCTGGAGGTTCTGGAAAAGTCCATCACCATGTGGAACTGGTCTCAATGCTGACGGAATGTTTGGGTAGACTATTGTCGACTTCTTTTGCTTCGTTATTCCACCGGAAAGAGGAGGAACCAAGCAGAAGTAACAGTCATCTACGTGGTTGCTTTGCTCTCTCCACACCATGGGAACTGCAAACGGCATTGATGGTCTTTTGCCATTCAACCACTGTGAAAGCTGTGTTGTACATGTAGCACAGCATATATGCGGGGCCCATGGCTTGTCTTGGTCACCAACCTTGCATTCGAAGTAAGCATGATATGCCTTCTTGACTTGATAAGTGATACTTTTCTTCTGGTTGGCAAATGTCACTTCCCCACAAATGTAACAAAAGTTGTCCACAGTATTTACGCACTTCCGAGGCATTACTGTTCTGTATTGTATCTAAATGGATAAAGTAATAATAGTTTTATAAAACAGTAACTTAAACTGTCTCGCACAAAGTCTGTAATATTGTAAATGCTCAACCGTTCCGACTCGCTTTATATAGTACACTGCTGACGTCATCTTACGTCAGCAGCCGACTGGCTGTAGTTTTACATTGCATCAGAAAATGACGTAATCAACTGTGCATGATGTGTCCATGATGGGATTATGCAATGAGGTGGAATATTACATCATTCTGAACTTATTTAGGATATTGTTGCAGTCCTACTGCATAAATTTACATGGTGAAACATAAAAAATGAACTATATGAAATATTTTCAAAACGAGAGCCAATAAAAAAATTTTATGGTTATATTCGTGTTCAGCACACCAAGATGCTACACATTAGGGCCTTTTCCAGTCAGTAACGATTTCTATGTTGACCAGTGTAATCAACTGTTTACAACAAAAAGCTGCCTTTGGTAGCCTGGTGTCAGCCAAGATTCCAATTTGCCAAGTGTGTATATATTTATGAATCTGAGTATTTATGCAATATTGCCAGTTAAGCATCTGAAAGGTGCTTATAATGTATTTGAAGTAGTGCTGATTTCCAGTTAAATTTGGGCCGCCTTTAAGAAGGAGATCAGACCAGACTGATCATCAAATGAATACTGGACCATAGACGCTTTTCGATGGTATTTGAGAAATTTACTGATAGAGTACTGACCAGATGGAAAACTGTCTGGTACTTAAAGAGTATTGCCTGACTCAAAATTGTCCACCACAAATTGTGCTGCTGTGAACTGGATACTGGAGTCTGAGTATGCCTGTGAGTATCTGTGAATTTACCATATTGCTGTCTACTTTCTTAACTTTATATGCTGGTCTTTTTTTGTTTGTGTCTCTGTTCCAAATAAAATGTTGTTTATGTTTCTTAGTGGCACTTAACAGAAAATCCCTTATGCATTATCTGGTTAACTTCATCTGGCCTTTCAGAACTTCAACCAATCAATGTTTTGCAAATAAACAGATTTTGTATATGACTTGATTATTGTGAGAAGAAGAAGAAAGAATAGCAGTCCCTTAACCTAACCCTGAGAGATTGCCTTGAGTACGAAGTGTTATCTGCTTCATTTGCTGTGTTAGGTATTTAATTGTTGTGTGTCTATCCACGCCTACGACTCCTCTTGCTGCTGACAGACATATGGCATGTTAAAAAAAGGATTACTTACTTCATTTCCTTAATCTTGGCACTGGAGGCCAGGTGGCCAGTCTTCTTCCTTGCCTTCTGATCTTCCCACCTGCAGTATGCACTCATTTTATAGCTGAGGTTCACTAGAGGGCACGAATGAAGCAGACATTTTGAAACTTCATTCTGCTCTGGTGATGATTTAAACCCCCGACCTCTAGGCAGAAGATCCAGCACTCTAACCGCTACAGTGTCATGAGGATTTTGGATTCAGTATGATCATGGAAACGTGTCTGTTCTGCGCTTACAGAAAAATCAAGTCGTCGTTCTTGGATGAAGCAAGTCAGCAACAAGAAACGCCAGCACAGAGAAAGCAGCCGATATCTCTGCCAAAGGCTGAAGAACCTGAGGAAATCTACGATGACGCGGTTGGTGTGAGTCAGCCGCATGAGGCACCAGAGGACATCTATGATGATACCTCAGCAGTTGCGCCACAGCCGCCCTCTGACCTTCCAAAGACGCGCAACCTTCTGGCTGAGGGGTTACCGAAGCGACAGACATCGGATGATGAGCAGGAAGAGGAACAAGACTGGGACGGTATGCGCATTGCCAGAGCTGGGTTTAGACGCAGTTTTGATATTGTTTGGATGTTGTTTTGGTGTTTTGATGTTTTGGTGTTTTGATATTGTTTGGATGGTGTTTTGATGTTTCAGTGTTTTGATATTGTTTGGATGTTGTTTTGGTGTTTTGATGTTTTATTGTTTGGATGTTGTTTTGGTGTTTTGAGGTTTCAGTGTTTTGATATTGTTTGGATGTTGTTTTGGTGTTTTGATGTTTCAGTGCTTTGATATTGTTTGGATGTTGTTTTGGTGTTTTGATGTTTCAGTGTTTTGATATTGTTTGGATGTTGTTTTGGTGTTTTGATGTTTCAGTGTTTTGATATTGTTTGGATGTTGTTTTGGTGTTTTGATGTTTCGGTGTTTTGATATTGTTTTGATATTGTTTTTGGTGTTTAGTCATTGCAGTTAGAAGGCTTTTCTTAATTCGACAGTTTTGAACATACTGTTGAAGAAGCATGAGTTTAACAGTTTGTTGTGATAGAGGAATTTATGTTGTGCATGATGGCCGTGTGGGTCGATTTAAGTGGTGCGTTTGTTTAGAGCCATATTCTGGTTATGCCTGATTGTGTTTTAATCCACAGGTTTGGAAGAAACTAGAAAGCATCAATAATTTGATTTAAATGGAATGCAAAACAGTTGTAATGAATGTAATTTCATTAAAAAATTTCATACATATTAACTTTGAAACTTCAGTATACAATTTTTAAATTCTGGCTTTAGTTTCAGGCTTTTCCCATGTCTTGCATTTTGATGAAAGGTGGAAGAGTTTGAAAAATATGTAGTCCAAGTTGCTAAAATTTTCTAAGTTTAGTTTTTTAAATTTGGAAGTCTTTTCATAACTTGCTAAAAATTTATTCTTATTACTGCTTTTTAAAAGTTGAGGAATTTTAATAGCAAGAAAGCTTTTCCACTTTTTGTTTTTATTGTGCATTTTGTAATTTCGTTTGCCATATTAATAGTTTGGTTTTAATAATTAATCGTGGATATGGTGGATTTTGCATGTGAACTTACACATGAATGTTCCTCTATTATTTGTTCTTGCATGTCATGTGCTGATGTTCTTTGCATGTTTCTCGTCAGGTGGTAACCAAGGTGCACAGAGTCATCCAGGTATGAAACCGACTTCCTAATTTTGCTGTGTGACTTTGATTTAACTTGTTGTTGATAAATGATGACTTAAGTCTACTTATTATTTATTTGTTTATTTATTTATTGCTCGTATTATAACGTGGGAGGTCGGTTAATCTGAATCTGAGGCACAAGATAGATGTGCACAAACAACTTGTCCCGGGTCATTATAAGGAGAGCCCTTAGCTGGCTGGAATGTGCAGTCAATGAACAGACCTTCATACTGTACAACAGACTATGTCCTTAGCGTCCGTGTTCTACAAGACTCCCCTGATTTAGTGGTGTTGAGGTTAAGATGTTGATGGTGAACTTCTGGTCTTTGTTGCGCGGCTTTGGCATTGGAAAATTTTGCCATGAATGTATTTACACATAACACAACCTTAAGTGTCTGACCTCAGTAATTTGGCCTTGACTTTGAGGAGCCCAGCCTTTATATAATAGGCATTTTAGTTGCACGGCCCTTACGGACTGTCGAGGACAGCGCAGGCTTTGCGGATTTGACCTTGGCTTTGAGGAGCCCAGTCTTAGAATAGGCCTTGGTGATTTGGTGTTGGCTTTGAGAAGCCCAAACTTAGAATAGGCCTTGGTGATTTGGCATTGGCTTTGAGAAGCCCAAACTTAGAATAGGCCTTGGTGATTTGGCCTTGGCTTTGAGAAGCCCAAACTTAGAATAGGCCTTGGTGATTTGGTGTTGGCTTTGAGAAGCCCAAACTTAGAATAGGCCTTGGTGATTTGGCCTTGGCTTTGAGAAGCCCAAACTTAGAATAGGCCTTGGTGATTTGGCCTTGGCTTTGAGGAGCCCAGTCTTAGAATAGGCCCTGGTGATTTGGCCTTGGCTTTGAGGAGCCCAGTCTTAGAATAGGCCTTCGTGATTTGGCCTTGGTTTCTGTTTATATCATCTGACAACTCAGTCACATATTATTCTATTCAAACAGAGCCTCCTTTGGAGGACTTTGACATGCCTGGTCAACGGCCTTCATTGTCGGAAGAACTCTATGAGGACACGGCTCCGATGAGACAGGATTCCAAAGAACCAACCACGGACCTCTACGAGGACACTGCGGTCATACACCCTGGTAAAGGTGGTGACTCAGGCGTCAGGGCGCGTGCTCTGTACGATTATCAGGCTGGTCAGTATTGATGTCCTTTGACCTTTTGCTGTTTTCCCTGGTAAATGTGTATACCAAGCAATTCTGCCAGTAGGATTTGAATTCCAACAATGGAGTTCTTAGGACTGAATTTGTAATATTACTGTTATAATTAATACTACTATAACAGTGGTAAAAAGGTTACGTGCTTAGAGAAACTTCTGCGAGAAGTGTAGTTCTAAGGTCAAAGGATCGCTTGGCAGAGGTGAAAAACTAGTACAGCATTTTTTAATGTGATTGCTTTTTAAACTCCCAATTTAAGTTGGTAATCGTTTACCCACCACAAAGATCTAGAGACCAAGGTGACCTGTTTGCCCATCCAGATCCAATTTTTTACAGGTGCTTGACTGCACTGTGCTTGCCAGTGTCGTATCCACAGCACTAAACCCCACCACTTATTATGGAAAATCTGTTTCCGGGTTTTTTGTTGAATGGAATCTTCTTGGTATTCTGCGTAAGCTTCTTCATGTAGTTGCTGTAGATGCGAAATCAAACTGCTCGAATTTTATAACTCTGTCTGTTTTCTAGCGGAGGAAAACGAGATAACCTTTGACCCTGATGACATCATCATGAACATCGAGATGATCGACGATGGATGGTGGCTTGGTGACGGGCCAGATGGGAAGCGTGGAATGTTCCCTTCAAATTATGTGGAAGTTATCGACTGATGACAAATTTTCACAGACCTTTTACCCCAAAACATCGCTGTTTCCATTACGCAGGGCAATAACAGCTGTGCATATGTGGTTCTGCATAGCTTCTGTCTGGACGAGGAATTGAATTTTCAAATTTCTTATAATTGGCCTCAGATTTATTCGTCCGAGTGATTATAAGAGTGTCTGTGTAGTTGTAAGTGTTGCGGATAGCGCCATGGATTTATTTTAATATATTTCTTATGCTTTTTTCTGTTTGAAATGAATAAATATGATTCCAGTAAAATTGCAGATATGTAGGTACTGTCACTTCAGAATTAGCTCACCATGTTTTTATTGCAAAATCCTCTGCACAGTTATAATGAATACTTGCTGTCACTAACTGCCATCTTTTCGTTACGTAGCTTACTCTTGAAATCACTTTGCTTCAAGCATGCCGCACGATTGACTGATGCATTATGTGTAAGAAACTTAATCTTTAGAATATTCATTTAGAGAAGGATTTGACATTTGTGTTAAGTTCGTGATTGAAATTGTGGCTTTTGAACTACATTTCATGATAGTAATGATGATAAGTCAGTAAGAAATCAGCATTAAGCCTAGTTGGATTCAAGTATATCTGGCTGTCGTGGTTCTGTTGAAGGATCCTATGGTGACATAGAAATGTTCACCAACCCTGAGGATTAGATAACAAAGTAGCCAACACTTCTTGTCCATAACAGGCTCTTGGGGTTTGCCTCAAAGGGAGGAGGCTTTCTCCTTCGTTGTACTGCTGATGTGCAGTTTTCTGCTGATAATATGAATGATTTTTTATATTAGTAAAATACAATTAAATAATGGAACTGCTCTTCTTTTAAATAATTGGATTGCTGTGCATTGTGCAGACATGTATTGTTGATGCTGCTGTGGTCTTTGCAATTTTTCGTGGACAGAGTGCAATGGTAATGTTTTTTATTATTAAAATGTACAATTCGTATAGCCGTTTGTCAGCAATAAAACTAGCAGCAGTGACTAACAGTAACAACTACGACAGTTATTATTATTCTCTGCATTGTATGCGGTAAGTACAGATTTGTTTTAAGCAAATGTATCGAAGCTTTGAATGGGTCTGGTGTAGCGTAGCAAATAGATGTAAGCAAAGTGTTAACATGCTTTTCTGACTGTTGAATTCGTCAGTTAAAACAAATTGCCTGAAGCAAAAAACCTGGAAATCCTAAGATCTCATCAGTTCTGATGTTATTGAAAAATTCTTCTGACACAATTGTTGCTCTTGGCAGAGTTTTCACAATGTTTGCAAAACTTTTGAACAATTGTCCAGATAAATTTATTAATTGTCCACATATTGTGTCGGGTTTGAATGATTTTTGTACGAGCATCTTTTGCTTTGCCATACTTTTCCTGATTCTTAAAGTGCATCGAATCGGCTCAAACTGATCAATTTTACAAGCACGTAATTTAATTTTTTACGTGTTACCTTAATTGTTAGCAGAAATTAATTTTAGGTTTCCACTGTTTAAGACAATTTCTCTCACCATAAATAAATTATTTCTCCCACGGTAATTAATATGCTTAAATGTGCAACAAATTGGAATGTTTCTAGCGATGGTGATGAACTGACCTGAAGAATATTTAACAATATTCTGACAATTACAAACAATTCTAAATTTCTAATTTTTAAATTATGCTGATAATAGATTCTTCTGTTTCACAAACTTCAAAATTTATTAAGTGGAAGTATTTTTTGGATCTCTTTTAACAAAAGGTTCCTCTAGAATCGTAAGGGATGATAAGACTTATGATTGATTTGGAATTTAATTACTCAAGTAAAATGCACTGTAATGTTGTTATATTTTTGCTAAGACCGGTGGAGGTTTTTAAAGTTTAGTTGTATTCAAGCATTCTAGGACCACACTGCACGTTTTTGATGAAAACTCTACGTGTTAATAGCAGCGTCAAGTCAACTGTAACCAGAGTTGCGATTCATGTATAACTGTATTTACATTGGAACTGTTTGGGAATTCTTTCATTAACTTGTTTACATGGAATGTTTCACTTTCAGTTGAACTTAAGTTGCACCTTTTTCGAACTGTTTCATAACCATGTTGTAGTCCTTGTGAGAGGTACTTGGGGTGTACAGTCAGTCCGTCCTGAAGAGACTGAGAACAACATCAATAGTCGAAACACTTAAAGGCCCTGCGTATATTTTTGGATATATACATACCTACATTACATTTCTGGTTCAGTTGAGGTGCATTTGTATACACAGTGATATTTTACTTCAGGAAATAATTTTCATTTTACTTGTATTTCGGTTCAGATGTCCTCAGTTTCAGTTCTAATTTCAATTACAGTTCTTACAAATTTAAGTTATAATTCTGATTACAGTTTTTAAATAATTTTAGTTCTCATTTCAGTTCTTGTTTGAAAATAATTTCAGTCATACTTCAGTGATTATACAGCTAGTGTCTACTTAAACCAAGTTCAAACACTGGTTGTTTTTTCTCCGTGTGAGGAGCCGCTGAGTCAGAATTGGTCACATGAAATTTTCGTTTCAGCCCCGTTTTTGCCTTGTCCTTTTCGGAATGTTTTTCTTGGTATTCAGCATAAGCTTCTTTATATAGTCGCTGCAGATACGAAATCAATTTGCTCGAATTTTTACCCGAAAGCGCAGTTCCGCAGTCCTTTTAGAGTCCAAAACTTTGTGAACAGATTTGTCTGTTACTTTGGGGTCGTCCATAAAGGACGTCCGCAAAAAATGACCTACTTTGGACCCCTCCCCCTTGTCCGCATTTGGCCTTACTCTCCCCCCTTTGCAGACGTCCGCACTCCAAAGCCCATAAACAATGAAGACCAGCATCGTGAAAAACGTCATTAATAAACTACTCATTCTGTCTTATTTAAAAGAACCTCACAATGGCACCATACATGGCAGATTTAAATAGATGCGACTAAGGATAGGTTGAAAACTTGAAATGTTTTTAGCTGTCTGCTACGGAACAGTACTATTGATGAGCCAGTGCAGTACAGAGAGTCTGCCATTTGACTGAAGGTGTTTAAAGCACAGGTTGTACTAAAAGCTATGTGTATGTACCAAATTTATGCGGACGTCCGCATAGGCCATAACCCTTCCTCCCCCTTGTCCGCATTTGCATGACCCCCTCTCCCTCTTTGCGGACGTCCTTTATGGACGACCCCTTTGCAGTATTTAAAATAATCCCAAGCGGGGCTTTGTTTCTGCCGCCCAGCTAGCAAACTAGACAAAGTACTCGTGATCGCACAGATGTGCTTTTCAATGTGATTTTTCTATAACTACACTCGTCCCGACGTTGAATATTATAAACTTACAAGGCGAAATCCAATTGACAATAACCAGAGCCTTCTCCGATAATGACCATAACAAACAGTACCCGGAAGAAGTGTACGAGCTAAGCCAAAGATACTAAAGTATAGAGTCTGAAAGTACATGTGCGCTGTTCAACGTAAACAACTGCGCCGCAAAACTAGCAAATTTTCAAATTGTTTAAAAATTAATTTTATGGAAACTAATTTTTGTTCTGTGTGCCTGATTTTCGTTCTATATATTTGATTTTCGTTCTATTTCAGTCTTCACTTGTAAAATAATTTCAGTTGGCGCTACAGTTAAACTTAACGGAAATCAGTATTTCAGTTGTAATTTTACTTACAGTTAATGAAAATATCACGGTGTATACAGTCAAAAAATTTGAAGGCAGTACGGTCTGGTCAAAATTTAGGCGATTTAGTTAGCGGAGGGACAAAGTAATGTTAGCCTGCGGGCATGAGTAAACAGTCTTTAGGGATCACTTAAATCTCGCACTGCATGAGTTCTTGATAGAGGAGGGAGGGCAACTTCCCTCTGTTGTGTGCTATAGGCCTGCAATGTCGCTACTCGTTTCCATTCAAACAGGCTGCGGTGGTAAAGAATCACGCGCAATCAATTCGTTGAAAAATTAGCAGCGTCCAGGTCATGCGGTCGCTGTAGAAAAACGTGTTCGTTTGCGTTTGGATTTCTGTCCATAAATTTTCCCCGCGCAACTGACAAACATAAGCATAACCCGCGAATTAAAATCATAAGGATTTTAGGCAAGGATCTTATCTGATCGATTCATTACAAAATGAGGAGAGTCCATGCCACACGGTCGTTGAATAAAACTGTGTATTTACTTTAACATTTAGGATTATGTGAGATAGTAAATCACTTAAGTGACGTCTGTAGAGATGCGAAGAGGTTCAAACTTCGGCGAGTTAGAAAGTTTTAAATAAAAAGTGTTAACCGATAAAATGAAAGGCATTCTTCGTTATTGCTTATAACGTGCACTGCAGGGAACCAGCCTTTTAAAAATCGCGTCTTGGACACGTGACCGCAACCATCGACGAATGCGAAGTAAACAGCATCGAGGATTTTGTTCGAAGATGATATTTTGCGATTTTTCTGTTAAAATATTAAAGGATCGGCGCAGCTTCTCATGCGGTAAATAATTATAAGTGCTTGCCATTCTGTTGCTTTTGTTTGATGCCTAGATTTGCAGGAATTATGATGTTCAGAGGTATGATGGACAAACGTAACGCCCATTGGCTGCTTCAGAGTGCAGACGGGCCAAAGGCTTTATTTAGCAAATGCGTAATGGTAAATAAGCCAGAGAGCTCTTGTAATTGCATGTTGAAAAAAACCTGCGTTGTGGATCTAAACTGAGACGCCACAAATGCTGACGGATTACAAACCGGTTAATTTATAACATTAAGCATGGCGTCATCAAACGTGTCATCTGCAGACAGCTTTACGCATTCAGGCAAATTTGATCAAATTACAACTTTTAAATTGTTACCACGTCACTTTATTTGTTATATGAGATAAAGTGACTGATATTTCTTTCTATCATATGTTATTAGCTTCTTAAGAGATTGAGACTTTTTATCACAATTAAGATAATTAATGCTTGGTAAAACTGTGGTGTAAAATTGTGAAGTTTTGTTTTTTTAGACTTGTGATGATACCGCTTTCTTTCATCTGATGTCTGTTTCGTTATATAACCCTTTCGGTTAATTGCTGTCTTCATTTAGGATTGTTACCCAAATTATGAGTTGGTTTCGTTCCCAAATAGCTGCGCTCACTTCACGCGAAACAGCAAGACCACACAATAACCATACCTTACAGAGTCCCGTTACACATGTCGCCAATAGCGAGGATGTTTCCGATTCAAAGTTTTTTGAGTTGTTCTGGCATGATGCAAGTGCCATTTTGAACAAACCATTTCCCAGCCAGGATAAACCTGTTGCCAGAGCATCTTCGATCGACGATTGCGAAATCTTGATCCATTTCACAGATAAAATGGTGAAACTGTTGACAAACAATAACTCCGATTTTGGTTGCGACGCGCAGCTACTCGACTTGTTCTTCGCAGAAGCTGTTCTAGATAAGCTTTTGGAGTTCAGTGAACAGAGACCCGAATATAAGTCTCGTCTTATCCGACATCAGCTCTGTATATATGATGTTTTGATCAGCCAGTCGCAACAGCAGTTACTCGCAGAACGGCGGTTCGTACGACCGCTTTTAAAACTGCTCCATGACTGTAAGAAAGATCAGATGAAAGATGAGAGTATGGAGGAGAAGTTGTTGATCGTTCTGCATCAGTTATGCATGGCGATCACTCAGAACTCATCGCTTTTCGAAGTTCTGATTGAATCCGGCGATTACGACGCGGACAGTAAATTCTTTGATCTCTCGATGCTTCTTCCGTACGTTCATCGCATCGGTCCGGCCGGCCAACAGGCACGAGATGACCTTCTGTTGTTACTGTCTCTGTCATGCACCCATGACATCATCGGCAAATACATCACGGAAAAGACAGACTTTTGTCAGGTATTTAACAACAAATCACAGCAACTGTGGAGTATTCATGCAAAATGTATTTATATTTATTGCACTTGATACATCCCCAACGTCAGTAAATCTGAATCTGAGGCACAAGGAAAGTGTACATGAACAGCTTGTCCGGGGTCATAACACAGCATCTGTTCAGCAAACCCACTGTCATCGGATTACAGATGTTTTGCGATGCTAAACAGACCTCCGTGCTGCCACAGAAATTTTTGTGTAACATAATCTTTTGGAGCCATATCAAGTACTGTGATATAAGAAGGTTGCATTTATAACAATGTTTGCTGTGTAGCTGAACTAAGGCTCCTTTCCATGTCTGCTTTATATTAGATTTAACATAATAAAGATAATAATAACAATATTATTATATTTTTATAATAATATATATTATTATATTATAACAATAATAATAATAATAATAATAAAATTGTTGTTTAATTTATCATTTTCTCCAGACATTTTTTAATCCTGAGGGTTCATGTATACCTCAGGGAAAAATAATAATAATTTTAATAATAATAAGATGATTTATGTAGCTCCATGGCACGGCCAAGGCTGAAAAATGCTGCTGTACGCAAGTACTTCTAAGATTCTGTATAATTAGTTGCTGACTGCAGCCACATGCGGCACAGCTGAAGAATGTTATATGCACTGTAATAAATATAAAACAATGAATTAGCAGATGTTATATGCACTGTAATAAATGTAAAACAATGAATTAGCAGATGTTATATGCACTGTAAAAAATATAAAACAATGAATTAGCAGATCACAAACTGACAGCAAAGATGCATGTGATTGATGAAATTGCAACAAACTTGCTGACTAGCTAGTATTTAAATGTATTTAGCAGTTTAATTGGTTGTTTGTTTATTCATCTAGATGTTTGTTTATTCAGCTAGATGTTTGTTTATTCTGCTAGATGTTTGTTTATCTTTTGGGTGTTTGTTTATTCTGCTAGATATTTGTTTATCTTTTGGGTGTTTGTTTATTTTGCTAGATGTTTATTTTGCTAGATGTTTATTTTGCTAGATGTTTGTTTATTCTTCTGGGTGTTTGTTTATTCTGCTAGATGTTTGTTTATCTTTTGGGTGTTTGTTTATTTTGCTAGATGTTTGTTTATTCTTCTAGATGTTTGTTTATTCTTCTGGGTGTTTGTTTATTCTGCTAGATGTTTGTTTATCTTTTGGGTGTTTGTTTATTTTGCTAGATGTTTGTTTATTCTGCTAGATGTTTGTTTATTCTTCTGGGTGTTTGTTTATTCTGCTAGATTTTTGTTTATCTTTTGGTTGTTTGTTTATTCTGCTAGATATTTGTTTATTCTGCTAGGTGTTTGTGGTCAGTCTGAGTGGACTTTACTCTTCGCTGCCTCGAACGCTGACCTATGGTTCAGACGACTGGCATGGCATCACTGAAGAAGACGTTGCCAGCAACATCGATCTCCAAATGTTCCTCAATCTGCTGGAGTTCTGCAGCGCACTTGTTCAGGTTGATACCATGTCTTCTATTCAGACAGGTTGATTTGCGACTTGAGCTGCTTTCTCTTCCCCTCTCAGTGTTCCACAGGCACCTGAAGACTGTACCGTTTAACAGTGATTTTACTTATTCGGGTCGGAAGCACCTCTGTTGAGTTTATCCTCTAAGAGGCGCTTTATAAATCTCACATTACAATTACAAATTACAATTACAATTGTTGCCATCTGCTTAAGGTCCCTTTGTAAAGTAAAGTATTACACACCTCTGTCAAAATTGTTTTGTATGTATCTATGCTCTGTAACTCTCGTATACAGCCCCTATTGAGAACATCACAAAAGAGCTGAAACACAGTTGTCTAAAAGATCTGAAATCATTCGTGATGTTGGACACACCATTTTAGAGCTGTGAGATAGCCAGTTTTAGGATAATAGTCATTAGAGGCATGGTTTGGGGCCTGAAGTATGGCCTGACCAGTGGCATGTTAACAAATGCATTACTTACTTACTTACCTGGTGGATATTTTGGCTGAAGTGCAGTCGTAACAACAGCAATCTAGAAATACCCTGACAACCTTTGTTTACTGGTTACAGTGTAACCGTTACACAGCTTGACAATAAGTTGTAAATTTCCAAAGACACGCTAGGAATTGAACCCTGCACTTGCTAGCCTTAGTAATGTTAAAGTTCTTTTAATTTAGAACAAAAAGTTCACATAACTGGAAAAGTCACTACTTTTGATATAGTCCAGCCACAGTCGTGGTATAGTGGACAAATTTTCAGACCAACTGTTGTTTCTTCTTGACTGAGTTCCATGCTGCATTCTCAGGGTTTGGAGTTAACTGCCGAGATTCTTGCAAAACTCGGATTGTCTTTCTTTAGGGAAACATCTGAAAACTCAGTGCTTCTCACATTTAGCCATTTCTATATCCAGCTGCAAATGGTGTTCAGATAACTAGAAAAGTCACCGTATTGTGTAAGTAATGCCAAGTGCGTGAGCGTGCAAAGCCTGTGATTATTAATGTGGTGCAGTGGCAGCCAGCGAAGAGACTGCAGGATGTGAGTAACTTAGTCATAATAGTTTGTCTGTAGGGAGTCTGGATACAAAAAATTTGAACCCATTGGAGCGGCTGATTTTGGAGGGATTTTGAGTCACCTTGTCTATGAGTAGATATCATGAAGGAGTGCTATGTAAATGCTTTGAGTTAAGGCGGTTGATTGGAAGCCCTTATAGGCGGTATTTTGAGTCATTCATTTTGTCAATGAGTAGGTATCATGAAGAAGCATTATATAAATGCTCTGAATGAATGAATGAACGAATGAATGAGCGAAGGAATGAATGAACGAAGGAATGAACGAATGTGCTTTGGATTGCACAGCCAGTCTGCACAGCAACCAAGTCAATCCTGTAGAAATGGAGGTTAAAACCTTTCAATAAAGCGAGGACAGTTGCTCTAAGCCAGGCAGGCTTTGACCTTTCATAGTTCATAACTGTTGAAACTATTTAGTTAACATTAGGATCTGTTGCTTCCTGTTATTACTGTTAAGGATGTCTGCCAAAGAAATGGTTAAGGTTCTTGATAGGCAGCTGATTCGTGTATTTGTCTGTGGTTTAGGTGTCGCATCCTGTAATCCAGGATCAGCTGCTGAAGTTTGTCTACAGTGGATTCCTGGTCTCAGTCATTGGACCAACACTACACCAGGTAGCATACACCAACTACTGCACACATCTGCTCTGCACACTTCTGCACTTTGTTCTCCTCTTTGCCGGGCCGTAGCACCCTTCGCTCAGTCACTCAAGATCTCCTGTTTGTCCCTGGCATGCGAACCGCTGTGGCCCAGTCCAGAAGCTTTGCCTACGTTGGTCCCACTTGCTTGAATCGTCTCCCTCAAGAATTGCGACTTGAGCTCCTTTCTCTCCCCCTCTCAGTGTTCTGCAGGCGCCTGAAGACTGTACTGTTTAACAGTGAATTTAGTTTTTCAGGTCGCAAGCACCTCTGTTGAGTTTATCCTGTAAGAGGCGCTTTATAAATCTCAAATTACAATTATAGTTACAATCTTATGCTGTGTAAATGTTGGAGAAATTAGCATACATTATTTACAACTCTTAGAGTTTAGATTCTGGCACACGTTACTTCATTCACAGCTTACAACCCATAATTGACATTTGTCTAATTAATTAACAGTTGTCTTTGATCAGCATCCAGAAAATATGTTGTTCTTGGAACATGTCTTCTCTTTGGCCAGTGTTTATTCACAGTTGCTGGTCGGTTCATCTGGAATTCTCTACCTTCTCGCTTACGTGCCACCTTCGATGGGAGCTTCTCTCCCTCTCCCCTTCCTCTTCCATAAGCGCTTGGAGACCGTATTATTCCCCAGTTCTGGGATGGGCCGGAAGTGCCTCTGATGAGGCTACCTTGAAGCGGCGCTTTACAAATTTACGATTACGATTACGGTTTGTCATTCTAAACACAAAAGCTGCCTCTTCCAGTCTGTTACGGTTCTTAATGTTTGGTCCTATTCTTAGTTGTAATTGTAATAAGAAGTTTGTTATCGTAATTAGAAATTTGTATAGCGCCTCTTCAGGAGACGTAATCAGAGCCACTCTCTGTGCTAGCCTTAATGATGTTAATTAAGAATGGAACGTGTCCTATCGCCCATGTGCACTTTTGAACTCTGTAAGAGGCGCAATATCAAATTTCATTTGTATTGTATTATTTAAAAGCAGTTGGCACTTTTCAATTCATATCCCATGGCACTTATTGGTTATTTGAACCTTATCCTTTCACTATCTGCCCTTGATGCCTGTTGGTTATGATGATCATAGTTTAAATGGAATTGTTGTGTTGTATGTATGTGTGTATGAATGTATGTATGTGTCGTCATCATCATCATCATCATCATCATTTTGCATTTATTACGCACATATGGTCAGTAAATCTGAATCTGAGGCACGAAGCATTTGTGAGTGAAGGACTTGCTCAAGGTCCCTACACAGTAACTGTCGAAGGGGAGGCTTGAACCCATACTCTTCTCATTACAAGCCGAGTGCTCTATCCATTTGGCTACCGTGCCTCATATCCCATGTACGTATGTATGTTCGTACATATGTATTTGATCAAAAGGCTTCATGTAGCACCTTTTAAGTAGCACATGATAGCAAGGTACTGTATTTCTGTATGTTGATCAAGTTACCGGCATTTTCACACGAATTCCCACTGCTTCTGTTCCTTGGTTTGAGTTTCCCAACTGTGATGTCTTTCATGTCTGAATATCTTCCTCCTTCATGTCATTTACTAAGCCAAGGTGTCGATTGCAGTATCATCAGAGCACTTAGCTACAAGCCAATATACAAATTTTACATTATCAGCTGACTGACTGTTGTTTAATAGCCAAGGTCATGACCCCGGTTAGGCACTGTCTCAAGTAGCAGGATCGAAAATGATGCATGTCACGCCATAAAAGTTAGGTTCTGTTTTCAAGTAGCGGGATCGCTCTGCCTGATTCTGAAACTGGTTCTTGTCATGCCAGAAAACATCCTGGCAGAAGTCTATTTACATCTAGGCATAAAACATTAGCCCAATAAATAGTGACCAGTTGATCCATATGTACCAAAATGTTGGCAGTAAGCCAGTGGTATTTTTGCCTCAGCCTAAGTGGGTGTATGTACGGGGTGATGGTAGTAAATGGTACACGTTGTTCTGTAGTGACCAACTGTATGGCCTCGACCCTGTTCATTTTGCAACAAATTTATCGGGTGGGATCCTTCACCACCGCTGCCCGTTTGAATGGGCGCCACGCCATTTAAGGTTCCTGTGTAAGGACCGTGCTAACCCAAGATTCAAAGCTCTGTGTACATGAGTGTATTATTATTATTACGAAAATTTGTAACGCGCGCAGTCACACTGAAATGCGAATCGGAGGCATGGATAGTCAGTTGCCAGGTGAAAGAGTTAGATATCCAGATGTTTGAAAGCCAGTGAGAAATAGTGAGTTTTCAGGCGTTTCTTGAAAGAAGGAAAGGAGTTTGAAAGTAATGTATGCCAGAATCTGTTATTATTATAGCTTTGGGAGCCATATCAGCATTATAGCATTGTCATTTTATGATGAGTTTAGTTTCTACGTTGGTGAAATAATTTTGAGATCCGGATGCTGATCGTTTTAGAATTCATGTTATCATGTAATGTAGTGTAATGTAACAAGCATTTATATAGCATCTTTTAAGCATCTCTTAAAAGCGCTGGACGTCTCTCAAAAGCTGATGATGAAGTATGTGTGCTTCGTTAAAACAAGTCTCAGGTGTATTTGTGTTTTTTGTTTGACTGTTCCAATGTGTCTGTATTTCTGTGTGATTGTTCCCAATGGCCGCTGACCTAAAAGCTTAGCTATGCATTGAAAGCCCTGTGTTTCGGTTTAAGGCTTTTTAAGGTTAACAATTTTTGGCTTTTCTTGGCCTTAAAATCAGTTTTTTCTTGGAACTTAATTTAAAATCTGTTTTGTATTCATGCAAAGGAGTTTAGAATTCTCAACTGATAAGGCTTAGCTTAAAATCTCGGTTACCCAGAAAATTAATTTGATTTCATGTTTATGAGTTAGATACCCTATCACTCGCTGTTGTATTGTGTTAATACGTGTAAATTGACTGTGGCATGTAACTATAATTGCAGCTTAGACAGAAAGATCTTTTCTTTTAAAAAACTTTGTGAGGCCTTTTTAGGTAGGGCTTTTACCGTCAGGGTATAGTGGACCAATATGGAAACCAACCAACGTCTTATCTCTTCTGACTGAATTTTATGCTGCTGCCCCAGGGATTGGTGTGTGTGTGGCACAGTGGTCTGTCAGTAATACATTTGGTCAATGATTATGCGGTTGTGGGTTCGACTCCATGTAACGACCCTGGGAAAGTTGTTTGTGCACACCTTGCCCCTGTCACCAAGCGGTATAATTTGGTACCGGCGTAAGCTGGGAAGTAAATGGCGAGTTCTGTGATGTGCTGGCCCCGTGTCCAGGAGAGTGGGATTCATCCATTGCCGACTGAAAGGCCTAAATAAAAGGAAATGAGCGCATCTTCTACGTCTCACTTGTGGGATATGAGATACTTTACTTTTCCCCAGGAATTGGAGTCGACTGCTAATACTATGCTGTACAAAGTTCCCAAATATCCCTTCAAAGCTGAAATTCTCTTTCTTCCTTCGATAAACGTCTGAATAATCACTACTTCTTACTAACTTTCAACCATTTTATGTCTTACTGCTCTACGAATGGGCAGTGGCGGCCAATTGGCTCACACCATGGGTTCACATGCTCTGTTCATTATAGATTATTACAATAATGATGAGGTTCGTAATCGTTGTAATCGTAACCCTAAACTCAAAATTTGTAAAGGCTAATGCTAGGAGTAAGTATTTTTGAAGTCTGTTTGGTCAAGACAGTGAATATTCTCATTTTCTCAATTTTCACATCCTGGAAAACAAATGCTGTTACTTATGCTACATCCATTGAATCCGCTGCCTTTACGTTTCTCTCAGCTCAAACACAACCCACCCTAACAGCTTCTCTCCCATTTCTCTCTCTGGTCTTCTAGCAACCGGTCTAGTTCTTGACATGGCATCTTTGTACAACCCCACTGACTTGACGCAGTTCTCATGAATAAGCTGGTGCCCTGCGCTTAGCTTTTAAGTAGCGCTGTAGAAATATCAAGTTTACGATTACGGTTACATTTATGATAAAAGAATTGCACCAGTTAAGTGTAAAATCGTCGATATGGCTTGTGTACTTTATGTCACATAGCTATTCTGACAAGATAAAGGAGTTCTCTCTGATTTCATGATTGCTTGGCAGATAAGGTAGCCCATTCATGGCCTCTTTTCCGGTTAGACTTAGAGATAAATATTGTTTATGATTGTTTTATTTGTGAAGATCTTGGTGCAAACTTGTTTAGTTATGTAACTTAGCCATCTGCAGGGGAAATGGTTAACTACGGAAAGGTCAACGAACTAAATGAGTTTGCCATGATCAAACATAGCCCTCTTATCTTGAGCTGCATCACATGAATAGAAAATCGTGAACAGATTTAATTCATGATCTGATTATATGAACAAATCCACCCAGAGATTAATTTTCTGTACATATGTATTGAGTACTTTATATAGCATCTTTTTTAAAGGCTGGCTGAAGCACTCAATAGCTGCTTTTGTCGGCTGAATATGATATCTGATTAAATTAGCTGCTGATGCATAGCGTCCTGGTTTAATGGCTGAGTGTTTTCAATTATGATTCGTTTGTCTAAACTGGCACATGTGACTTCTGTTCTGTTGTTCATTTTGTCAGCCTATTAACCAGATTTACTTTAATCCGCCTTGTGTACTTGTGCCATTTCGAGTGGTAGGGTAAATGAGGGCAGAGGTTAATCTGTAGCGGGGCAGAGTGAGCGGAGGTCTTGGTGGAAGGGATAACAATGGTCTGATCTCAGTGGTTTGGAGATCTTTACGTTGCTGGCGACACCTAATATCAGTTTTTGCAAGTGCTTAGTGAGTCAGTAGTGATCACAATGGTAGCAAATGTACAGTATAATGTCTGTCTTAATCATTGTGTACTTTATGAGATAGCTGACTGGTTCGAGACTCGTTGACAGACTGTGACTGTCTGTCTACCTGCCAACCGTCTTTCTGTCTACCTGTCTGAACCTTGGGTCTTAACCTGGAACTGAACCTGACCCTACTTATTTCAGAGATTTGAATCTCGGGCTAGCACAGTCCGTACATGGGGACCTGAAATGGCGTGGCACCCTTTCAAAAGGGTAGTAGTGGAACAGGATCTCACCATATAAATTCATTGAAAAATCAGCAGGGTGGAAGCGATACAGCATGCAGTCGCTACAGAAAAACATGTACATTTACATTTACCTGCTTATTGATTTTGTTTTGACTGAGTGCCTGTGAATGAGTTGGTTCCCCAGACGACTTAGCTTTCTGTGGGTGCTGTGGAAATCTCAAGATTACAATTTCAGTTGACCCTTCTCAGAGGCAGATGCAAAAACTGAATCTGTGTTGCTAGAACATAGAGGCATCTAAACCTTAGGGGGCAGACCAGTTATGTCCTTCCACAGAGTTCCCGTTCAACGCTGCGTGCTCCTCCAGTGTAGTTAAGTTTGTAGCGGTTGGTGTAGTTTCTGTAGCTTTGTCGTTGATGAACTGTTTCAGTTTGATGTGTTGGCTCTGAGTAAAAACTTGAACAGTGAGTTTGGTGACACTCTGCTTGTATTATTGGTAGGACATACGGCCTTTTGCATCCCATGCTTCAGAATTGCTCAAATTACTCTATTTCAGGCTGCATTCTGTACTCAACCGTTAGTGCATATAGTGTTTATTTAATGAGCTGTATGGTTTGGATAATTGTTTGAGTGTGTGTACCAGGGATTTGGGCAGATCTGTACTGAAATTCGGATGGGATTGGCTGTAGCTGGTTACCGTATGAACTTGTTTGATCCATCTTTGGTGAAGATAGCAGCGCCTGAAGCGTGCTGATTGAAATGTATTGATAGAACTGGTAGCAGGCGGTGTAATATGATTTTTATGCTTCAGCACCCATAAATTGCCCATAGCTAGAGAAATATCGGAAATGCTACCCTGGCCTTAGAACTGAGCAGTGTTTTCACTGCCTAAGGAACAAATGCCCTTGCTACGTGAATGCGCAGTTACTTATCTTGCGTGAACTGGTATGTTGAATTTATGAGGATTTTATTCACATTTGATGAGTTTAATAATGTGAAATTCAAAATTCCAATATCGAATCTGTCCCGAAGGCGTATGAGTGTTTATTCTATGCACTTCTTAATCGAATATCGTCTTGATTCTGTTACTGCTTGATGGCAAACTGCGTCAAACTGGATTCCTACGTTTAATGACAACAAATCCCTGGTATAACACGGGTTGTTTTGTTTTTGACTGGTTTTTGTTGACTGATTTGTTCCTGGCTGGTTGCCTGGTAACTGTTGCATCCGTTTTTAATTGTTGTGCATGGTGCATATTGCATGTGCGATGAAATACAAAATGGTCACACGAAAAACTGTATTTAAAGTTATCGTTATTTGTGAGGAATTTTTCTTTGAAGTTGTGGGCTTAAAATGAAAGGTAATTTATGTATTTAGGTGCTTTTCCTGATAAAATAAAGAAATAGTTGTTGAAGTAATTATTGTATTGTTTATAATGAATCGTTCAGTGTTCAGGATTGTTTTCCAACATTATTGATTATTGACACAGGCAACACTTGACACTCATGCATATTAACTTGCAATACTGTTGACTGTTGACTAAATAACGGCAACATCGACCTATAACTCTACACATATTAACTTGCAGACATGTGTATGTTTTTGCATAGCTATTTCAAGATTTTTCAGTGGCCCCTAAAGAACTTGGCTACAAAATATGCAGTTCAATTGTACACTATAGATGGGCAGATCAGCCGTAGAGGGAGCTGACTGATAACCCCTCTCGTTCCAAGGATAAAAAATGATATTACCTGCCTGCCAGGGATCAGGGTAGCTTTAAGGCACAGGTAGTCAGTCGGCTTTTGTTTCAGCTGTGTCTAGTTCATAGCCATATGTCATAGACTAACCTCATATCCACTGAAATGCTTAGACAAGTCAGCAGTAGTGAGAGGTACTCAAAAGGTGCTTTGTTTATTTATTTAAAGCACTTATGTGTGCGCAGAAGTCAGCAAATCTGACTCTGAAATGTAGATGTATAGTCATTCCCTGGGGGCAAAGACGGAGCCCTGCAAATGAAGTGTCTATTTGTGTTCTTACTTGCATAATACAGTCTGACAATACATAATACCTGTTATCCGCATTGTTAGCTGCTACAGCTTATTTTAGTTGTCGTAAGAAATTTGTATAATGACTCTCCATAAGATACCAATGAGAGGGGTTCTTTGTGATAGTAGCTTTAACGAGGTCAAATGTTTAAATCACTGTGTATCATGTTTTATGAGATATGGTGATTATAGTTTTTTAACAAATGTTTGCTGGTGACCATACTTTTTGAATGGCATGTCTTGACCTGGCATGTGTTGATCGATGTGGATTTTTATTAGAATGCAACTATTGTTCAATTTCTTGCATTCGTATTATCGTGACTAACTGTTCTGCATGACTGGCATGGATTGATTTAGTTGCAGTCTAGTTTGTTGATACGTGTGCGGTTGCTGGGACAATGACAAGACCGACTTTGTGGCAATTATTCAATGGCATGTAATCCATGGAACTTCTTATGTCCTGTACGGTTTTGTTTTTGCATCTTAAAAACTGGGATTTTAGGATCAGGTGGCTGTCCACTTGTTGTACTTGACATTAGAGTTGGTGCTGTTTGCTGAACATGACTGCAATATGAAATTGGAGCAAAGTGCTGAGCAGACTATAAGAGGGAATTGTAACAAATTGCACAGTAGATTGAAACATGGAAATGGGGCAAATTGCAGAAAAAATGGAATTTGGACGGGTTGTTGAACAGACTGTTAAAAAAGGAATTGGGAAAATTGCTGCAGGGCTAACAGCTTTTGTGACACACTGAATGATTTGTACCCAACTACAACAGAACGGTTTGACGAGCAGAATAAGTGTTGGGAATTGGGACTTACAGTAAGATGCGTGGCAACAGCTTGATCTTCAGTTTTTGTTAATGCTATCAACGAAGGACTGGGTGTATTTGCCGCCATCCTTACAGAATCTCCCCGGCCTCGTGGTCAGTAATTTGTCCTCTACTGGTGTTGGCCTTCGTCTGTATTCTGAATGGTTTCCATTTTTTTATTGCATTCTTCTAAGTCGCATGCGTATGTGTTTAGTTGATTTCTTGACTTAAAATTAATTATTTGTTTTTATTCGTTTGCTGTGTCTTTAGTCAACTGTTGAGTCATCTTGCTTTGATGTTTTCATTTGTATGTTTTAATACATTATGAAATTTATGTGATTATTTGGTAAATTTAAGTTATTTTGTAGTTTCTACGAGAGAGAATTGAATAGCAGTTTCTTTCAAGTTTACGTAGTAATTGTTCAGTATTCCTAATCTGAATTACTCTCATTCTAATAATTATTTACTACATGGTTCCAGATTATGTTGAGCTTGCCTCCTCCTAATCTGTCTGTCCATCAGTAGCACATGTATGCTCTTTCGGTGTGTTTGTGTGTGTGTCTGTGTGTGTGTCTGTCTGTCTGTCTGTCTGTCTGTCTGTCTGTCTGTCTGTCTCTCTCTCTCTCTCTCTCTCTCTCTCTCTCTCTCTTTGCACTATAGTCTATGCTTTAAAAAATAGAAAAATTTGAAACCTGATACTGCTCTGTTCATTCTTAAGATTAATCTGTGAGCCCATAATTGAATAACTTCTGTTTTGGTGAAGGCTGATAAGGCTAGTACAAACAAATCTGGCATGAATGACAAATCTGAAATACAAATTTTGTTCAAGGCCATTGATTTAACTTGTGTTAATTAATTAGGAATTATCCATCTGAATGAGTAATTGATCTGTTTTTTTAACAAATCAATTACTGATGGACTGATTGAGTTGTTGAGCAACATGCAGGCTGGCTGGCTGGGTGGCTGGCTGACTGACTGACTGACTGACTGACTGACTGACTGACTGACTGACTGACTGACTGACTGACTGACTGACACATTGATGGTATAAATCAATGATTTGTTGATATGTTAAACGAGGGATGATGTGATTCAGTGATTGAGAGACGGATTGATTGAGCGGCTGATTGATCATCGATTTGAAGGTTCAGAGTGGAATGGAGCAGGCAATAGCTGTGACTGCCTACATGGATCTCTTCCTGCGAAAGATTGCTGAGCCTCGTCTTCTTCAGACTTTTCTCAGGTTCCTTCTGCTGGGAAAAATGGAGGACGTGACTGTCCTGGAGGCTCTTGTCCAGAGGATCAACAGCTCCAACTCTAGGGTGAGTGTCTTTACAGTCCTTCTTAACCTCCATAAAATAGAGAGAACATTATGCTTGCTGTTCTTCAGGCTGTGGACCTGGTACCTCATTCTCTGCCAGCTCCAGTGCTAGGATGAGTGTCTTTCCATTCCTTCTCAAAAAACACCACAAAACAGAGAAGTAATTACACTTGCTGTTCTTCAGGTTTGCGACTTGAGCTCCTTTCTCTCCCCCTCTCAGTGTTCCGCAGGCGCCTGAAGACTGTACTGTTTAACAGTGATTTTACTTTTTCGGGTCGGAAGCACCTCTATTGAGTGTATCCTCTAAGAGGCGCTTTATAAATCTCAAATTACGGGTTATTTTCCCCCATTCTGTGGGAAAAGTAACAGAGGCGTGTAGACGTTCGTGTTATCTTACCTTTCAGTGCTGTGATTGAATAGGCAGTATGATAATCTTAAATTAATCGGTTTTGTTGAGATACCGGTAAGTAGAAAAAGGCAAGGCAGTGATTTGCTTATTACTTGCCTCTATCAGCAGCTGTCGTTGTCTGTTGAGAGGGACTCTGTGGGCAGATATGTGAGAAATGCAGCTGTAAGTGTCTTTTAACCATGACCCTGAAGTGCTGAAAAATGGCTGTTCTGGCAGAGTTAGTGCGTCTGGCCAAAGGACTAAGAGGCTTTCAAGTGTTTTGGAAGCAGCTGAGGTGACCTTTGCCCTGTGAATGAGGGGTGGCAGGACATTAGACATTAGATTAACCCATGTGTAAACATGCTTAGGTTTTGGGGGCATTAAGTGGGGCAGTGTTACTACAGGAGTCTGCCTACACAGTTATGAGTATTCATTTGTCAGTATCAGGAATATTCATATGTAAGTATCATGAATATTCATATGCCAGTATTATGAATATTCATATGTAACTGTCATGAATATTCATATGTCATTATCGTGAATATTCATATGCCAGTGTCATGAATATTCATAAGTCAGTGTCATGAATATTCGTATGTCAGTATCATGAATATTCATATGTCAATATCATTTAGAAGGTCTGTCAGAGAGGTGTAAGTGGTAGATAAGCAAGTTGAAAAAAGTAAGTGTCAAGCTGACAATGAAATGACATAAGCGACCGGGCGGAATGAACAGGTACAGGGAGAGAGTTCCAGAATTTATGTGCAGCCACTGAAAAATGCTACCTAATACTAACACTACCTCGTAATAAAGTGTTTCTTGATAAGGCTGCCAAAATATAGTGTCGGTATGAGTTTCAATGTATATGTATCATGTATGAAATTTCTTTTTACCAGCTGTGCATGGTGACGCTGGCGTTGTTCAAGACGCTGGTCGACCTGAACTGTGAGGACGTCATGTTTCAACTTGTCTTCAAGTAACTCACAATCCTTGATAAACCTAATTGAATCCCCACTATTCTGTGATAGGTAAGGTAATGTAATATTCCACAGAGCAGTTTAAAAGCTTCAACCCATATTTCTGGAATAAGCTGCCTAGCAACCTGCGACATGAGCTCCTTGGCCTTTTTTTTGCCTCTTTTCCATGTGCACTTGAAAACCGTTCTATTCGATCGTGGTTTCATGGTGTCAGGCCTGGAGTACCTCTTAAGAGTTTCTCTGGAAGTGGAGCTATATAAATATGCAGTTACAAGTACATTTTGAACAACCCAAACCATGTCTTACATCAGCGACTCCCGCCAGTTAAAACCCTCAGTTATTCCCTATGGCTATGGCCCCACACCCATGATCGCATTATTCCTCCTGCTGATAATTAATTTAATGCGTAAATGTTTTATTATTAGGATGTTATATGCATATTAAGTTGTTCTTGTGTTCTTAAATGCTTGTAAACCAATATGCGATTAACTATTGGTTAATAAAGAATATACTTACTTACTTATTTAAGAGACATGATCACGATGGTTGGAGCCAAATTGCAAACGTGATAATTGCAATCCAGCAACTAAACAATTATTTAAACAACATGTCAGTGTTGGATAACTGTGTTGCATGGAGTAGATACCTGTTGCCATGCACTCACATCATGGTGAGCCAGCAACGGTCAGTGACGGCTGTCGACGTCTACTGTAAGACGGCAGAGAAGCTCATCTCTCTCATTCCACCGAGTTGCGTCATCAGTCGCCATGGCGACAGCACTTATGCGCCGACGGAAGATCTGAACCCAGGAACACAGTGGACCAACCGGTAAACAGACATCTCATCTTCTAACTGGTGCACAGAGCTTATGTCATCTTGTTCTGGTAGGCAGATAGGTTAATTGTCATGGATTATCTTGTCTTGTAATTAGTAGACTTAACAGACAGTTCTTGATCAACAGTCAGTAAACTGAGCACTATTCATCATCATCATCATCATCATCATCATCATCATCATCATCACCACCACCACCACCACCATCATCATCATCATCATCATCATCATTTGTGGCTTACTGTCCAAGTGTTGCCGTTTCCAAAACTTGCATCCAGCCATCTCTCTTCTGGGCTCGTCTCCAGGCCGTATGTGACCCAGAAGTTCAATGGGCGCAGGTCAGCTTCCACTGTTCTTGTCCTTGTATGGCGAGGGCATCTGACTGGTCTCTTCTGGTCTCTCAGGGGCCGGAAATCATTGCTCGCAAGGTCCTGGCATGGTCCTGGTCACCTTCGCAGCGAGAGATGTGTCCAAACAGTCATACCTTCCTTGTTTGGATGCACCGCGATTCGGGAGAGTTGATTTCAATTTTTTAATCTGTAGGTTGCTCGTAAAGGTAGGCAGATATGTTGTTGAGGAATGAAATGTGAATGTTTTAATTTTCTATCAGTTTTTAAATCAGTTTTATCTAAATGAAAAAAGAATTGATTATCTGAGTAGGCTAATGACCTGCTGTAAACTTCATTCTGAGAAACTTAATTAATTTTTAAAATTCCAGGTCCGTGACTGTTTTCATGTTGTAATGTTCAGTAATGTGGAGAGCCTTGCAACTTTGTATTGTTTTTGGACTTAATTTACGATAAAAGTGTGCTAGTGTTGCTGATAGAGCTTTGCTTTTCTCTATACCAGCAAGTAGTCAGACTTCCTCTGAAATGTCTTATTAAGTGTACATGTATATGAACCCTTGTGAAAGTATCTCATGAGTTCTGCTTAACTGGCACAGCTGAAGACTAATGGATTTTTGTCTCCCTTTTTTGCAAATGTTCATTTAACCTTTATCAGATAGTCTGATATTTGCAGCTCTGGTTAAGCTACTGACACCACGTGTGCTTCTGTTTCAACAAATTTGCTTCTATTTCAACAGATTTGCTTCTATTTCAACAGATTTGCTCCTATTTCAACACATTTGATTCTGTTTTGACACGTTTGCTTATGTGTCAAAAGATTTGTTTCAATTCCGCGTTGCTTTTTAACATGTGGTGTTGGTGTTAAACAGGTTGTGTGCTTTATACTAACGTGTGTTGTAGTCTAACTAACTCCTCCGCTTGTGACAGTCCGCCTCCTTCTCCAGTCTCTTCGCCTTCAGCTTTCCAGCGGTCTAGAATGTGGTTTTCATTCCACAGAAAGTCAAGGCCAGCCGCAAGTGAAGCGGCTAGTGCCACTGCTGAGGCCAAAATCCCAGCAGAGGCCAAAGGCCCTGCTGATGCAAAAGGCTTTGATGAGGCCAAAGGCACTCCTGAGTACAGGTAATGAGTCAGGGTGGCACTTAATGCTGCTGGTTCTTGCATTTAATGACTGACAGTCAAAATATTGTAATAAAAACTTGTCAAACTGTGTGAACCTGAATAGGATTGACTGAAAGATCGTTGGATTAACCCACTTTAGATTCTTATCAAAGTATTTGGCAGTTTGATAGTGGATCTTTCGAAATTGCAAAAATGTCATATAAGAGAATAAGATTTTTACTGATTGCAAAATTGTAAAAATGTCATATTGCTGATTGCAAAATTGTCATATGAGATAATCAGATTTTTACTGATTGCAATTCTGTAAAAATGTCATATTGCTGATTGCAAAATTGTCATATAAGATAATCAGATTTTTACTGATTGCAATTCTGTAAAAATGTCATATTGCTGATTGCAAAAATGTCATATAAGATAATCAGATTTTTACTGATTGCAGTTCTGTAAAAATGTCATATTGTTGATTGCAAAAATGTCATATAAGATAATCAGATTTTTACTGTGCTTTCACAGTTTGTCTGACATTTTATGAATTGGATAAACGTGATGAATTAAAACATCATCAGAAAAACGTTCTTTAATTACTTCATTTGTTTTTAATTCTACTATCAGTCAGTGGCTCTCAGTGATTTGTTTTAAAGACTTTCTCAAAGTCCATACTTAAAGCCCTGATGTAGAAGACCTTTGAGAGGTTATTAAAACATGCTACATGAGTTGTCAGATACAAGAGAATCTCGTTACATGCTTTCTTTGGGAACCATTTTAAAACCTGCCCTATATGAGGAGGTCATGTTATAAGAAGTTTGTTTTTACAGCTAATCTAAATTTGGGATCCATGGCCTTGACCGTGTTATACCAGAATTTGTTTTATAATGAAGCATGTTGTAATGAGTCTCCTGTGTACATACATGCACAACTCAAATCTGTGCACTTGATGTTACAAGCTGAGCACTCATTTTATTTAGCTACACCTGTATGTAGCTAGTGCTTATTTATGTTGGCTTTTTGTGCTTTTAAGAATTGCCTTCTGATGGTTGTCTCGAATTGTAATTAAACCGGGTTATTTATTGCCAAGGCTTTTGGCTTATTCGCTTTTTCGGAGAAAAACTGCAAAGTTAATTTTGACATCCATTTTTAGCTAGGCTACAAATTTTAAACTTGCAGCTGCTTTTGAGAGGCTCATGAAAGTTGAATTACATGCCGTTATTTTTGCCTGCGATGTTCCCTTTCTGTAAATTATGTAATAAATCTCGTCCTTGTCTTGCTTACATTTTAATAAAAAATAATTGTTGAAATACTGTTCTATAGCATCTCTGAGAACGAGTGCGTGGTTGAAACTGAAATCTCGTTGTTTCGTGTAATCTGTTTGGTTTTTGTTTTAGACGCATCTCATCTCCTAGGAATGCAGACGTTGAGTCCAGCACTCCAGAAAGCTCCGACTTTCAGAGGTCCAGCAACAGCCAATGGGAATCGAGTTCCTCCCATTCTGTAAATACTCGCCAATGGGAGTCCAGCTATTTGGACTATTTACGACTGGCTCGGGTCTCCATAGAAGAATGCATTGCAGCCTGCACAAACTGGTCATCTCAGTACAGAGGAAGTGAAGGCCAGACTCTTTCCAGCATATCCAGCCCTCGTAGTTCCGCTCCGACAGACACCTTTAGCAGTTCCGATGCCCCGTACCCGGATTTAAGCAGCGACATTGGAAGTAAGGAACTTCAAACCTTGGACGCAGCCGAGTCTGTGATCTGTGATGAAAATGCTGAGTTAGTCAGTCCCGCAACGCCAGTTTTGAAACGCAGCGAGGACCTGCTTTCGTTTCTTGTCCAACTAAATCGTGTCCAGATTCCAGAGGGATTTGAAGAATCAGAGGACATACTGTCAGAGTTTGACCAGCTGCTTATGGAAGCCAAGGAATATGGATACCCCACTACAGACACTTCTGAGCGAATCGTTCTCGGTCTTCCTCATTCGGAAGATGTTGGCAGGCGCACTAGCTCCGAACTTATGCAGATATGTTCGGCAGAAATGCAGGATAACAGCGCTTCTGATGTGCACTTATCTGTTTCAGAAGCTGAGTTGCAGAGTGCGGGTGTTAGGAACGAGGTTACCAACGTCGAACTTCATTTGCCTTCAAATGAGACCAAACTCACTGGCAGCGCAAACCACTCAGTCGGCTCGGCCAGGAGGTACATGGGATCTCCAACAATTGGTGAGTTGTGATTGATACACGGTGAACATTCTGCCATTTGTTCGAATCTAATCTGGAAACTTCTGTAGCGTTGTTTTCTTTTTGTGCAAGGGATCAATCGACGGTTGCTTCTAAGCAAACCGCATTTGAAGTCACAATCACCAGTGGTGAAGTTTCTAGTTATCAGAATACTTTTTGCTTGATGATGAACGTTGATTGGTTTATTAATCACTGTAATGCTATTTAGGCCAGCATAGGCAGCACTTTTGTGAGTTCTGAAAAGGTGCTATGTGTCTAGATACAGTACGTACGTACATACATGCAGACATAACATACATGCAGACATACATGCAGACATACATGCAGACATATACGTACAATCCTAAGCAACCATGTGAGATCTTCGACGCACAAGAAACCAGAAGGCAGGCCATGGAGGAGCTGTTACACTGACGTAAAAAGCGCTATATGAATGCCTGGTTATGTTACATTGTATTTACGTTACTTAGTAGTGAATTTTGAGATCCTTCATAAATTGCGATTATAAGTTTATCTTTGAATGCAGTTAAACCTTGTAACAGCATGAAAATGGCCTTATGACATTAGGATGCAGTGAAGTCTAGAAATATAAATTTGTACCGGTACGTCCTGACGACATTGTCCGTGGCATCCATCTCTGCTCTGTCGGAATTTGTGCTTTAATGGTGTGTGCTACTGTCTCTTGTGGTTGCACAGTGAGGCAGATCCAGAGAGTCTTCTGACCTTTTCTTCACCCCGTAAACTCAGATGGGAGAGGACTTGTTAACTTAGGCCCCAGTGTTTCAGTTTGCTGTTAGTTTTGGAAGTTTTTTTTTCTCCAAAGGCCCATTCCTCACTGCCTTACTGAACAAACTGGAGGCGATGAAGCAGAACTCACTCTACGTCAACCTCCAGCTGACTGGACTGATCGCTCGGCTGGCCTGTTATCCTCAGCCGCTTCTCAGTTCCCTCCTGCTCAGCCATACGCTCGTTTTCCAGCCATCCATCAAGTCTCTTATGCAGGTAGGAATTAACCAGTGTAATGAAATGTGGGATGCGGTGGTGTAGCGGTATGGTCGTTGCCTCGTAGCCGGAGGGTCGCAGGTTCGAATCTGCCTCAAGCCACTGCGTAGCGACCTTGGACAAGTTGCTCACCTGCAATTGTCTGTGAGAAAGGCAAAGGGAAACCACCTCACTCATCCCCGGATGGAATAAAGCCATTGGACCTGCCTTTGGGCAGAGAACTCATCATCATCAATGATATGTAATGTAATGACGACAATTTATATAGTATCGTAAGTAGCAGGCTGCTTCTAGGGTGCTTTACAAAGTCAAAAGTCAGCCCAAGTACTAAGAGTTATACAGTAAATAGAATTTCAGCTGTTTTTTAAGAGGTTGACACCAGACGGCGTAGATACTGAGTACACTTTATTTGTGACTTGGTTGTGGGGTGTTCATTAGTCTAGTGGCTGGCATGCTGGACTATCAACCCAGGGTTGAAGGTTCGAATCCTTAACAGGACAGAATTTTATCTCAATGTTTCTGTTTCACTTGTGCTCCCTGATGAACTCGGCTTTAAAACGAGTACACTGTTTGTGGGTATCTATTGAAATGGTACGGTCATGTGATGAGGAGAGAAGAGGAAAACTGCATTAAAAGAATTATGACAGCAGAGGTTTACGGACACCGCAGTTGGGGACGACAAAAGAAGAGATGGGTAGACATGATACAGCAAGACCTAAAGCTTCTCAGATTGAAGAAAGAAGATACTGAAGATAGAAACAAATGGAAAAGAAGGATTCGTGTGGCTGACTCCTCTCCTAGGAGGGATTAATTCCAGCCAGAAGGAAGAAGTTTGTGGGTATTTATAGACAACATGGTAGAGGACTGGTTACTTGGTTTATAGACAACATCTTTGTTTATAGACAACATGGTAGAGGACTGGTTACTTTGTTTATAGACGACATGGTAGAGGACTGGTTACTTTGTTTATAGACGACATGGTAGAGGACTGGTTACTTGGTTTATAGACGACATGGTAGAGGACTGGTTACTTTGTTTATAGACGACATGGTAGAGGACTGGTTACTTGGTTTATAGACGACATGGTAGAGGACTGGTTACTTGGTTTATAGACGACATGGTAGAGGACTGGTTACTTGGTTTATAGACGACATGGTAGAGGACTGGTTACTTGGTTTATAGACGACATGGTAGAGGACTGGTTACTTGGTTTATAGACAACATGGTAGAGGACTGGTTACTTTGTTTATAGACGACATGGTAGAGGACTGGTTACTTTGTTTATAGACGACATGGTAGAGGACTGGTTACTTAGTTTATAGACAACATGGTAGAGGACTGGTTACTTGGTTTATAGACAACATGGTAGAGGACTGGTTACTTGGTTTATAGACGACATGGTAGAGGACTGGTTACTTGGTTTATAGACGACATGGTAGAGGACTGGTTACTTGGTTTATAGACGACATGGTAGAGGACTGGTTACTTTGTTTATAGACGACAAGGTGGAGGACTGGTTACTTAGTTTATAGACGACATGGTAGAGGACTGGTTACTTGGTTTATAGACAGCATGGTAGAGGACTGGTTACTTGGTTTATAGACGACATGGTAGAGGACTGGTTACTTGGTTTATAGACGACATGGTAGAGGACTGGTTACTTGGTTTATAGACGACATGGTAGAGGACTGGTTACTTGGTTTATAGACGACATGGTAGAGGACTGGTTACTTGGTTTATAGACGACATGGTAGAGGACTGGTTACTTGGTTTATAGACGACATGGTAGAGGACTGGTTACTTGGTTTATAGACAACATGGTAGAGGACTGGTTACTTGGTTTCGCATGCCGTCACATAAAATATTATTTTCGCAGGTCCTGAACACGATCAAGTGTCGCACCGAGGAGTTGCTGTACAAGATGAAAGAGAAGGAGCAGATGCTTGAACAAGCGTACAACTTTCTTCTTTATCGGCTGAATTGTCACGAACGAAGAGACAGCGAGGACAAGAGCTCGACACCTTCACGGCGTCACAGTCTGATGGCCTTGAACTCGCCGAAGCCTACTGGTAAATTCGGTTTTTTTTTCAACTTAATAGTTTTCTAATATTAGAAATAATTTCATGAGAGTAAAATTAGTTTATTATGGTATTGCTTATTTATTGCATACCGTTTTCAGCAGTAGTGCTCAGAGGTGTGATTGTGGGCGCCAACTCGGCCTTCTGTCCGTCAGGAGTTGAAAAGCAATTACCAGCACAGATGTTGGAAGTTAATCGTGTTCTGCTCTGAATTACCGTGGTAATTTTTGTGCCTTAGCAGAAAATAAGATCCTTCTTAAGATCCTTCTGAAGCATCTCCATAGAGGTATGTAAAAAAAATTTGTTACCTTTCCCTTTTTCATCCTTTTTAACGGGTGCTAGTGGTTGTGGGGTCAAAATATGTTTCACGAATTTGTGTTTCATTGGTTGCTGTCTTTCCTCATCCTCGGTGCAGCGGTGTCCAGCTCTTCTGAACACTTTGTCACCTGACACTTTGTCACCTGACACTTTGTCACCTGACACTTTGTCACCTGACACTTTGTCACCCGACACTGTCACATAGTTCCAAAGATTTACACTGCATGTGGCTCTCGTGGATTTTGTTACTCTTGACCCAAAGTGTGGAATGCCTTACCAACTAAGTATCAAAGATAACACTTTTCCAATAACAAGTTTTAAAAGAAGCTTAAAACTTACATGTTTAGTAGGTCTGCGTCGATTTCCGTACATCCCTTTTGATCTATAAACCATGATATTACTAGATGATACTTGGTAGGACTTTTTTACGGTTGTTGCACATGCCTTTGAGGCTGTTGTTAATTGTGTGTGCGTTATAAATGTCTTTTATAATTAATTAATAAAAATAATAATAATGATAATAACCTGGATGGAACTGTGGATGGAAATCCATTGGTTATATTCTGCATGTGGGTTGGAACCTGACAGTTGTCTTCTAGTCATCTGAGCACTGTTTGCTTACCAAGGAACTTTCTGTTCTTGAATTTGAACACGACGTAGGCAGCACTTTTCTAAGATACTTAAAAGGCATTATCGGTGTATTTATTAAGTGTCTAGATAATTAAGTAACAAACTCAAAAGCAGTCCAACAAGAGGACACGTTATTTTGCCGTTTCAGGTGAAACAAAGATGGCGTCAGTTATGTCGAGACTAAAACTTCTGGACAACAAACGCGTTGCATACTACACCAACAAACAGCCAAAAACTCCAGACGTTGTAAGAGAAACTCAGGAAATGGTGGAAAAAAAGAACGCCATCTATTGCGCAGTCGTCTTCAAGGAATTCTTAAAGGAATTAGCGGCAATCTCCCAGGAACATGCGCTTCTACTTACCAAAGAGGTTTCTTGATTGCTTCGTCCCTGCTGTGTCGTCTGCTTTGGGTTATGGTTACTGTGTCCATCTTTTCCAGTTAAAAACTGCTAAGCCAAATCCTAACCATGATAATTCAGATCTGATCTTTTCAAAATGTTTCATCTTCTTTGCTTCTCCTCCGTCAGGCCACCGCCGACGATGAGTCCTCAACCTGTCGTCTCCACTGTTCTCTGTTTCTGATCTTGTCCCTTTCCTCTCTCAAGCTTTTTCTTTTTCACAGGGATTTCTCTTGTTTACGACCTGGGTGGCCCCGTCTGTTCCACCCCTGCCGGACGCGACGCTCCTCATCCGTTGATGGGGAGCCCCGTTCACGTCGTTGCCCACTTCTCTGTTTGGGTTATGGTTACAAGCAGTTTCATAAACTGGGTTAAAACTGTAATAAGTCTTGGTCAACCAGATTCAGTTGTTTGAAGCACTCAGTAAACCATTTCTCAAAAATTTTCACTCTTATTTAAACCAGATTGAAACCATTTGAAAAAATTAGATGTAAACCATTTAAAATCTTTTATAAAACTGGCTCCTAACTGTTTGAAACATATGACTAGCATATTCAAGTGGTTTCAAAACCTTCATAAACCAGTTCTGAACGGCTTGAAACATTTATTTGAAATGTTACATCAGCCAGGTCTATGCACAGGTTTTTTGCGAACTGAATCTGACCTTTAGAAAGATTTGAGAGACCAAATCTGAATTGTAAGACATTCAAACCTAAGTAATCTTTTATGCTGGTCCAGAAGTATTGTGTAGGACCGAAAATGCTTTGCAGGTTACACAGTAGTGAAGTATTAATTTCTTTTCTTTTGAGTTGTCTTCTGCAGTTCTCTGCTTTGAAATTTACTGTTTTTCTTACGTTATTTTGGTGTTTGAATTACTTAGTTACTGCTGAACCAGTAACTGAAATGACTGTTAGTTTACATACCAGTGGCGTACTAAGTTTTGGGCTTCCTCACCAGAGACTGTTTCCTTCCGCAACTACCATTTTCCACCTTTTCCATCACTTCCATGCCTATCTGTGAAATGTGAATGCTCTACAAAACTATTTGGTGAGTTATCAAGCCTGCATGCATAAGTTTCAGTAGTTTGCCCGTGGACTCCGAAAAGAACTTTGTCCACTGCAGCTTACCTCCACCTCACAACATTTGATGTAAGTATAACCAGATTTTGTATGTAGCGCCCTCGAAAAACCTTTTATATGCATTGTTTGCTAGACAACCTCTGATGCTAATGATGGAGTTTGCCAAGAAGGACAAGAATTCCCAGCCCTTGGCGTATGGTCCTGTTTGGGTTGCAAGATGATGATGATGATGATGATGATGATGATGATGATCCTGAGGGTTCATTTCTACCTCATGTGAAAATAATAATGACAGTTGTCATAATAAAATTCTAATAATAAAAATTGCTTCCCTTTTAGGGAAGTTTGCATAAAACTAATTGTCATCAAGTCAGGTGATGGAACTCACTAATATTAATATGTGTAGACTTTAAACCTTTTTGCCATCAGTAGAATATGCCCCACTCAGGAATCTTGTTTATCTGAAGCAAGTGAAGTTTTGAAAGGTTGTTGTAAAGACAGCAAGACGTATTTAAGTGAAGCCATAATTTCTGTGTTTGCTTCTGCTTGTGTGGCTTTATGAATAGCCAGTTTTCTGTATAATTTCATTTTATGGCTGGTGAAATGATGTCTAGATATTAAGATAATCGTCGTGTTGGTTGAGCTTGGTTACTTCTGTTCTTCGTCTGTGTTGATGGTGGAGCTGTATAAATTTTTTTGATGCATCATTTGCTCGTGTGATATGATTTTCCAAGAAAAGTGTGGAATTTTTCCAGTGGGCTAAGCTGATTTGTGTGTCTTTTTTTCTCTGTTTTTCTCTGGTGTTCCAGTTGTTTTTCGATGTCTTAGTTTTTCTGGTGTTGACTTATTATTATGTTCTAGATTAACACTCTGCTGGTGGACGTTCTTACAACTGAGACAAATGTATATTAATTACCCTTTTAAGTTGCCATAGAGGGACGGCTCAGACCTTGTAGCTATGTTCAGTGGGCTCTGCTGGCTATCAGTTGTCAACTGCGCCAGCTGGGGGCCCTTTGAACGTGTTAAATGGTGCCGTCTTGCACTCGTGGCGGGCGCTAGGCCTTACTTAATGGGGACGGGCAGAGGAACTTCCAAGGAAGGCCACAATGACAATAGCATATTAAAATGTGAAGTGGGGGTTGCCTGGGGCAAAGTTTCAGTTAATTCTTTTATGGGGCAATGGCCCCAATGATCCCCTTGTAGAGCTCCACTCCTGTCTTGCAAACCATCGCTACAGAGAATACATATCTTTTTTCTTGACCACTTGTGACCGCTTGATAGCAGGTGGTCAGAAAATTTGAAACCTTTGTTCTTGAGGCGTGTGTTGCAGGTGGTCAGAAAATTTGAAACCTTTGTTCTTGAGGCGTGTGTTGCATGTTCTTCAGATCGACTTTCAGTCTAGCACTACACATTCTGAAAATCCAGAGCTCCACATGAGCCCTGCTTTAGCTTAGTTAATGTACGGTGCAGCAGAAACGGGGCTTCAGATGGTAACAATTCCTTCCTGAAATTCAGAATTCATGCAAACTGATCATACAACATACAACTGATGTGGTTTTTGCTGTTACATATCACGTGTTGTTGTACACTGGAATTTCACTGTAATTGAGTCGTTTTCTTGAGCTGAACTCTACTGAGATGCATGCCCTGCACTGCTTTATCTCAGAATTCAGTTTACAACCGGTTTAGCAAGCAGCTCGGTGAACTGGGTCCCCAACCATTTAAGGCCCAGCCAGTTGCAGAATTATTTTTGTGAGCATTAAACTGCATCGCCACAGCAGGTCCTGGAAAGGACCGGGATCCCGAATTCTCTGCTACACCATTGCATGTTGTTATGAGGCATGCTAGAAAGAAGTTCCAGTGCAGTTGTGGAAATGCTAAGTCGAGCCTGAAAACTCTGCTATGTTGGGCACCTTGAAGTACCATTCAATATTATTAGCTCTTGATATTATTATTATTGTTGTTATTTTATTATCGTTATTATTATTATTTGATTGATGAGTAATTGGTTATTTAATGACCTCGGTTCTTTGCTCAATGTCAGAAAGCTGCAGACAATCCACTTGTACAAACAGCCAAAACATTAAATGGAAGATTTGGTTTTAATGGAAGCTGATTGGAGTTATTTGTCTGGAAGTAGGTGTGAACTCTGAATACCAAACAAGTTGTTATTAAGCGTAGCGTTTATCGATTGTTTAAATGTGAGTTTTTGGTGATGTGACAGATTTTCACTGTACCTTGTAAAGTGTACCTGTTGCAAAACATCCAGACTGGCTATGTGAAATGCTTGAAATGAAACTCCACTTTATCCAGCTGCCGCCACCGGTTTAAAACTGAAGTTAAAGCCGATTGGATGACGGACCTGGGTAGGTGGCAAAAGCTGTGATCATAACGACAGACAGACAGACAAAAACCGAGACGAACAAACAGGGACATTTACACGGACGAAGACAGATAGGAAGATGTGCGTCAAATAAGTCAGAGTGTCAGCTGGCCCAGTCCTAGGGCTGGGTAAGTTATTATATAAGATTCCCTTGCCATGGTATCAGCCACCACGCGCGGTCCTGTAACATGATCTTTATTGCCGAGTTTTACCTACAGTAGGCGGGATCTCTCGTTTCTTCCATCACACCACTTTTGTTTGTATTGATTCTGCATAAATTAGCATACCGGTACTAAATTATACAACGGGTGTATGCATACGGTGACTACCCTTCCCCCAGTATGAATACAACTGCCTCGATCCACAGCCCACAGCAGTAACTAAATTAAATTTCAGTATATGAGATTTGAGTAGGGTAGATTCAGTAGTTCAATGCCACGTGTTGCACATTTCGTATAATTGACAGCAGACATAAAATTTCTGTGCAATGTCAAGAAGACTGTTGTAAAGAACAATTTGTGATAACTTTCTGATGATCTCGTAGTGTCTGCTTAACCTTTTGACCTTATGATGTGCATGCTGAGTGTGTTAAAGGCTCTAGAAAAATGTCAGGTACATAAGCACGTGGTTGGAATGTAATGTGTTGACTGCAGCTGTCATGTAAAGTAAATAAAGTGCTGTTAATTTGCGTGAAAGTTGATTTCTAAAATGAAAGTAAATCTTAAATTTAATCTCTTCATGCTTAACGAATTAGCGAATGAAACGGGATGCAGGAGTAACTGAAAACTTTCATTTTCCTTATGCTTGATTGTATACTAATTGTCATTTTTGAAACACTCACGAAAAACATTGCACTGAAAATGGCCTTCACTGTTGGATACGGCACAATTGTATATGTTTTAAGGGTTGTTTTGCTAACGATATTGGTACGGGTGTTCTTTCATGTTCAGCAATTCATACTTATTGGTTTTCATTGCAAAAGTTAATTGTGGGGGTGAATAATTGGATATTGTTTTGCTAAAACGACTGGTCATTTCATGTGAATACATGAGACTTTGTGGTTTGCCGTTTAACTTCTACAAGTTCAACATCAGTGATTTTATATATGTCTTGGGACTGTATATTACTATTATTTTGTTTAACCCAAGGTACATTTGATCCCCAGGATTAAAAAAATAGGGAGTGTTATTTTTGGGAAGGCTAATCTTCACTGATGGCTGTTTTTTCGTAAGAGTTGCTGCAAAGAGCGACTGCATTGATGCATTGGGCCATAGATGAGCACTGATTGAGGAAAGTAGTTTTTCCCTAACATTATTATTATTATTATTTGTTTATTTCTGTGTTTATTAAACACCACTAGCTAACAACAAAGCATAGTTGATGGCACTGAGCAGTTGGATGTTAAGGACTTCCTCTGGGTCCCTGCACGGTAACTGTCTTAGGGGAGGCGCAACCTGCACACTTCGAGTTACAAGGTGAGCTCTTGAACCAAATGGCAACAGCATCTTTTGCAAACCTCTCGAAAGTGCTGGAAGTTAAAGAACGCCTCTGCTTTTCACCAGCTTGGGTTGTTCTTTTTTTGAGTGATACATTTATATACTAAAAACTTGGCACATTTTTGCTTCCTTGTCGGCTGATGCTCCAAAGCTATGATGTTGGCAAATTGGAATACGCAAAACTTGCCTGAGAGGAATGTTTTCTGTTTTGCTGCAGATAATTGTAACTGTTGTTTGGCCAATTGCTGTATTATATTGCCGTTTTAAAATGTAAGTTTTATGAAAAAGTTGGAACCATAGTTTTTATGCAATACACATTTTGTGGACTGATGTATGTAGCAGTATTTGGCTTACGAATAAAACACACATTAACGTGGTTAAAAACCTATATTGAATTTGTTAGGTAATCTTAGGGTTCTGTATTAACTGCACCATTTATCCAACTATTTTGATTTTTGACTTTTACAAAATTAATAAAAAATATTTAGATGGGAAAGGTTTTTGCATTTGTAAGACCACTGCAGTTAAGTTTGTGCCCAGGATGCTCAATTTTATTTGGTGTTTTCTATTCAGTTGCTATTGCACATTAGCAATCTAATTAGAAATCAGAAAAAAACCTACAATTACGAAACTAAACATCTAGCAACCTACAGGCAGTAAGTGTTATTTTATGCAATTTAAAGAAAGGCTTCTCAGACTGTTGTAAAAACTCCCGTGCTTCTGGTAAAATGAAATCTGCAGTCACGATGGGCTGGAAATGTTTGCATGTAGGGAGCCATACTGTGCAATAAGAAATCAGTTGTATTCACGCCGTCCGATTTCTAGGCTTGCAATCTAGAAGGCAGTTCGCAGTATATCCATAAGATTTCTAATGGCAGTTCACGGTGCGTCAATTTGATTTTTAATGTAGTACGTCATGGGTTTACCAAATATACTTAAAAATACCAATTTTATTAAGTATATTTGGGTTTACTGTTTTTAGTTTGTACAAATGGTCTATACTGCGTGTATTTACTGTAAATGTGTAACGGATGTGAATATATACTCTGCCTGTATTTCGATTCGAAGCTGTGCATATCAATATTGACAAGGCTGAGTTTAAATAAACAGTGACCAACTGACCGATAAGATTCGGTACTGTTTAATAACGCGTATCGTTTGTTTACTGTTGTTAATAGATCGTTCCACAGTTGCCTGTAACACAGAAAGGTCACAGCAATGAATCCGGTACCATTTAACTAATTTTTATATCCTTCAACTGTTTAAGTTGCTCGTTTTATCAAGGTCTTTGGTCAAGAAATTCCCTCTGTTTAATGGTTTCATAGTCAGGACATGTGTTTATCCATGGTTCTGGTGTGTTTATCCATACATAGCTGGGACTCACATGACTGGCCAACGTGTAGATAAGGATCAGCAAATTTATAAAGCGCCTTTTGCGGCACTGAAACATGGCTACCTGAGTTATACAAAGACGGGACTGTCAGTGTAAGTGTCAGAAGGTACCAAACTGAAGAAGCTTCAACTGCAGTCTAAGACAACAGTAAAGAATTGAAGACAAAAGTTTGGTAAATGACAAGCCGATGCAAAAATGACATGACCATGGGTTTAAAGGTTTTCACCTGCATTGGAAAAACTGTTAGAAGAGCAGACGAACACCAGCAAACTGTTGTTGCTCTGTTGTCTCTAGTCAGACTGCAAGCTGAGCAACAATAAAACAACGGAGAATATCTTTGTACAACAAATATACAATTTGAAGTCTTACTCCATGTCTATTTTTAATTTCCAGAAAATTTCGATATTTTACACCTTAGTTCTTGACTGTACAACTCTGTTATTTATTTTATTTAGCGTATGCAGTTCGCGCTAAGCCAGCATGCAGCAGCCTCATCAGCAACATGGAGTGCGGATAGACCGCCCGGGAAACTAGTTATTGTACAGACATCAACAATGTGGGACATAGTTTGGATTTCTCCACAGCTGCAGAAAGGGGAGGTAGCCTGCTTCCATCGAACCTGATTCGCCGCACAGCGGCCCTGACCGGTTCTGAACTGGTTCAGAGTAGACCAGAGGCGACGTGGCAAGGTGAAACCAGGGGGCCAGACAGATGGCACGGACACGAGGGAATGGTTTACAACATCAGTTGCAGACCACTCGGAACTCCAGACCGAATTAGCTGTCATGTCCACTGGTGAATTCAGCCACACAGGCCGTCTCGACGGTAGACGCACAGTTGGATGGAGTGCGATATCAGCGTTCAGCGGGAGACTGTCATTCAGTTGGACTTTAGCGAGTAGTCTCGCCGTCGCCTCCTGTCTTCTGTCTTCTCTGTTGATGAATTTATATACCCCATCAATCGGAAAAACAAATTCAGAGGTAACACGTGATTACAAACCAGAGAAAGTCTTATCCGTGCAACGCTAGCAGACCTTGCCGTGTCGTACCAAATATTTCTAATGAGACATTATTATGGCTGTTTATGAACTTATTAACCTGAGACGTTATTAATGAGCAACGTGACAATGAACTTGGTACCCTAAAGGCAAGGAACCAGACAAAAAATTCCTTGGCTTTTAATTCTGCGACCGAGGCTCAAGCTAAAGTCTCGATTTTTCATTTCCTGAACTCATCTATATAATAACCGCCTTAGGCGCGTGGTCCATGTAGTACATTTTTAAAAGGTGACGCACAATGCTGGCACCATCTGGCGAATGATATGGTAACAAAAAAGTTGTACCTAACGACGAGAAACACAGCATTTTACCCAGGATAGTTTGCCAAAATAGCGGGTCGATATTTTTGTGATTTCGAAATCACTGAGCTTATTTACAGCACACAATTTTCAAGTTGAATAAAAATCACGAACATGGTTATGTTAGCGAAGTATTACATTAATCTTCAAATATGTGAAGTATGAGTTGGTTTTTAGGGTTAAGTTCTGAAGTTTGTGACGTACTTTACACGATGAAACCGCAGTGCCCTAAAATTAACGTCCCATTCTGACAACATCTCGACACGTTCAGCTCATAAAATGTCAAAAAACCGCAGAGAAAACGTGGCACAAATTCAGAAATGCCACCGGCACTCATCTTTATAAAAAGCTAACAAGGTGGAGAAAATTTTGTCTGATATGCATTCATTCAAATCGTTAAAGAAAAACTGGCATTAAGGCTGACATGACCATGTTAAACTGTTAAACTGCTCCACGTGTGGTACAGCATCGAAAAGCAGTGCAAATCGGTTGCCGGCCCTTCAAAATGGGTCCATGGTCCAAACACTAGTTGTTATTTGTGACGCAAAGTGGAAAGTCTTTCCCAAGGGCTTTCATGATCGTAATGAAACCTTAAAAAGTCAAAAATGCACTTCTACGTAAGCAAACAAATCTACAATTTTCTATCAGTGTAGGTTATGGCGAGTTTGCATACTAGGTAACATTGTAGGCCTTGTTATGTAATGAATAGGACATTTATATAGCACCAGTTTAAGGAAACTAGTCAGCAGCAGAAGCTTCCAAGGTTGAATGTAGCAATGAGAAGCATTTCTTTCCAATCTTTTATATAACTGTGTGACCATGATTACAAGGTATATATATATATATAAAGCGTATTAAACTATATATATATATATATATATATATATAATATATATATATATATATATATATATATATATATATATATATATATATATATATATATATATATATATATATATATATATATATATATATATATATATATATATATATATATATATATATATATATATATATATATATATAAAGCGTATTAAATTATATATATATATAAATATAAATAAACTCAAACATCCAACCTGAATATGTTAGTCTTGAAAAACTGGACAAACACGTTACATAGAGGTGCACTGACCGGCCAAATGGAGATTTCAGAAATGTGCCAAACACGGAATGTATGTATTTATATCAGATATTTATACACCAGCTTTTAGAAGCTCCTAAAAACCGATCTAAATGGTGCAACTTATCAGAATGAACAAGAGGGTGATGTAGAATGAAATGCAGCCCATTAGACAATTGATTTATTAGCCAGTTGGGTTCATGCTTAGAACAGACTTGGGTGCCAGGGCCCAATTTTACCTAACCTTTGACATCTGTATTCTTCAACCGTTAAGAACTACATTACAGTTCACTGAAAAACATAAGCATTACATGGATACCTTACATTACCATATGTTTGCAGGAATGTCTTAAAGCAAGCCTGAAACCACACTTCACATCGACAGTCATAATTTCATAATCCAATCAAACAAAAACAACTATCTGAAAACAGTTAAGAAAATATATTAATCTCAAAGTATTTGAAGTTGTTACATGTACAGATGTTTACAGTATTTCAGTTTAGCGAAGCATTGCCCTTAAATGGGTAATAAATTGCACATAGGTAAAGGGTTAGTCTGGTACTGACCTATGCAAAACACAATCATGTTACTGCACTTACTAAGTCAGCAGTTTCAAAATGAACTTAAATCATGGTTTCTTTTATCAAACTGCGAAAGAACAAGCATCCGTTATCATATTCATATGTAATCAGCCATAGTTTTAGAGATGAAAGCCAGTCTAGTAATAGGGTTCTGTACAGCTAATATGCCAAAACTTTTGCCAGGGCAGATAATAATTAAGGACTGTTCTTTTTTAGCAGTAGCAAGAATGGTGTAAATAAAATGTAAATGTACACGTTTTTCTGTAGCGACTGTATGGCCTTGACCCTGCTCATTTTTCAATGAACTGATCGGGTGAGATCCTTCGCCGCAGCTTCCCATGGAATGGGCGCCACACCACATAAGGTCCCTGTCCACAGACCATGCTAGCCCAAGCTTCAAATAGCAAGATTTTGGTTTGCCTATCGAATTTCTTACTGACTAAATCAAACAATGGAAGTCTTGTGCAGGAACACAAAATTACTCAGACAAAGTTGTTAGTAAATTCTTACACTGATATGTTGGTTACTGAAATCACAATATCTGCCAAAAAATATTGCTCTCAGCTTCTTTTCAGACAGAGTGGATAACAAGATAACTGTGCCTCTGATTCAAATTATTTTTTATGCCTGGCACGTTAATCTCTTAATATTCATTCATTCAATCTTCATTCAAGAATGTTTGCACTTAAATTTGTCGCTAAAAGCACCGAGATAACTGCATGCCAGAACACCAGATAACATTTACACCATAAAATTGCACTAAACAAGGTCATTCAACGCTCTGAAAACTCAATAAGATGCAGATTCAACAAGACATGGTTTACATATCACCAACAAACAAAGCAGACGATTAACGTTCTCTAACCTCCCATCAAACTTCCTATTTTAACTGTCAGACCATCGCTGTTTGTCACACTCAAACATTTAAATAACTCTCATCCAGTAAAAAAGTGGAAGAAATCGTACTAATGCATACTTGATATGCTTTTCTCCGTCTCCTTGGACTCGACTGCAACAAATTTAATCAAATTGATTCAATCGCTTTTAAGTATTTGCAGTGTCACCTGGCAGTGACCATAGACAGCCACACGGCAGGCAATATTGATGTAATCTGAGCTCATGACTTATTTAACCAAATTCTGTCACAATTTACCTAACTACTGCCATTCCAATGTGTACTACAACAATCACGAAAGACAGGAAATCCAATCCAACTGGACATTTACAGAAGTTTGTCTCATTCCTTTGCACTTTTTATCTATTAACTGCCACCATTAAGAATGAACAGCAGTTTAGTTCAGAACTAAGCTGAACCAACACGTATAGACAGCCCCGACGACAGAGGTGGCAACAGGGACGACAGTGAAGTCAAAAGGGTCGTCCATTAAGGAAGTCTGCAAAAAGCAAAGGTGGGAGAGATCACACAAATGTGGACAAGGGATATGGGAGGTCTGCCCAATGCAGACATCCCCATCTAAAGCTGGTGCATAGTTATTTCAGCAAAACCTGCCCGTAAACACCAACGCTGGACAGCAGTCTACATTGCGCTGGATCTAATTATAGTCCCTTTGCTGAAAGTGGCAGTATCAAAATACTCCACCCGGTAGCACCGTAAGCTGCGTAAGATCAACAGGACAATCAAAACTAGGCTTTACTACTCAGAGACTGGACGTCCGCAAAGGGGGGTGGGGAAGGTAACGCTAAATGTGGACAGATGCGAACAAGGGGAAGCGAGGGATCCAAAAAAGTAGGTAATTTTTGCAGACGTCATCTACAAATGACCCAAAGTCACAGATAATATCATCGAAAGGTGCAAAACCTCAGAACGTTCACCTTAGAAATGAGTGCCTCTTCAACGCAATACATATAAAAATACAAACAAGAAAGTAAGCCTCATTTAGAGCCCGAATCATAAAATGAAAACGCAACACGTCTCCAAGCATAAACCAAGATCTGCTAACCACTGAGGCTACTGCATAGGAGCTATATAAATCTATAAACATTTCTGAAGCATTAACGCATTCTGCCAGCATTTAACACAGATTTCCTGCATCACGGTTTAACCGCAAGACAAGATCAGAAGCCAGCTTCATGTTAAGAGTTTCGCTTCAAATTCTGAAGATCATTGAGTCACGATATATTCTTTAAAGTCTTCAACCGCTGATGACATCTTAAGATAACAAGTGTTAACCAACAACAAGAACAGGAACAAAAATAATCACACTATTTGTTAAAATGAACCAAATGGAAATCTATGGTCATCCAGCTTAAGACACAATAACTGGATTCGGAATATACTGGAAAGGTTGACCTTTTGACCTCTGCCTTCCCATTTTACAAGAGGAGCTACTGGAACTTCCTTCTTCAACTGGGATAGGCTGAGTGCTAGATATCCTTAACAGGCGCTATATAAATTATATATTACATTGGATTACATTACTTGTTGGTTAGAACAACAGTAACAGGTGAACATAAAGCCCTACCTGTTAACTGACTGTAAACTGCTACCTGTTGCTACATGGCTTAAAATTTACCTGTTTACACATTAGACATGACTGGTAAACAAATTAAAAAACAGCAGGACATGGCAACAGCTCTGTAAAGCATGGCAAGTAAGGCTGCACAGGCAACAACATTTGCTATCGAAAGGATCGGTAAATCAAATTTACAGAGTACGTTGTCACAGCGAACGAATTAAAAAAAGCCTACGAAAAAAGTAATTACCAAAATATCTGCCAGGAATTGTATCTGCAACATCAGATTCCGTTCAAGAAGTCATCTGTATGCACAAGTCGTAAGTACCCATCTGGGCATCAAACTAAAAACGCACCCTCTGACAACTACCACCCCAGATGGCTAGACAGCCAACATTCAAGCAGAAAATATCGAAGCAATATTTAGTTTCGATAAAGTTCCGTTCAACAGTATGATTTCGGACCGTAGTAACCACCCGATTTTGAGTCAAAGTCGCAGTTCAACGTACTCTGCAGCAAATCAAGTTGCTTCTGTCCCATTTCGATCTTATCCTCAACCTCCTGCTGATCGATAACAAGCTGCGCCTTCATCTTGATGAAATATTCGTAGTCTTTCAGTTCGGCCTCCGAGAGACACTTCTGCAGGTAACCGGCCACCTGTTGACGACGACGATCGATGCCTTCCTTCAGCGACAGAGCATCGCCGTGTTTTTCAATCAGGTCGTTGCGTTTGGAGACAAGCACAGCCTGAAGTTTAACAATTGCTTGATCAACAGATGTGATACCACTAAGATACGATACGATACAAATAAATAAATATAAAATAACTTCTAATGCGTCAGTGTCTAATGCATAAGGCTTTAACTGAAGGCTCACCAAAGCCAAGCCGCAACCAGGTCAATATCCAGAAGGTCAGTCCGAAAGACGATCTTGATATACATTTTACTACCACAGCACATCAGAAGTATCTCCAGCCTATTGTTTGCCCCAGTTTGAATGTTGTGGTAGAGAGTTTCATGCAGTTAGGCCTGCATATCACAAGCTGAAGCTCTTAAATTATTAATAAATCAATAAGTCAATTAGTAAAATCAACCAAAACCCAGCTCCAAGTTCCGGCCTTCATTCTAAAAATTCTGAAGTTCTATCAGCATACCTTATTACATCTACAGAAACCACTTCTATAGCGCTACTTCAAATACTCAAAGATAACTGTTACAAAAGCCCCATTTTATGTAATATTATATCATCAGATTATACATGAATTTGTATATGAATTTGTATTCACGCTGAACCTACTGCAAATACGAATTTGCATTCATCCTGGACCTTTTATAAAGAACATAACTATGATTTCCTATAGGCAAGCCGTCAAGTTCTGTGGCTACTTTAAAAACATCCCCTTCCCTGCCATATGCTTTCAAACTACCCCATTTTCACTGTGCATTGCAAAATGAAGTCCAAGTTCTGGCCTTCATCCTAAAAATGTTGAAGTTCTACGAAGAAATCTCTTTATATCGCCAGAAACTACTTCTGCTTCTTCAAACACCCACCCACAGCTAACTGTTACAAATGCCCTAGTCTACATTCTACGTCACAAGCTCTAAAACTATTCAAAAACCAATCAGAATGAGCTGTTACAAATGCCCTAGTCTACATTCTACGTCACAAGCTCTAAAACTATTCAAAAACCAATCAGAATGAGCTTGTTCTACCTTCTCCTTGTCGCTAGCGTTCTGAGGCAGCGCAAGTATGGCATTCTCTGCCTTTGCCAGTCTGTCGGAAAGTTTGAGCAGAAGATAGAGAACCTTCTCCAATTCGTCGACATATGAGTTGTATTTGCTCAGCTCTTTGGCAGCCAACCTCTGCTCTACGATCGCTGTGACCTGGATAGAAATAAATAAATAAGTCAGTGTGAAGTGGCACAAGGGTTCTGTAATCGTAATAACGAATTTATATAGCACTGCTTCAAGAGAAACTTCCCAACCTGACAACTTAAGACTATGATCAAGCTGAATGGTTTTCAAGCACTTACAAAAGTTTCTAGTTTCATGTACTTTTTTTAATTTAATTTTTTTCAAGCACTTACAGAAATGAGTTGAAGAAAGGTCACAGACTTAATGTTTACATGCCATTCTGTTAAGTCTGTTTTTCTCATTAAGTGTCATTCTGTATGTCTGCCTTTGTGGTTGAGTGTCATTCTATATGTCTGCCTTTGTGGTTGAGTGTCATTCTGTATGTCTGCCTTTATGGCCGTGCATCTTCCTTTATTTGTTATCTGTATCATGTATTTAATTGTTTGCGTGTTTGTCCATGCCAACGATTCCTCACTACTGGTGTTAACAAATACATTATTTACTTACTTACTCTACTTGTAGATTATCATGTCATGTAATCATCTCTGGACTGGATCCAGTCGTTGATTTCTCTATGACATCCCTCCACAAATCTCGTTTCCCGGCCATCTCCTCAAGGGTCATTCTCCGTCTGCCCTCCGTTTTCCCATAGATAGTAACTCCGGCACCTTTCAGATCCTCTTCAAGGCAGTCTATCCATCTTCTTTTCGGTCTTCCCACTGCCCTCTTTCCGTCCGGTTTGTATTTAAAGATTTTCTTTGGATTACGGTTCTCCTCCATCCTCAGGATATGTCCTGCCCACTTCATTCTTCTTTTCTTAATCACATTGTTTATCAATGGTTGTTGTGTTCGTTGTCTAATACTTTCATTCGTTACATGGTCCTTATAGCTAACTCTTAGTATTCTTCTGAGCCATTTGTTTTCTGCTGCACTCAGTTTATTCTCCATTGTTCTTGTAATACTCCATGACTCACATCCATAGATTAGTACTGGGATCACGCATGTGTTGAGGATTTTTACAAGTTGAAATCCTCAACTTGTAGATTACCAGACAAATTATTCTTCAGTAAATGAAACTAAAACAAACTAGACAAGAATTTCGTACCTGTTGGCCAAGCATGTTGTTTTCAGTAATTTCTTCATTAAGCAGCTGCCTCTCTTCCCTAAGAATCTCCAGTTTCTTTTCCAGCACACGCGTTAGCTCCACCTATTAACAGCAATTAACCAAAGTCAATCAACTTTACAATTCTTTAACATTGAAACAGCACCAATACCAAAAGACGAACGCTTCAGAGAGGGACAAGTTCATTCGTTTATACACTCATTCATTCACTTCATTCATTAATTCACTCAGTCATTCGGCACATTTATACGGCACAATTATTTAGCGCCTCTGTCAGAGGCCAAAGTTGAACAAAAAACTATTCAGAACGTAAGACCAGTGACAATTCCAGATGCTGGATACGATCAACAACAGACCTTTTCTTCCTCTGACGTGGCTTTAACGTCGTCTCCTGAACTCCTGACATCCAGCGGAATTTCACAGAGTTCATCAGACAAAGATTGGTCCTCTTCTCGCAAAACTGAACTGTCTACTCTTCTAACATAAAAACAGCAGATATTTTTCACACAATTGTAAAATTAACAGCGTAATTACCCTTCCTGGCTGACACAGCAGTAAAAGAAAACTTAAAGAAATAAAAACAAAACAATGAAGTACAAAGCATGAATGATGTGCAGGATAAGACACGATGATCTGATTTACTCTAGAGCGCTGCTGTCATCATATTGCAAAAGGCAACAATCAGCGGTTACTTCAAGCGAAACTTCAGTCAAAAACCATAATCTGTTGGAAAAGCCTGGTCAAAATCCAATAGAAAGCAAGACAAGACAAAACACTTAAACAAATGCACATAAGAAAATCAATTCGTTTGAAATGAATCAGATCCACGAGGTTCGGAGAATGTTCCTTCTCTGTCGCCCGACCCACTGCCCGGAACAGTCTTCTTGACCATATGACGAATCCCCCCCATCCGTGGACACATTCAACTCACAGCTCAAGACATACCTTTTTAAGACTGTTGTTGATTTTTGAACTCAAGTACAACACCCCTTTCTTCTGCCTCGGCCGTGGTACAGCACTATATAAATTGTCTTATTATTATTATTATTAGTAGTAGTAGTAGTAGTAGTTGTTGTTGTTATTATTTTTTACCTGAGGTATATATGATCCCTCAGGATTTAAAAAATTATCCGGAGAATAAAGAATTCTGGGACAGCTAGAAATCGTCAAGATCTGGCGGGGCAAAAGTACCGTGGAAGGCGACAGAATTGAAGCGTTGAATTGTGACTGAAATGCGCCGAAAAGATAACTGGTTTCTCTCGTGTCACCGGTTTATTATTATTATTATTATCATTATTAATTATTATTATTATTATTATCAGATCATATCAAATCAGATCAAAGAAACTGCTCGCTGGTTTCTGCTTGAGGCGACCATTGACTGATGTCATGTGTATTAAGATAACCATGCAAAAGAAGACATCATGTAAGATTACCCAGTAGAAGATAGGTTACTCACTCCTTGTTTTCCTTTGACTGTCTTGCAACAAGAAGACGGTTTCGTAAGGAAGCTCGCTGGACTGAGTTGCGAGTGAGTGTGTCCGACTGGACTGCGGAATCCTCCTCCTCCTCAGTGAATAACCCCGTCATGTAGTCTGCTGCTGTTCTGTGCTGCGTAGAGGAAAGTCTTTCAGAGCCGCGCTTCTTATCTTTCGGATGTCGTAGAATGACGGTCGAAGGCGGTTGATCGGAAGTGGATGACGCTTCAGGCGGATGCTTTTCTGAATCAGGAAGACGTTGGATTATGACAGGTGTCGGGCGATGTTGTGCAGACGATTGTGAAAGGTTTTTCTCTTCATCTGGAAGGTGCTGGGTGACAACTGGAGCTGTGCAATCGTGTGTAGGTTTTTTGGAAAGATTGGTTTTCTCCTCTTTTGGAAGTCGTTGAATCCTAACCGAAGCTGTGCAATCGTGTGTAGGTTCTTTGGAAAGATTGGTTTTCTCCTCTTTTGGAAGTCGTTGAATCCTAACCGAAGCTGTGCAATCGTGTGTAGGTTCTTTGGAAAGATTGCTTTTCTCCTCTTTTGGAAGTCGCTGAATCATAACTGAAGCCGGGCGATCGTACGCAGATTCTTCTGCACGCCGTTTTTGCTCTTTCTTTGGAAGACGTTGGGTAGGGACGGAAGCAGGGTTGTCGCAAGTGGACGCTTTGGACAGAGGCTTTTGTTTGTGAGAAGACCGAAGGACAACAGCAGAAGTAGAGGGGTGACTATGCGACGATGTTTCTGGAAGGTATTTTTCATCTTCTGGAAGCTGCTGGACGTCAACAGACGCCGGGCAATCGTATGCTGACTCCTCGGCCGATTTCCACTCGCGTGGAAGACATTGGACCTTTGCCACCTTGCCAGGATTCACTCGGCTCTCCTTCCCACTTTTCTTCGACACAGGCGGTGGCTTTGCGTCTCTTTCTGAGGCGCTTTCGACGGACCGCACGCTTGGCAGCACGACGGCTGTGTCGATCTTCTCCTTGCGTTTGCTTGTTTTGTGCCGGTGCTTTGGTTTGACCTCTGCCTCCATTGCATCTGAAGAATCCTGCACACTACTGAATGTTTGTTGTGAAATGCTTCCCAATCGATTGTGAGAGTCTGCGTCTGAAGCACCACTGGAAATATTGTAAGATGCGAAAGCAGAGAGGCCGGATGCCTTTGAAAAGCTTAAATCGCCAGTAAACTTTCCTCCTTGTTCTGACTCTTCCGTGAACTGACTTGGTGACCTGGAAGATGTGAAAGCTGGTCCGGCTGACGTCGCTGGTGAAGAAAGTCTCGTGTTAACCTCTGCTGGAGCGTTGACGGCTGGTACGATGCTTCCAGATGCATTTGAATTTTCCAACGTGACACAAGAGGAAAAGTTGGATGAAAGATCATTTCCATTTCTGCACGATGACTCGACACTTTCACTGCAGAAAGAAACCAGACGATAATTTTTAGTAATTCAGAAGACAAAACCCTGTAATTTTTATCCAGTTCTTCAGAAGGCTGACATAAACAACTTATGAGTCCTTTCTTACCTTGTACCTGAGCTTCTTGCCAGTGATTCAGGGATCACTCTGAGATTCACTCTGAATCTCTGTCAAGAATCAGAGATTCAGGATGACTGACCTTAAGCACATAATATGCATAATAAATAAATCACAAATAAATAAATAAAATGCTTTTCCCTTTTGTTTTGGCATCCGGTATTCAAATTCTGGTCTATCGTGCAAAACTGTTGGTCTGCTGTTAAGTGTGTTTTTGACATTTTTTTGTCTCCTCAGTTATGACATACGCTATGCAAAATGAATATAAAAACAAAAAATACATTGCACGTAAGGGGTTGTAAAACATTGCTCAGTAAAAAATTGACGATTCTTCTTTAATAAAACCACTAATACTATAATAATAATCCTGAAAACAACGACACAAAAAGCCATAACATTTATGTGACATAAATCCAGCACAGTACTCATCTAACCAGGAAAACGGCTGAACATGGGCAGATTCAGTCGTCTGCTCCGTCTCACAACTCTCGCCAATATTTCCATCCAGCGGTGAACAATTCGGCATCGAATACGAATTTGCGAGCCTTTCCGGCAGCGGAGCTAATCCAGTTTCCACCTCAAATCGCTCCTTCGGGAGGTTGAAATTCTCGATGCTGGCAGACGATTTCCAGTCTGAGTACGGCAGCGAAGGCTGCTTGCGAATAGCACGTGACGAACTGTGCGACAAAAGTCGAGCCTGTTGACGCAGCTGTTGCGCATACGTGTCGCGCTTAAGTGTCGAGTCAACGTCAAAGTCGGAGTCATTTGACGAAAATAATTCAGCTCCTCCTTTCGTTGACTTCTGGTCGTCTCCGGTGGCGCTAGGCTTTCGGTACTGTCGTGGTGGAAGCTCTGGTGGAGAGGGAGATTTACCACTTCTTGTTCCGCTATTCGGAGATGCGCTGTCGGACGTTGGCCATTGTGACATGTCTTTACTTGAACTGTAAAGAAAAAGAGACAGACCGTAATGTAATCAAGTGCTTACACGGTGTCTTGTTGCCTTAAAGTAGCACATAAAGCACTAGAGCTATATAATTTCTGCATTGTATACTTACCAAATGTATACATGTATGTGTGTGTGTATCCAAAAACTTATATGGCGCATTTTACGAACCTCATAAAGGCGCTGCGGCATGACTATCTACCACTTCCAAAAAGGATGGGCCTCTCAGTGCTTTTGAGAGATGCTTGAAAGGTGCTACATAAAAGCTTGCTACACTACATCACATTACAAGAATAATTTCTTGAGCCGTTAGAGGAAGAAGAACTTGGACTTTCAGAGGAGAGCTACAGTCCAACAAAAATGAGAGTAGGGTGTGCTGGAGCCGTTATACAGAAGTGCAGAACAATAATATCTCCATAGGCCACGTGTCAAGTGTTGAATAAAAATGTAAACAAAAAAGGATCACACTTGTTTACGTGCCTGAACCGAAACTCCTCGCGAGTATGGTACCGAAACTGAAGATTTAACATAAACAATCACAGCTATCCAATGACAGGGCCCCTCTTTCACGAGCCCACAGAACAGTAACTTAATCACAGTGGTATCACGAACACTGATCAGCTGAAGTCCTCCAGAACCACAGCCTCAAACAGAACGACTTTTGAGCTCAAAGCACATAGCTTCACAACAAGTGGGAGATATTTGTCAACTGCTAAGTGCCTACAAAGCCAGGTCAGGTGTTCAGGACTCGGCCAGTTCGCTAGTCAGCCAGAGAAACTTGGTTCAGTTGAAGTACCTGGTCAAAGTCCACCCAATCAAACTGATGACTTTTTAACAAGTACACACAACAGCTGAGCTATTTCAATCCAAAACAACGCAAATAAATCAAGTTTATTCTCTGAAGTATCAAAATAAATCCAGCTGATTCTCTGAAGCCTCAGAACTCCACGTCTTCTTCGACCCAGACAGCGACAAACAGGTGCTGGAAACTAACATGACCCTAATACCTTCTAATTATGGAAGAAAACATGAAACCATTGAAGCAGAGGCGGAGCGCTGGCTGGTTAAGCTATATAACCAGTCAAATCAGGTTTCAATTGGTCAGTACTAATATTGAAATGTATTAATTAATATTCAAAGGTATTAATATTCAAATCCTCTCGGCCCAGTCAACAGCTGAGGCTCTCTCGGTTGAGATCCTTTAAGTAAGAGGTCGTTGGCTGATCCCCAAGGGTCAAAGCACCCCCCCCCCCCCACCGGCATACAGATAACCAAACCCTGCAAGAAAGTTCACGGATCAGAAGTTACTAATTATTATTAACAAGGCTAGAATTTCTGACCTGCTGCCCAAGGATTTTGTTTTCATAGCCAGACCCCACAAGGAGGTCCTCCTAATGGTGACTGATGAATACCTTCATATTCAAACCCTCTTCACTCACCCAACAGCTGGATTGAGACCCTTGGATCCAAAGACCCTAGCATGAATATCCAGACCCTGCTAGACAATCAACTGATTGATGAATACCCTCATATTCAAACCCCTCTACCTAATCACAATCGTAAATCCGAGATCTCTACAGCTCAATGAAAGCTAAGTCGCGGAAGCCAACTTATTCACAGACGCTCAGTCAAAACAAAATCGACAGGCAAGAAGGGTTCGGTTCCAGGTAAAGATACAAGAGTCAAGCAGGCAGACAGTCAGATGGCTATGGTGTTTGGAATTGGATCTGTGGGATAGAAAAGGCGAAGAAGAGGAATGAGGATAGGATCTGCGGAAGAGAACTGTTTTCAGTTTTCAATGGAAAGAATTGTGCAGAGACTGCAAGGGGTGAAGTGATGGCAAGTTCGTATGATGGATCAGATAATACCCAAAACCCTGATGGTCTTTTGGTTAAGACCCACGGGTTAAAGCACTTAACCAGACCCTACAAGGAGGTCCTCTTAATGGTGAATACCCTCCCAGCCCCAGAGGGCTTTCCATACAGGTTCCAAAACCTTTGGACCCCCACGGCAAACTAATCCTAAACGCAAGGTCTCATGAAGGGCCCAAGTGACGTTTGGCCAATCTGCTAACACCTCTAAGTAGTCTAAGTGGCTAATTTAAACTACACCTCAGTAGCAGACAACGAAGAAATGCCCGAAGCACTGCAGACTTTAAACCACTCAACACTGAGAACACGACACACCAGCTCACCAACACCACTTTTAAACGATGACTCATTCAAAAAACCTGGACGGATGCCTTTTCCCTTCCCCCTATTACTCTGCGCCCTTAAGGACGCGTGGACAAGCAAGGTCTGAAAACGGCAGACACCAGGGTGGCCAGAACTCATGCAGGCATATGAATGTACTGAAACCTCCACACAATATGTCTGAACATATCTTTGTCATTTATACAGCGCCTTATCAGTACCTCAAAAAACCACTTCTCACTATCCTAACAATTCATATTTCATATTTTTCTGACCCATCATACAAACTCATCGATGCTCCACCGCTTGCAATTTCTGCATCGGCCTTTCACTCAAAGCTGAAAACATTCCTCTTTCACAGATCCTATCCTGACACCCCTCTTCCTCTTATCTTTCCCTCCTCTCCAACCCCAAACACCATCCCCCATAGCTGCCACGCTGTCTCTCCGTCTGACTTTTGGATCTTGACCTGGAACCGAACCCTTTTACCTATCGATTGTGTTTTGACCGAGCGCCTGTGAATAGGCTGGTCCCCACGACGTGGCTTTCGTTGGGCGCTGTAGAAATCTCGGGATTACGATTTTGTATATCAGTTATGTGAGGGGGCAATCCATATTAGAGCGGGACATTTGCCCCTTCTGGATTGCCCTTTGATGCCAGCAGCACTTTTAATATTTTAGGTGAAACTGTTGTAACTGTTTAGATTGTTGGCGATTCAATAAACAAATTCAATTATTCTATTTCTACTTATTGCAGGCCGCACAAGTCAACGTGTCCATCGTCCACAGTAGTCTCTGCTCATACCAGACTTTACCTCAAAGTCGCAAGTAAATTTCTTAACCCCCCCAGCCATAATTAATAAAGAACAGATGATATCAGCTCAATTCATGGGCATGCCAATTCGTCCTTCGGGACCTTCTACATTCCTGTACCTGGGCACACATGCACTCAATAATACAATCGCCTCGGTCTGATTCTGTCTAATCCAATAATGAAAATGCAGCGGTACCTACGGTCCATATTTGCAATTGTAGGATATGTCCCTACATGTTATTGATCGGTTAGATTATAAAATTGGACACCAGACTAAATTCCAGTGGCCTGGCCTGCCAGCCTGCCTCTGTCTGTTTGTCTCTGTCTGTCTGCCTGCGTCTCGTCTTAGTCTGCCTGCCTCTGTCTGTGTATGCCTGCCTCTGTCTGTCTGCTTCTTTGTCTGTCGGTCAGTGTCGGCCTGCTAGTCTGCCTGTGTGCCTGACAGTCAGTGTACCAGCCAGTCCGCCTCCATGTATGTCTGTCTGTCCGCCTCCAGTCTCTGTCTGTCTGTCTATTTGTCTGTCTGTCTATGTCTGTCTATGTCTGTCTGTCTGTCTGTCTGTCGATCGATCTGTCTGTCTGTCTGTCCGTCTGTCTTACATCCAAGCTGGAGTACAGATAAGCCCGCAGCAGCTGTCTGTCTGTCTGTCTAACCCTTACATCCAAGCTGGATTACAGATAAGCCAGCAGCAGCTGCCCTTCAAGCCCTGCTGGATCAAAGCCCCCTAGGTCAGAGGTCTTTGACCCCCTCCCCTGCCTGCCTCCCACGCGCTAAGCAAAAACCGAGCAGCAACCGACTCAAGCAACAAGAAGACACATCACTCAGCCCTGCAAGAAACCTCAAGTAATAAAAAATGAATAATATTTATATGGAGTTTAAAGGAAGCAGAAGAGATGAGTCAGTCGGCTGGCTGGTAAGCAACCTCGGGTCATTTAATACCCTGGCAAACACCACCAATAGTCAGTTTTACCACCACCACCACCACCAGTTTTTTTAAGTGACTAAGGACCCAAAAGCCCAGAACGCCTTCTGCAACATGTGCGTTTTATGAGTGTATTATGTCATTTGTATCCGATACCATTACACACCAAAGTACCTAAGCAGAGTATCTGGTATCATATATCCCACACATTTATCTACTGTATATACACATAACATATATGATATGATACACAAGTGCTTTAAGCATTTTATATATATATATATATATATATATATATATATATATATATATATATATATATATATATATATATATATATATATAACAAGCATTATATATACACCAAGCATTGTATATATAAAACAAGCATTATATATTACAAGCATTATATATATAACAAGCATTATGTATTTATATACTATAAGAGGAAGACGAGGGGTCACTTATGTCAGCCCTGAGAGGCAGCCGTGGGTATGAAGTGTCAGCAACTTCATTTTTCTTAGCCTCGGCATATGAGGGTGGGTGGCCAGTCCTTTTCCATTGCCGTTTGATCTTCCCACTGACGGTGTAAGGTCAGTGTACTCGTTATACAGGTCAGGGGTTTCATTCCTCACCTGTATAGACTTTTCTCAGTTTTGCTGTTGAATTCCATTGAACTCAGCTATAAAATGAGTGCAACGGCTGTTCTGTCGGTTTCCAAGGCCACGGTAACCAAGTTGCCAACAGCTGCTAACAGTCCTACCTACGGCCCCTGTTCTGAGCAGATTAAGGGACTTTTCATCACTATCACCATCATCATCGTCGTCGTCATCATCATCAGCACCACAACCACCACCACCACCATCATCCTTGTTCTACCTTGTAAATTCATCTTCTTCCCATTCTCCTCCTTGCATTTCCTCCTCCTCCTTTTCTATAATCCTCCTCCTTTTCCTCTTCCTCTTCCTTGTTCTCTTCCATCTCCTCCTCTTCCTCCTTTTCCTCTTTCTTTTCCTTCTCCTCCTCCTCCTCCTTTTCTGGAATCTTCCTCCTTTTCTTCTTCCTCTTCCTCGTTCTCTTCCTTTTTCTCCTCTTCCTTTCTCTTTTCCTCCTCCTCCTTTCAGCTCATCTTTCTTCTCCTACTCACCCCTCCAAATATGCTAACACTTAGTCTGTTACACTGCCTTACAAAAAGCATATGGGGCTTTTGTTCACTGTGGACACAATGACGATGCATACTACCCTACTTACTCACTTCACAACAGCAAGACTACAATCATAGTCCTGCAATCAGATGGTATTTCCCAAGAGCAGTTATTTTCGGCAACTGAAGTGGCTGGCAAAGCATGGGTGAAAAGGCAGTAACTCATCCGGTCTGCTATGCCCACGACAATCGTTACTTCAGGTTATCTGACGTTAGAAAACACACTTGATCTAAATTCCAGTCTCCTAACATAGCAGCTTCGTCAGGCTATCGGACCTCAGAACACAAGCTTCGTCCATGGTTCTTAACAAAGCAGCTTTGCCTGGTTATCTGACTTTAGAAAACACACTTTATCTAAATTCCGGTCTCTTAACAAGGCAGCTTCATCAGGCTATCGGACCTCAGAACACAAACGCTTGGTCCACTATTCTTAACAAAGCACTTCTGCCTGGTTATCTGACATCAATGCACACCTGATCTAAATTCTGGTCTCCTAACAAAGCAGTTTTGTCTATTTTGGCAGTTTCAAAACACAGGAGAATCGACGTTTTTACCTTGGACTGTGTCGGTATATGTCGGATGATGTCGAAGTTGGAGGCTTTGGACTTTCCAACCCACTGCCATCAGGAGTACGTCTGTCCAATTCAGAGACCTTAAAAATACATTCAGGGAACATTAGGAATGTAGCATAATGTCACGTAATGTAATGACAATTTATATAGCACCGTTATATAGCAAAAGCTACTTCTAGTGCTTTACAGTTGTATTAATTATTTATTTTATTTATTTAAAGCACTCGTAAAGTGCAGAATGTCAGTACATCCGAATCTGATATCAAAAACAGCCCCACAACTGTCTGATGCAAATACATTTGGGACAAACTATTATTAATGTAATGTACTGTACCAAAGTAGTAGCTTAAATTACATTACATAACATGAATAATTACACAGTTGTACTTTTCCACAATGCAGCTTTGTCTGGGTCACTGGTCAGCCCCTTATTCTGAAAAGAGGCAAAATGCAGTTGCCAATGTAAGCTTCCTGTCCTTTCTCTGCCTCTTTTTCGTTTGAAGACCAATCTGTTTGACCATGTTGTTGCTTATCAAGTCAGAGGCATCGTTGAGGCATATTCTTGAAGAGGCTCTATATAAATGTGCACTTGTGATTACGACTACGATGACATTAACATCAGAAGCAGGTGCACAATTGTCTTAAATGCAGACCATTGAAATACAGGTGTACATTCCAGAAATGTTATTAATGCATAGTAAATGTAGACGTTTTTCTATAGCGACCGTATGGCCTCGACCCTGCTCATTTTTCTATGAATTTATCAGGTGAGATCCTTCACCAACGCCGCCTGTTTGAAAGGGCACCACGCCATTTATGGTCCCCCATGTACGGACCATAATGTAATGATGGCCATTTGTATAGCACCGTTTAAGTAGCAAGCCACTACTAGGCTGCTTCAAACAAGCATTAACATCAGAAGCCAATAGGTAAACAATTGTTTGAGAGACAAGTCCTAAGATAGTCATAAAAATTGAATGACATAAGGAGCAGGTATCACAAAACAGCCTTTAAAAATACATTCAGGAAAACCCATCAACAACAGAAGCAGGAACACGCCTGTCTAGGATAGATGGGTCTTAAGAAAACATGAAGGAAAATCGATCAACACTAGGAGCAGGAATACAAGTCTTCACAAAACAGGCTATAAAAACAGATTCAGGAAAAGCCATTAACCTCTGAAACAGGACCACAGTTGTCTGAAATACAGGCCTTGGAATGTGCTTATACACCATGTGTATCTGGATATGTGTTACAGCACCTTTCAGGAACCTCTCAAAAGTGCTGGAACAAGGCTGTCTAACAGATCCAAAATGGCGCAACTCAAAGATACACTGAAAAATACATCAAGTAAAATCTAATAACAAAAACGCATTGCCGATGGAAAAAGTCAGTAACTCGTAGCATTTTTAAACTATGCCCTTGCATGTCAGTGTAAGCTGAAAGGTGATATTGTGTAGCGTTTGCAAGACTGTCAGTTGACAGGTGAAGAGTCAAAAGAACAAAAACTAGTGGCATAGAAGAACAGCAGTTCCTTGAGCCAATCTTGATGCAGCCATGGGTATGCAGTGTTAGCGACTTCATTTTCTTGGTCTCAGCATATGACAGTGGGTGGCCATCCTCCTCCCCTGCTGCCTGATCTTCCCAAAAAAAATCAGCTAGAAGACACCCAACTAAAACAGCATAGCATTGCTTAAGGAAATCAGACAAATAGTCTGGATCCAAGCAGACATTAAATACAGATCTAACAGCATTTGGGACACACTGGTCTCTGCTTCTACTAGACACTCTTTTCAAGCGTGCATTCCACAGGCAAAAAATTTTTTTTAAAAACGCTGACCAACCAACGAGTCTGTGGTCACAACATCCAGCGAACGCGTTGGCCAAGTGTTGTCCGGAACTGGAGAGACAGCATTATTAAACTTTTATGGTAGCCACTGCCAACAAGGAATCGTGACAAAGACTCGTTAACACTGGTAGGCAAAATCGTAAAATCAAATCATGTTGTTGTTTGTTAAAGTCATTCCCATGGTTACTTCTGCCAAATGACCACTCAACAAATGAGTACAAGCTGGACATTTGAGTTGTCAATATTGGTAGGCAAAATCAGTGCTTTTGAGAGATGCTCGAAAGGCGCTATATAAATGCTTGTTACATTACATTACATCATACAATCAAATCATGTTGCTGTTTGTTATTTCACTTCTACTGTACTTAATGCCAATAAGTACTGTGAAAAAAGTACAAATGAGTACAACATGGAAATCTGATCATCATACAACAAAGCAAAATCTTTGTACAGTAAAATTCCTTCACGGTCCAATTCCTGCGTGGTTGAAATCTTCCTGCGTAAAATTCTTTCTCGGATGAATTCTTGAATGGTCGAATTCTCTCTTAGTCAGATTCTTTCACAGTCAAATTCTTGCATAGGCTTTGAAAACACCCAAACAGAACTCAAACGACAGCGCTTGCCCTTTAAGCTAAGAGAAGCTAGACACTGGACAGTGTGCAGGGTCATGACCTCAGTGTGCAGGGTCATGACCTCAGTGTGCAGGGTCATGACCTCAGTGGGCAGGGTCATGACCTCAGTGGGCAGGGTCATGACCTCAGTGTGCAGGGTCATGACCTCAGTGTGCAGGGTCATGACCTCAGTGGGCAGGGTCATGACCTCAGTGGGCAGGGTCATGACCTCAGTGTGCAGGGTCATGACCTCAGTGTGCAGGGTCATGACCTCAGTGTGCAGGGTCATGACCTCAGTGTGCAGGGTCATGACCTCAGTGTGCAGATCAAACTCAACCTGGGGTTGACAAGGCTTTATACCCCGCAGCACCTTCAAATACCTACCAACCGTAACACAGGCAGACAGACCAAGAGAACCGTGACCAGGACACAAGTGCCCACGGCAATACCTTCACAAAAAAAACACCAGAGCTGACACCGTTGTCGTATTATGCAAATATTTATGCCTCGAGGCATGAGGAAATGCCAGCTGAGGTCACACACAAAAGCACAGCAGTAAAAAGAAATTCTTAATCGCCGCCATTCAATTTCGACGCATTAAAATGCCGTAACGGAAATTACTTGGCAGTGTGTTGGCACTGGTGCACACCTCCAGTGCCTTACTCCTTGCAGATGCTTCACTTTTCTCAAAACTATACCAACCCACTCCTGTAAAACCGCTTGCACCGCTTGCAATTTCTGCTTCAACCTTTCACTCAAAACTCAAAACATTCCTCTTTCACAGACACCCCTTCTTCCTCTTATCTCTCTCTCCTCTCCAACCCCAAACACCACCCCCCCCCCCCCGTAGCTGCCACGCTGTCTCTCCATCTGACTTTTGGATCTTGACCTGGAACCGAACCCTTTTGCCTATCGATTTTGTTTTGACTGAGCGCCTGTGAATAAGCTGATCCCCGCGGTGCGGCTTCCATTGGGCGCTGTAGAAATCTCGGAATTACGATTACGATTAGAACGATTTATCTCGCAAATGCTCTCAGGTCGAAGGGAAACTTGGGGAAACTTGCCTCCAGGGCACAAAATGGCTGCCCTGAAAAGCAGTTTCAGGCCCCTGTCTGGGGATTCAGCTTCTCCTGGACCAGCTCAGTAACAGAGAACTTCCTCGCACATGGCACGCTTGTGTGGGACAGGCCACTACCCTAGCAAGATAAGCTTGCCTCTTGTGCCCCTCGGGTTCACCATCAAGAACTCACGGAGCCCTAAGCCAAGGGTTTCTAAATATAGGATCTAGCCCTCCAAGTCTAAGCACACAGCTTTATGGCCGGATGTCTGACCTATGACCTTACATGACCTCCTATGACCTCTTACATATAACAACCATCAAACTAGCAAATTCCTGTACCACTCTAATGACAGTCTAATTACAGCTGACCACAATTAGAGCTGACCCCAGTGGTTGACCATTAGAGGGCAGAAGGTCAGAACCCCCTCCCCGCCTGTGTACAAGACACGGCCTGCAAGAGCACCAAAGTTTCACCCAGTCTAGTAATCCCAGCTATAAACATGCAAAACAATCAAACAATTGATCAATCAAATCAATCAGACAACCAGAAACCAACTGGCTACACGGAAAACTACCACTAATTACTTAAGTAATCTCTCCGTGTCACCCTACACTTAACAACTGTATCAAGTAGCACATAATAGCGTAATAATAGCACAAGGTTGGCTGTGGGGGTGGGGGAAGGTTGGCTGTGGGGGTGGGGGAAGGTTGGCTGTGGGGGTGGGGGAAGGTTGCCTGTGGGGTGGGGGAAGGTTGCCTGTCGGGGGGGGGTCACATTCCAAATGCTGAATTAAATTTAGAAGCATGTCCCTGGTTGCATTCTATCAATGTAATGCTATAATGACGTACATGTATAACAGGGCGCATCCAGTGTTGCAGAAACACTGCATTGCAAAAACTGTGACAAATTGATTCCAATTTACCACTTAACGTGCAAATACACGTGAATAGACAACTGTTGATACGTTTGCAAAGATCTCCTGTTTTTTATTTATTTATTTACTTATTTATTTAAAGCACTTGTTACGCGCGAAGTGTCAGTGAATCTGACACGCAGAAGGGAGCGCCAATGTGTGTTTCTTTCCGTAAAAGGTGCTAAATAACATTACCAATACAATACAGTACAATACAAAGTGCCAAGTTTCAATATACTCCCTTAGGTTTGAGCCCATTACTTAGCTTAGTAGAGCATTAAAAATGTTCCTCAAACTACTAAATCAAGACTAACAGCCTTACAGCAACTAACCACCACTAACCCCATTGCCAGGGCTTATCAGCGGCTCCCTATGGGTGGCAGAAGGGGCAACCAGAGATAAGACATGCTCCAATTACTCCCCAGATTTCCCCATCTGACCCAAGTCACAGCCCAGACGTCTATGGCCAAGTGTAGGAGCAGAGAGGCAATTACAAAGAAGGTGTATCCACAAGTGTTCCAGTTAGTAGCAATAAACTTCCATCAGACCTTGCGATCTGATGTGGCAGATTTACATGTCTTAACACATTGGCAAATTCCTGTTGGCAAATCGCTGACCTAAGTGACTGCGCAGAACAAGACAGGACCATTAAAAGCAGAACATGTGCATGTGTGAGTGTGTGTGGGTATTGTAAAACCTCCGATTTAATACAGGGTGTAAACCCTTGGCCGATTAACGATTAACGCAGACATACTTACAAATCATCTACCAGTGTGTGGTCTTGAGCACACCCGTCTGACTCAAGGGGTTTATTGGTGGTGCTCACTCCAGCCTTGTGAGCCGATGGTTGAGGGTTCAAATCTGCATAAGGCCTGTTGTGTAATTACTTTAAGCAAGATGTTCGTTCCTGATACCAAGCTGTATATTTTTGTACCACACCAAGATGCTCATGCAGTGTGTAGGTTGGTAGCATGCCTGCCTTGTGATTCATTCGTGGGTTCAAATCTGTATCGGGGCTGCTGCATAATGACTTCAGGGAAGCTGTTTGCTCCTGACATGTAAAATGTAAATATACACGGTTTTCTATAGCAACCGTATGGCCTCGACCTTGCTCATTTTGCAATGAATTTATCAGGTGAGATCCTTCACCACCCCTGCACCAAGCCATTTAGGGTCCCCACATATGGACAGTGCTAACCCAAGATTCAAATTGTAAGCTGCCCATTTTTAAGGTAAAAATGTCAGCCTACAAAGTTTAAAAGTGTATATCCCTGATGCCTCCTCCTGCTTTTACCACTCGCTGGAATCATTCTGCAGCCGTATATTTTTGTCTCTGAGTTGAATTTTATGGTGTTAGTTGAAGCATACAGGACACTGGGTCTTGCTGTTGTCAACTCAGGCCAGATAAAAAGAAATAAGTGCCCATAAATGCTGCATCTGCGAGATTTTAGATCAGTTAAATGCACCAACCTCATTCAGCTGCTGCAGATCTTGAGAATGCGGAAAGAGGTTGACCGACAAGACGCCGGTACCAGTGTATAGGACACCGGTGCCAGAACCATGGCTCGAGTATCGTCTTCCAGCAGTCTCCGACAGCTGCAGAGGAGTCTGCTGACGCGGCAGGGATTCTGACTTCCTCCTGGCTATGGCTCTCGATATATCCGATCCAGAAGAGGAATTGGCAGGAAATGTTTGGCCTCTTGAAGCACCCAACTCAACCGTACTCCCCTGCCAACCCATTTCAAATGATCCATCAGATGATGGCTTCCGTGTATCATGATCGAAAGACAAATGATCATCTGTGCTCGATCCGAATGAAACATCTTCCAAGTACTTTTGCTGCGAATGAAGATTATCCGAAGATCGATACAAAACGTGGTCACCTGAAGATCGATGCAAAACATGATCACCTGAAGACTGTTGCAAAAGGTGATTACCTGAGGATCGATGCAAAACTGGTTCTTCTGAAGATCGTTGCCACTTATGATCATCCGAATGTGGGTTCTTGCGATTTCTTACAACATCAGATGATGCTAGAGAACTCTTTGATCCAAAGTCTCCATGAAGCTCCGAGTCACCAGCATTTCTGATCGATTTCAAAACCTGGCGAGGCTCGTTTCTCGGACTGCTTTCCATAATTTCAAACTCGTCGAAAATTCCAAAAGCTTTCCGCAGAGACATCTGACACTTTCGACCTCGCACAAAGTTGGACCCATCACCAAGGTCATCCTCAACAACATATGCCGAAGTTTCATTCTCGTCTGAAAACTTTTTCACACCAACACCCAAACTCCCTGGTGACAGAGAGCTGTCATTCCACGTCACATCACCTCTGTCCATTCCATACAATGATCCTTTTGAACGGTGATCAACTTCCGAGGACGATTTTCTGCGAGCGCCTAGTGCCTGCCGGCTTTCATAACCCGAGCTTTCGTTGCTCTGTGTGTTTTCATCGATGGAACCCAAACGCTGTTGTCTGTCCCCACTAATGCTCATCCGGGTGGTCAACCCAATGCCTCTCTTCCCCGTCTGCCCATACATCTCCTTGGAAAGTTGTCGAAGCATGGATGACTGGTTTAGCGGATAACCTCTTGTTTGATCCACAGCTTCGCCATCAGGCTGCCTAGCGGATCCAACATTCTTCTTCGATCGATTGTTAAAACCACTGCCCATCTCAGATGGACTGGCTTCTTGCACTGCAGTCAAGAACCGATCATCGCCAGCAAAGACACAATCTTTTGCACGGGGATTTGCTGAGGAGCAGTTGCTCGTCCATCCCCCGGCTCTTCCACCCTCACCCTTTGACAGAAACTTAACTGATCTTTGATCGTTCCCACCTTCAACATCTGGCCACTCTTGACTGAACTGCGACAAACCACCACCACCCTCCGTCTCCATTTGGGAAGAGTCGGTCTGAGTCGAAGTGTTGTAGAAAGGTCTAAAACTGGCACCCCCTGGTTGCAGAGACATGCTTTTTGCGTCCTTGTACTGCATTGAGGCGCTTGAAGATGGTGTCATGGACGATAAATTGGCCGACTGCGCCCGACCACTGTTAAACGACTTGGTCCGGTACGGCTGGACAGGAACAGCATCACATTTCGGACTAACATCAATGTTGTATAGACTTCCAAATTCTTGCCGCAAGTTGGGGTAATTTTTGTGAGGCGGACGGTTGCTGCGCCTCTGGGGAACTGCATTTCTCGCAGCAGCCTCTTCAAATATTCTCCTCGCAGTGCATGGACTTACAACTTCGTCCGTGTGCGTCACAAAAGCAGTCGATACGGGAGATGTCTGCGCCGTACTAGCATCTGGCCAAGATGGAAACTTGCCATGGAGTTGAACCTTTGAGCCTGGAGACGCATAGAGCCCAGCTGAGCCGGGATCACCCCCCATGTCGACTGAACTGTTGTGCCTGGAGTGATAAGCGCTGTCCTGGCTTAAATCCGAATAGGACAACTTAATCGGGAAGTGATTATTATCCCCTGCCTTATTATTCTCCCAGTAGGCGTGACTTTGTTGCGTCACTTCCTGCCACGACGGTGACTCTTGCTGACCTGGTGAACGTTCATTTCTCGTAGACGGCATCCTTGCCTGATCAGCTGAATTTACGTACGTCTGTCGCAGGTATGAGTGTGGCAAATCACGAGAGTAATCCATTGCTTTGACATACAAATGACCTGATGTTCTGGAACCTTGGCCAGATTTTCTGGAACCCTGTCTCAATCCGTGTGACAACGATCTATGACCAAAATTCTCCCCAAGTTCATGCGACAAACTGGAGATATAACAGAAAAAGAAGACAAATTTCTAGATTACAGCAGTCGCAAAAATCTTTCAGTATTCGAAACTGACAAAATATCTATGACAGCAATCTTCATTTCTTCTTATACCGCATCAATTACATAAAATACGAATGTGTTCATTCACCAGGATCAGGCATGCTAATTTCAAAGTTCTGAACTTTCAGCTGAATTTTACACGATAGCCTAATGGCGGGCGTGCTGGTCTGTCAATCAAGAGGTCAGGGTTCAATCCCCGCCAAGGCAGAAATGTGTTTCGAGATTGCGTTAACATTTGTACCCCTAGCCAACCCAGCCTTTACCGAGTACAATAGTAGTACCCTGGGGGTGGGATGATCAGGCGGCGAGGGCGAGGACTGGCCACCTGCCCTCATATGCCGAGGAAGAAAAATGAAGTTGTTACCACTTCAGGGACCGCTTTTCTTTTTCTAGATCCTTCATTTAAACCTCGTCCTTTTCTTAATATTTTATACCATATAAGCCATCTATTCTTCATAATAATTCTCCTATACTTATTTTTGTTCCTATTTATAAATACGACAACTAAATATCGCACAAAACCGTAAACGAATAAAATCTTTCAATATTTACAGAATAGTCAACTGTTGATAAAAAAAAGAAGCATTGAAGCGTATTTAAACGAATAAGCGAACCCAAACAAATCTTTGCTGAAGGCGAATTCAATCCCTATACTTTTTACCAAACAGACAGAATTTCTATGACATTTACCCCTACATACGAGCCACTGATGTAAAATTAAAATCCTTTATTAGCAGAAAATGAGTCGTTTAAATAAAAAATCTGTTGTTTTCAAAGGTGCACACACCGTTCGTAGCCCGCTATAAAGCAGCGACATGGCACCTGAATGTTTTGTTCGAAAAGTAGACATGATGTCATATAGACCTATATTTATCATACTCCCTATTGGATACAAATCAGGTCACACAAAGACACTTCAATAGCTGACTTATGAATTCCAGGCAAGGTATTAACGAAAGAGTGACCACTGTATTGTATTTTATTGTGACTGAATCATAAAATTCATAAGAAATTACGCTACGGCGCGGACTTTTCTTAAACTTTCCAACTGTATAAGGTCAGTAGAATTGATGAGTAGTCTTCAACGTAGTTTACAACACGAAGCAATTCTTTTCTATCATTCAAAATTTCGGTTCTCGTTACGCCATCTTGTGAATGTGTACGTATCTTCACACCAAGCTTAACAGTCCAAATGACATATTTATTTATTGTAGACCTTATATAATTCTTATTATTTATACTTAGGCCCACATCAAACTCATCATATGTCTTGAGTGTAGCTTAAAATAAACCATATTACTCCTTTCGGATGAGTAAAATAACGCAAATAGCCCACACGTTAGGTAAAATCTTGATTTGTGCCTACCGTAAGATAAATGTAATTTGTAAATGCAAATGTACACGGTTTTCTATAGCGACCGCACAGCCTCGACCCTTGACATTTTTCAATGAATTTATCAGGTGAGATCCTAGGTAAAGAAGGACACGATATGGGGGGAAAACAATGCATGCAGCTGAGGTAAGATACGGTAGCCAAATCGTATGGTACGATCAAACGCTGGAACACAAGCTTTATTCTCGGGCTAGCACGGTCCGTACACAGGAAGGCCTACTTTAAATGGAGCCTATTCAAACGGACAGCGGTGGTGAAGGATCTCACCCGATAAATTCATTGGCAATTCATATATCCATGTTTTGTTCTGGTATTGGCTAATCAACCGAATGGCTTAGTAATGCGTTGTTGTCACTGAGTGCCGCACTAAAAATGCGGAATTGCATTGTAAGCCTACTTTATTTTGTTGTATTGTATTGTGTTGCATTGCATTACACCCTATTTTATTGCATTGTATTGTATTATGGTTAGATTCCGAAATTTCTACAGCGCCCAACGAAAGCCACGTCGCGGGGACCAGCCTATTCACAGGCGCTCAGTCAAAACAAAATCGATAGGCAAAAATGGTTCGGTTCCAGGTCAAGATCCATAAGTCAGATGGAGAGAGCGTGGCAGCTATGGGGGATGGTGTTTGGGGTTGGAGAGGAGAGAGAGTTAAGACTGTACCTGAAGCTTGTAGCTCGTTTTGCAGCCGTCTGTCTCTTGCGATTCCGTTCGACTGAGTCGAAGCAGAGGTTCCAGTCATCCTGACTGTTGCTGTGGCTGCTGGAGGTGACGTAGTGGCGAGGAGTGGCGCCGTCCTTAGCATCCTGAAATTCCCTCGACTCATTCATTCCAACTCCGACTTGACTCTACTGAATAAACACGTGTTGTTAACTAATATGTCTTTGAAAGTTTATTTAATTATATGTGTATGTGATATGTATGTATGTATGTATGTATGTACTTACGTACGTACGTACGTACGTATGTATGTATATATATATGTATGTATGTATGCATTGTATGAATGTATGTGTGTATGTATGTATATATGAATGTACTATGTGTTTATGTATGCATGCGTGTGATGAATAAATGTAAATGTACACGTTTTTTCTATAGTGAACCGTATGACCTCGAGGGATCTTAAATGGCGTGGCGTTCATTCAAACGGGCAGCGGCGGTAAAGAATCTCACCCGATAAATTCATTGAAAACGAACAGGGTCGAGGCCATACGGTCGCTATAGAAAACCGTGTACAATTATTCATCTATTTATTTATCCTGCTCATTTTTCAATGAATTAATCGGGTGAGATCCTTGACCACCACCGCCCGTTTCAGTGTGCCAATCAAGGTCCCTTTGTACAGACCGTGAATAAAGTGATTATCACGAGTATCATGAATATGAAAGTCTGATAATATTCCGCATAGTTATCATCAGACTATATAAGACAGCATCGTCATCACCTCAACCACAGCTATACGACTGATTCTTTTATCGTAATCGTAATCTCGAGATTTCTACAGCGCTCAACGAAAGCCTAGTCGCAGGAACCAGCTTATTCACAGGCGCTCAGTCAAAACAAAATCGATAGGCAAAAGGGTCAAGATCCAGGAGTCAGGCACTCAGACAGTCGGACGGCTACGGTGGATGCTGTTTGAAATTGAAGCGAGAAGAGAGATAAGGGGAAGAGGAAGAATCAGGATAAGATTTCTGGAAAAGAAGTGTTTTAGGGGCGACAGCGAAACATAAATCTTTGAATAACTTTCTCGCTTGGCCGGTGTTTGAGTAACCAATGAAGCGCGTTTTAGGCCCTACACTCGCGCACCCTTAACTCACCCAAAAGCAGGAACTTGTTCGCAGATGTAGGCCTAATACCCAGACAGGAGCGGTGACGCATCATCGGATTTGGTTTCGGGTCGCTGCGGAAAGACAGATACCCTTTGTTTCGTTGATAATAGTAGGCCTAAGAATTGCAATGAAGGTAAGAAACTGGGGGGTTTACCCTAATACTTGAAGTAGGCCTACTTTAGTTTGGAGTCTACATATAAATGCGCCGCAAAATAACGACCACTTAGGCCGCCGGACAGGTAGGCCTAACCTAGTTGCAGCCGCTGGCCCCGCTAATGTTGTTGACTTTTCTAGTCATCTAACCATGTTTTGCTTAAGGATGATCGTGATGTTTTTTAATGAATTCTAACGTCATTTAGCTTTCGTTGGGCGCTATATGAATCTCCAGCTCAGGCCTACGATTACGATTAGGCTGGCGATAATTGCTTTCAAAAGGCACTTAAAACATACATTGGCCTACATACATTGGCCTACATACATACTAACATACGCACCCATACATACATACATATACACACATACGAACAAAAGTATACTTACGTACATACTTATTTATGTACGTATACGGACATACATACATACGTACATACACACATACATACATGCATACTTACACACACATACATATGTACATATCTAAGTACATATATACGTATATACATACATACTTACATACACATACATACATACATGCATACTGTACGTACATCGGCCTACATATATACATGCAAACATAACATAATATTTCGGAAAACTCAGTGTGCACCTGCGCTTTTATACGATGTCCTAATAACGTTGCTATGACAACACTTAGGCCTATATTTCATGCTGGCGAAGTATTTTATACAACGAGCTTAAGCATTTAATTATACGAATAATTTTTCAACCAGGACGGACTTTCCGCGTTTACTGACCACAAGCGCCGACCACTGCACACACACACAACCGAACCCTTTTGCCTATCGATTTTGTTCTGACTGAGCGCCTGTGAATAAACTGGTTCCCGCAATTTGGCTCTCGTCGGGCGCTGTAGAAATATCGAGATTACGATTACGATTACACATACATACCTGAGTGCAGAAATACAGAAATGGTTCAGTTATGATAATTATATTAATAAGGCTGTAATTGTTACAGTCTTTAAAAATCCCTACAAAACGTCCAATCAGTTTAAGCCATAGACCTAACGGTCTATCCTAATCGTCTATGATCAAGTACACTACATCAGGTCGTAGGCCTTCGAACGAATTTAGACTAATCTCGTAGGCCTGTCTCCGAATAGGCCCTTTTAATACAAATAAGCGTATTCTACTGGCCCGACGGTCTATTATACACGGCCTCACCTGGGTCTAGCAAGATACCCGTATGTATCTTGCTGGTATGAATATATATATATATAACGCATATAACATATATAACAGATATATATATAACATATATATAGCATATATAAACATATATATAATATAAAACATATATAACATATATATAACATACATATATGACATATATAACACATAGGCCTACTAAGCATAAGTATATAATTATTGTTTGCAGCTAAGCACATATATTATCTATACATTAAGTGTGTGTAAGATATATATATATATATATATATATATATATATATATATATATATATATATATATATATATATATATATATATAACATATGTATAACACATAGGCCTACTAAACATAATATATAATCATTGTTTGCCGCACGCATATATATATATATATACATTAGATTTGTGTATAAACATCTGTTTATAGTCGTGACTAATAGTCTGATCTGTGTACAAATGGACCTATCTGTGTCTTCAGGTTATACTTCTGTTGTATAGGCTACAGATGTGCTTCCATGGGTGCATTGAATGCCAGCTGAGATTCGATAGAATCTGAAGGAACCTGTAATTTACCACTAAGGCCCTCGTCACATAAATGCCGACGCCTAAATAGGCCTAATGTATTACACAGGCCTAAAAAGGCTACAATTGCAACAGCATAATAAGTATTTCGTGTTATATATGTATATGAATTTAAATCTATATATAGGCATATAGACGTGTGTGCGTTCATATATATATATATATATTAATTATAATATATATATATAAGGTTAAAAGGTTCGAGTTGTCTGCTCCGTGTTATATAATATATATATATATATATATAACGAGCAGACAACTCGAACTTTTAACCTTATATGTATATATATATATGCACAATACAAGGCTGTCTGCTAATTCATGCTAATCACGGCTGTGCAGGTGTCCGAGTGTCTGATATCTGTTCTATAAAGAGACTCAGCGTGTTTTATTAAGAACTACACGCACACCATGTACACTAATTTCGGCAGCAGTGATATCGGTGGTAAACGTGTTATGACAATATAAATCTATAATAGATATACATATATACACGTACTTATGTATATAGCCTCGTAATCCGACGTCACTGCTAATGTACAATGTTTATATATATATATGGATATATATACATATATATGGATATATATACATATATATGGATATATATACATGACCCTTATATATATATATATATATATATATATATATATATATATATATATATATATATATATATATATATATATATATATATATATATATATATATATATATATATATATATATATATATATTCAATTGTTTCTGCATACAAAGTAGGTCCTATATCCAATGCAAATTATAGCAATCATGTGTTCTTTTGTTTTGAATTTGCTTTGTATGTTTATGTGGTAGTTTTTTTTATACATTTCATGTTCCTTCTGTAGACCTACTTTGTATTGTCACTGGTGAAATAGGCCTACCACTAGACGAACGCAGACTATATTCAAAACAACGGGTACGGACTTATAACTTATTACTTATTAAACACTTAAACACGCCTAAGCGTCTCAACATAAGTACCTCGTCTGGCTCTTATTTACTTGACCCTCTATGTTTGTTCCCTAACCGAGGCCAACGTGTCTGCTGGTGGCTGCCTCTTCTCTCGTTGCTTATAGGCTAAAAGCATGCCCTGCGCCTGGACGCCGATCCCACTTGTAGGCTGTGTGTCGTGGAGACATGTTAGGACGCATAGGCCCAGAGTTGATGTTACGCACGTGTGTAGACAAATGAATCTTACCTTAGGAGGATTAGCTGCGATCACAACAGTCAAAAAGCAGACGTTTAGTCATAGAAATGGCTATATGAGCACGTGTGTGTGTGTGTGTGTGTGTGTGTGTGTGTGTGTGTGTGTGTGTGTGTGTGTGTGTGTGCTCGCAGACTCGTATATGTGTCCGACTTTCGACTTTTGCCCCCGATTAATTCAATGAAGACTGAGCAGGGTCGAGGCCATGGATACGGTCGCTATAGAAAAACGAGCACATTTATATTAACATTTTTGTCATATGCCGGCTTATGTCATATGACTTATGCTACATATGTTATGTAGACCATACTATAGGCCTGGATACATTATAGGCATATATACATTTCCTGTGAGAATGTATACATTTGTGGGGCATGGCAGCATATTGGATAGAACGCTCGGCTTGTAACGCGGAGAATACGGGTTCGAGCCTCCTCTGAGACGGTTACTGTGTAGGGACCGTGAGCAAGTCCTTCACTCACAACTGCTCGGCGCCATCGACTGATCCTACGTCATTATCTAGTGGCGCCTAATAAATGCAGAAATAATAATAATTCATAGCCTAACTTCCGGTTTCTCTGAATTTTATCTTCTCCAGTGGACTATGATTTTGATTACGATTTCACTTGAAGCGACTATCCATTGATGTCTTGGGCATTATGATAACGGCGCTATAAAAATCATTAGAATAGATTAGATTGGGGCCATATTGGAGTCCCTGATACATAGGCCTAGGCTAAAAATAATACGCAACATATTATTTTTGTTCTGCTTACAGGAGACCTCGGCACATTTTCACAAACTCAAGAGACTAAATTTTCCCATCCGACCGACAGCTGCGTATAAATAAATCTCCAGAAATTTTATTCCAAGCTGTGTCGGATAAATGCTGTCCACGTGTATTTACTGTTTAACGACGCTGCGTCATAACATAGATGATTATCGTTGCCCTCCTCCTTTATCCAGGCTTGGGACTGGCACCGCCGAGTACGGCAGTGGCGGAGTTAATGCTCTCCGCTGCAGGAACTGTGCCTTTATAGACCTGACTGCATGGCATGACACCCAAGTTTTCCTCAGTTGCAATATGGGTCCCCCTTTACGACTTCTGTATCCGCCAACGTGGGCTATATACTTGATGAGCCGCTACTAAGGGGAAGCGAGTAAAAATTGCAGGCGTCGTAGATTTTCAGTTTTAAAACATGTTACAGACGAATATATTTATCTAATTTGCTGCGTCAATTCTCAAGAGTTAACCCTTTTGGAGTCATAAATGTGAATATAAATGTAGCCTACAAGTTTTTGTATAGCCATCGACCCTGCCCATTTTTAATGAATTAATCGGGTGGGACCACCACCTCTGCCCGTTTTGAATAGATGACATTTAAATGGATGCCACGCTATGTAAGAGGATCCCCGTGTACGGACCGTCCTAACCCGAGATTCAAATATCTGAAAAAGGCATCATGATGATAAACAGTTAAAAGATACAAGTTAATTCTGCGGATATAATGATTGTTGGTTTGACTGAGCGCCTGTGAATAAGCTGGTTCCCGCGACTTAGCTTTCGTTGGGCGTTGTATAAATCTCGAGTCTGCGGTTACAATTGCGATTACAAACGTAATTTCAGCTGTTAGATGGCGCAAACTGGGAGATCAAGGGATTGATGATTATGAGAAAAAATATGGAATCTAGAACGATATGTCATCTATAAATTCGTGAAGAGAATTTGTGACATTGAACATGAGTTCTGTTAACAAACTTCTCTCTTTTATTCCACTGGGACGGGTTGGTGAAATATTTTATAATTCTCGTGGAAATAAATAAATAAATACTCCGTACGTTACAGATATCGTTACATTCTTCGCCTTGTTATATTCTTGATCGATGTCGCTGTTGATGGGCGATAATATGCAGTTTTGAGTGTCCGTATACTAAACTGCAGCAGTTCAGACTTCAAATACGTCTACCGGCAAGTTTAGAGTTAAGACCTTGGAGTAGTCATGCTGTCTCATTTATTTCACAGCATTGCACCTGGGTAAATGAGCAATAAGCTGACAGACTGAGATTTCAACTCGAGATTAAAACCGACTTTCAATTCTGTTGCCCACGCAGAAGGGTGCCGTCAGACTACTTACCTTGATCAGTATCTAAATATAGACAATGAAAGGCAAAGCTCAAATTTACACAGGCCGATATTGATAGTTGAAGCTCGAGTGTTGTTCGAACCCTGTTGGGGTTGGAAACAACTATAGATGTTTAAATTATAACAAGGTAGTAAGGCCTCAGATTCAGATTTACTGACTTTGTAAGTGTAGTAAGAGCTTTAAATAAACAAATAAAATATTCACGACCTATAAATAGGTAGCAGTACTACAAGTTTAATTATACTGGAGAAATACAAAAGAAAACAATAAAAGAAATATAAAATTTTTAAAAGAAACTTGCTTGAGCCAAGATCCATACACCAACCCTAATTATTGTGTTGTTTATTTGTCCAAATCATTTCTGTTGCTAATCTTAATACTGTTCGTATGTTTGCAGCTTGAGTCTTGTGCTGCAGTGAGCCGAAGACTGTGTGAGACGTTTTCAGTGAGGCTTTTGCCAAGAAGAAATGTCGCCTTGTATAGTTACACCACAAAGAAGAAGCGCGCTGCTCGACAGAGACGAGACCCAGAAAACGTAGAATGGGCAAAACCACTGCTCGAGAAGATGAAAGACGATGAAACGCCTAAAGCTGCGGACCAAGAGCCGCACATGTTGCATCTTGTGTACTTGATTAAACCGACAAAGGGCCGACCGTGGTGGGAGAAAGACATGCTGAAAAAACTGGGAATTGAAGAAGAAAAAGTAAGTGTGAGAGTGACTGTTTAAAGCTGAGGTTTGAAGGAGCTTCACACACCGGGTGAGGTGTGCTTAAAACTGGATTTTGAGGAGGTTTTAAATGCTGGGACAGGTGCACAGTGGACTAGTGGTTAGCTTGGATCCTATCCTGATTCCTGTTCTTCCCCTTATATATCCTGCAGATCCAATTCCAAACACCACCCACCATCGGGGCCTGCCTGCCTGCCTGCCTGCCTGACTCTTGGATCTTGACCTAGAATTGAACCCTTCTTGCCTGTCTTGGCTGCCCCAGGGCTTTGCTTAAGGAGCTGCTCTTCCCCTTTAAATACTAGGGGAGGTGATTGAAGCCAGATTTTGAGGAGGTTTTTAGATAAAAGGCCAGGCACTAAAAACTGGATTTTGAGGAGATACTAAATATTAGAATACTTCATTAAAGCTGGGAGTTGAGGGAGTTGTAAATATTAGCGTAAAGGTGGGATTTGATGAGATTTTAAAACTAGGTTAGGCGCTTAATATCTGGAATTTGAGGAAGTATTAAATATCAAAGTTGTAAATATCAGGCTAGGTGCATAATGGTGGGATTTGATGAGATTTAAATACTAGGTTAGGCATTTAAAAACTGGAATTTCAGGAAGTTTTAAAAACCAGAAGAGGCTTTTCAGATGTTGGTATGAGGCACTATCTTTCTTCAGGTTGTCAAGCTCTGCTGTGGTTGGTCTGCTATTGTTGAATAGATTGCTTAGTTTTGTAAATTACACAGTTCATTTTATTACTAATATTTCATTTGAATCTGCGTAAAGCTGCCAATATTTACCATCTTTTCAGCCAAGCAAGCAACCATTCATCGTGAAAAATATTCCGAGCATCAACAAAATGCTGTTGGAAGTGAAGCACCTGGTGAAAATCCTTCCACTCAAGTTTCCGCACGGTCTACCAGAACATGAGTCAGACATGGAGCACACGTTAATCAAGAGCAATGGAGAAATGGTTGTCGTCAAGCGCCTGAAAGAATACGAGCCAGCAGAGACAGACGCTGAGCTGAAGAAGGACCTGTGGACCTTGGAATTGGACACTATCAAGAAAGATTTAGACAAGAAACTACGCGACTATGACGTTCATACCGAATACCATAAAGCAAAATACGTCTACAGATTTAACCAGGACGGCAAAGAGTACAGATACAACTTTAATAAGAATGTTCCTAAATATGACTGGTAGTTTGGCTATCAAGAAGGTTCTGGGTTTAAAACTAAATGCTATGAAAGACCGTGTTTTGTCTAAAAATATAGCAATCTGCAACATTCTCGTTGTGCTTGTATTAGCATAAATTTCCGTTTACAGAATAGTTGAAGTCTGCTTTGGCTTGGTTTAAACACAGAAATAATAGTGCAGATGTCTTCAGTTTGTTTACGAGTAAGGTAATCAGTTTTGCTCTAGTTATAGTACGTGTGTAAAGTAAAAGTGTTGCAATCAGTGCTTTGAAAGTTGTAGAAGTTTCTTCTTGACTACATTACTACTGTTGTCAAGTATCTTGTAGCTAATAATGCTGGGCTTGAATGATTATTTCAAAATCTGTAAAAATAAATTGGAAAGGTAGTAGTGGATTTTTTATACGTTCTGTCAGTCCTCAGGGTGCAGGTCTTGATGGATACTGAAGCCCAAAATGGAAAAGCAGCAAACCAAAAATTGGACAGTGCTTCCCCATGGGCTGTGTGACTTAACAAATTGTAAATGTTGCTTGGTGTGCCAGGAGTTGAACCCTAGATGCAGACCTGCAAACAAGTGGATCATGCTGTTTGCCACCACATTACCCAGTCTTCACTTGGGAATTGGACAAAGGTTAATTGAAATGATAAATTGTTTTGGGGATATTTGTGGATGGGTACCTCTGTGTTTTGTAGGACAGAGTAGTCTGAAATTTATTGGATTTGCGAGTAGGGTTTGGTATGTGCACAACTGGTGCTTTTTGCTTTATTATAGTGGTGCTATAAAAGTTCTGAGATTAGGTTAGATTGTTCCAGAGGTTTGGTACGGTGTAAACAACCTGACAGTCACCGAATTTGATGGTAGAATAGCCAGGGTTTCTGAAGTGGAGCAGATAATTCGAACCTTTAGCCATTCCAATCAGCACTGTCTACATATCTAGTATTCAAATCCTCCTCCATCTTTTATTTCTGGTCCTTGCTGTGCCTGAAGCAGGTCTAATTATTAACCACACACCAGCATAGGCTTCCTGTAATTACATTGTTTCATGTATGTCGTGACAATACGAAGGCACTTCCGGTTGTTGAACAGTCCTGGAAAAGGTAAAATGAATCTAGTTGCACTCTGGCAGCCGCACTCCTCGAATACAGATTCAAATACAGATTCGCGAAATTCCGGAAAATCTGCATATACAAATACAGATTCGCCTATAGAAGCAGAATGCACAATTCAGGCTAGGATGGTCATAAGGATCCATAAGGGAACTATACTTGGTCCATATGGGTCTCATAAAATGAATCTAGTTGCACTCTGGCAGCCGCACTCCTCGAATACAGATTCAAATACAGATTCGAGAAATTCCGGAAAATCTGCATATACAAATACAGATTCGCCTATAGAAGCAGAATGCACAATTCAGGCCAGGATGGTCCATAAGGATCCATAAGGGTAACTATACTTGGTCCATATGGGTCTCATAAAATGAATCTAGTTGCACTCTGGCAGCCGCACTCCTCGAATACAGATTCAAATACAGATTCGCGAAATTCCGGAAAATCTGCTTATACAAATACAGATTCGCCTATAGAAGCAGAAATGCACAATTCAGGCCAGGATGGTCATAAGGATCCATAAGGGAACTATACTTGGTCCATGTGGGTCTCATAAAATGAATCTAGTTGCACTCTGGCAGCCGCACTCCTCGAATACAGATTCAAATACAGATTCGCGAAATTCCGGAAAATCTGCATATACAAATACAGATTCGCCTATAGAAGCAGAATGCACAATTCAGGCCAGGATGGTCATAAGGATCCATAAGGGAACTATACTTGGTCCATGTAGGGTCTCATAAAATGAATCTAGTTGCACTCTGGCAGCCGCACTCCTCGAATACAGATTCAAATACAGATTCGCGAAATTCCGGAAAATCTGCATATACAAATACAGATTCGCCTATAGAAGCAGAATGCACAATTCAGGCCAGGATGGTCATAAGGATCCATAAGGGAACTATACTTGGTCCATGTGGGTCTCATAAAATGAATCTAGTTGCACTCTGGCAGCCGCACTCCTCGAATACAGATTCAAAATACAGATTCGCGAAATTCCGGAAAATCTGCATATACAAATACAGATTCGCCTATAGAAGCAGAATGCACAATTCAGGCCAGGATGGTCATAAGGATCCATAAGGGAACTATACGTGGTCCATGTGGGTCTCATAAAATGAATCTAGTTGCACTCTGGCAGCCGCACTCCTCGAATACAGATTCAAATACAGATTCGCGAAATTCCGGAAAATCTGCATATACAAATACAGATTCGCCTATAGAAGCAGAATGCACAATTCAGGCCAGGATGGTCATAAGGATCCATAAGGGAACTATACTTGGTCCATATGGGTCTCATAAAATGAATCTAGTTGCACCTCTGTGCAGCCGCACTCCTCGAATACAGATTCAAATACAGATTCGAGAAATTCCGGAAAATCTGCATATACAAATACAGATTCGCCTATAGAAGCAGAATGCACAATTCAGGCCAGGATGGTCATAAGGATCCATAAGGGAACTATACTTGGTCCATGTGGGTCCTCATAAAATGAATCTAGTTGCACTCTGGCAGCCGCACTCCTCGAATACAGATTCAAATACAGATTCGCGAAATTCCGGAAAATCTGCATATACAAATACAGATTCGCCTATAGAAGCAGAATGCACAATTCAGGCCAGGATGGTCATAAGGATCCATAAGGGAACTATACTTGGTCCATGTGGGTCTCATAAAATGAATCTAGTTGCACTCTGGCAGCCGCACTCCTCGAATACAGATTCAAATACAGATTCGCGAAATTCCGGAAAATCTGCATATACAAATACAGATTCGCCTATAGAAGCAGAATGCACAATTCAGGCCAGGAAGGTCATAAGGATCAATAAGGGAACTATACTTTGGTCCATATGGGTCTCATAAAATGAATCTAGTTGCACTCTTGGCAGCCGCACTCCTCGAATACAGATTCAAATACAGATTCGCGAAATTCCGGAAAATCTGCATATACAAATACAGATTCGCCTATAGAAGCAGAATGCACAGAATGCACCATTCAGGCCAGGATGGTCATGAGGGTACATAAAGAACCCATAACGTGGTCCATTATGGGTCTCATCAAATGTATATATTTGCACTTGGCAGCCGCACTCCTCGTATACAGATTCAAATACGGATTCGCGAAATTCAGGAAATTCTGCATATACAAATACAGATTCGGGGAATTTCGGAAAAATGCTGTGATCATTCTTTCTGCACTTGTGGTGCCCACAAGTACCTGTCCTTAGACCTTTATTATTTACACTCCACTGCACCAGGCACCCGCATAGCCAACCACTTTGGAGCGAAGGTACAGCAGTGCGCTGATGACAATCGGCTTTGCATTGCTCTTTTCACCCGCTGATCAGTCAGTCAAGGTGAAACTTGGTGAATTTCTCTGTTCTGTTCATGAATGGTTCTGTTTCAATGGTTTGGCCAGAAAACCAGATAAATCTGAGGGGATCATGTTTGGCTCATGCCAACGTCTGCGATTTCTCCCTTCACATTCCAGCATTGGCCTATCTGGCACTGTTCCGCTATTAAGCAGAATTTTTGGTGTAATTTTGTACAGCAAACTCACATTTCAATCCCACTTTTAGAAACTTATTTAAATCTTGTTTCAATCATATCTGGGCATTACGTCACATCAGGTCTGCTTTTTACCAAAAACATGGCACAAACTGTGACCTGTTGTCTGATCTGATCTCGCCTTGTTTATACCAACGAGGTATTTCAGATCTTGAACTCAAAGGCTTAAGTTCATCCAAAATTTCATGGCTCGTGTGGTGCTGCGTGCACTTCCTCGTACAAATTCCTTAGCTATAGTAAACGAGCTCCATTGAATTCCTCCGAAAATCCGGATAAGATTTAAGGTATCCGGTCTTACCTATAAAATTCATGCCATTAGCACTCCTAACTACCTTAATGAAAAGTCTCTCTTTGGCATCCCTCCTCGCAGCCTACGATCTTCAGGTACGGGTCTTTTGGCTGAGCCACGATGCAGAACTGTCCTGGGCTCGCGTTCATTCCACACTGTAGCGCTTCTCTGTATTTTACCTTACTTTGTATCCGATGCAATGCAAAGGCGCTATATGACATAGCAACAAATACTTGAGCAGCCCCCGTGTTACAACATCGATTCGCATGCTGATTACACCTTACTCAGACACTTGTCCATTATAGAATGCGGGTGACATCGAAGATGCACTTGAGGCAGCGAAGGCGCAGATGCTCAGACGCCGAGAAGAGTACACAAATGAAGGGTCAGGGTGGAGACTCAGAAATGTAGAGGCGCTGAATCTAGGTACGGCTCAGTATCGGCTGTTTCACGACAGCAGTTACATTTGACCGCGCTATGTCATTAACGTGCAAAACAGAGACAACCGCTGCTTTGAGTGGGACTGTGTTGTCGGCAATGTATCCGGCAGAAAAGACTCCCAACGTTCCATCAATTGCAGTGCCCATCTAAGAGAGCTGAATTTCTCCGGGATCGAATTCCTGTAAAGGTGTCCGACGTCGGCAAGTTCGAGCGCCAGAACCTGCCCATTAGCGTAAGCATGTTCGGGTGTGTCGCGAATTCGTTTAACTAAGTTTCAAGGAAAAGCCAATTTTCTAATTTCAGTTTGTTATATTTACAATGTTTAATTACAGATTTTATTTACAAAGACTCTTCCTTCAACAGAATAACCAATAACTGTCTTATCAAAAAACACTGCAAGCCATCCTATACACAGAAACAACCAAAAATAAACTCTCGCGATTACCACTGTCCTACGGGAGTAGTAGAAGGTCTCAGGCATCTGGCGCTGGCCTATTCCGGTCGACTTCTCCACTCGCAGAATCACCACTCAGAAATACTTGACTGGATTCGGATTCCATCCATCATACACAGTCGACAAGCTCTATATACGGTCCCGTGGTCATCAAAAAACCAACCAGCTCCAATTCACCCCACGCCACCAGGACCACGAGTACCGGGCTAAATTCCACATACAATAAACTTTTTTTTTTCAAAATACTTGAATACTAAATTCCAATGAGTGCAGTTTTCCAACATGTAAGCCTACATAAACCACAAAATTGCGTACCCAAACAAAGCACAAAGTATACCATCTTCCGGCAGATATTAAATACCGCAGATATATGCATTTAAAGCATTCTAATATATCTGCATACACAAACCGGCAAAAATTGAAGTTCATTATTCAGATAGGACACCTAAGACCTCAACTATTCAAATAGATATCGCTACGAGTCTTACTTATACCCAGACTTATATGCATAATTTAAATCCTGTGTAGCCTACAACTAAAGCAGACTCCTCAATTACGCACTAACATGGGTGTGTAGGTATGTATATGTATGTATGTGTATATATATATACTCGAAATACATACATTTTAAACCAGCTGAAATGTAACACTATATATACACAAACTTACGAATACGAAGATTAAGGGAAGGAAAGCATTTCTCGGCTCCTCAAGCTTCCCGTCACTCCAGCCACGGACTTCGCTCCTCCCAATTCCTCTGACTGAACCCTCCCTTCGAATTCCCCAAAATCATCTTCTCCTCGCTCCGTCACTCAGAAACTGACTCAACCCAGCGACTCCTCAACCCCTCGGTACGGCCGTCCTTCTTATTTCACCGTGCCCAACAGCCGATCCTACTTTCCTGCCACACAGGTGGCATTTTACAACAGGAATGGGCAAACATTAGCGCATTTTGTGACAGGGTGGAATCACGGGGTTTGCATCCAATAGATGTCTCATGCGAGGCTAGATTCAACACATACGTCGCTCTTCTACTGCTGTTAAACGGTGAAAACCAGCACTACTCAGCCGTGGACACCTGCTGGGCGTATATGAGCAGAACAAGACCAACGTGAGACTTCGGGACACGAAAAAGTGGATAGCGCCAGAAGGAGTCAAACCACGGGCATACGGGTTACTATCTCACCCGAGCGTGAATGTCAAGGGTTGAAAAAACATGACGCAGATAGTATTATAGGATGACGGCTGTCCGCTCTATCCGGCCAGAGTGCAACTAGATTCATTTTATGAGACCCACATGGACCACGTATAGTTCCCTTATGGATCCTTATGACCATCCTGGCCTGAATTGTGCATTCTGCTTCTATAGGCGAATCTGTATTTGTATATGCAGATTTTTCCGGAATTTCGCGAATCTGTATTTGAATCCTGTATTCGAGGGAGTGCGGCTGCCAGAGTGCAACTAGATTCATTTTATGAGACCCATATGGACCAAGTATAGTTCCCTTATGGATCCTTATGACCATCCTGGCCTGAATTGTGCATTCTGCTTATATAATCGAATCTGTATTTGTATATGCTGAATTTTCCGGAATTTCTCGAATCTGTATTTGAATCTGTATTCGAGGAGTGCGGCTGCCAGAGTGCAAATATATCCATTTGATGAGACCCATATGGACCACGTATGGGTTCTTTATGCACCGTCATGACCATCCTGGCCTGAATTGTGCATTCTGCTTATATAATCGAATCTGTATTTGTATATGCTGAATTTCCGGAATTTCGCGAATCTGTATTTTGAATCTGTATTCGAGGAGTGCGGCTAGCCAGAGTGCAACTAGATTCATTTTATGAGACCCATATGGACCAAGTATAGTTCCCTTATGGATCCTTATGACCATCCTGGCCTGAATTGTGCATTCTGCTTATATAATCGAATCTGTATTTGTATATGCTGAATTTCCGGAATTTCTCGAATCTGTATTTGAATCTGTATTCGAGGAGTGCGGCTGCCAGAGTGCAAATATATCCATTTGATGAGACCCATATGGACCACGTATGGGTTCTTTATTGCACCGTCCATGACCATCCTGGCCTGAATTGTGCATTCTGCTTATATAATCGAATCTGTATTTGTATTTGCTGAATTTCCGGAATTTCTCGAATCTGTATTTGAATCTGTATTCGAGGGGTGCGGCTTGCCAGAGTGCAAATATATACATTTGATGAAACCCATATGGACCACGTATAGTTCCCCTTATGGATCCTTATGACCATCCTGGCCTGAATTGTGCATTCTGCTTCTATAGCGAATCTGTATTTGTATATGCAGATTTTCCCGGATTTTGGCGAATCTGTATTTGAATCTGTATACGAGGAGTGCGGCTGCCAGAGGTGCAAATATATCCATTTGATGAAACCCATATGGACCACGTATAGTTCCCTTATGGATCCTTATGACCATCCTGGCCTGAATTGTGCATTCTGCTTCTATAGGCGAATCTGTATTTGTATATGCAGATTTTCCGGAATTTCGCGAATCTGTATTTGAATCTGTATACGAGGAGTGCGGCTGCCAGAGTGCAAATATATACATTTGATGAGACCCATATGGACCCACGTATGGGTTCTTTATGCACCCTCATGACCATCCTGGCCTGAATTGTGCATTCTGCTTCTATAGGCGAATCTGTATTTGTATATGCAGATTTTCCGGAATTTCGCGAATCTGTATTTTGAATCTGTATTCGAGGAGTGCGGCTGCCAGAGTGCAACTAGATTCATTTTATGAGACCCACATGGACCAAGTATAGTTCCCTTATGGATCCTTATGACCATCCTGGCCTGAATTGTGCATTCTGCTTCTATAGGCGAATCTGTATTTGTATATGCAGATTTTCCGGAATTTCTCGAATCTGTATTTGAATCTGTATTCGAGGAGTGCGGCTTGCCAGAGTGCAACTAGATTCATTTATGAGACCCACATGGACCAAGTATAGTTCCCTTATGGATCCTTATGACCATCCTGGCCTGAATTGTGCATTCTGCCTTCTATAGGCGAATCTGTATTTGTATAAGCAGATTTTCCGGAATTTCGCGAATCTGTATTTGAATCTGTATTCGGAGGAGTGCGGCTGCCAGAGTGCAACTAGATTCATTTTATGAGACCCATATGGACCAAGTATAGTTCCCTTATGGATCCTTATGACCATCCTGGCCTGAATTGTGCATTCTGCTTCTATAGGCGAATCTGTATTTGTATATGCAGATTTTCCGGAATTTCTCGAAATCTGTATTTGAATCTGTATTCGAGGAGTGCGGGCTGCCAGAGTGCAACTAGATTCATTTTATGAGACCCATATGGACCAAGTATAGTTCCCTTATGGGATCCTTATGACCATCCTAGCCTGAATTGTGCATTCTGCTTCTATAGGCGAATCTGTATTTGTATATGCAGATTTTCCGGAATTTCGCGAATCTGTATTTGAATCTGTATTCGAGGAGTGCGGCTGCCAGAGTGCAACTAGATTCATTTTATGAGACCCACATGGACCACGTATAGTTCCCTTATGGATCCTTATGACCATCCTGGCCTGAATTGTGCATTCTGCTTCTATAGGCGAATCTGTATTTGTATATGCAGATTTTTCCGGATTTTGGCGAATCTGTATTTGAATCTGTATACGAGGAGTGCGGCTGCCAGAGTGCAAATATATACATTTGATGAGACCCATATGGACCACGTATGGGGTCTGTTATGTACCCTCATGACCATCCTGGCCTGAATTGTGCATTCTGCTTCTATAGGGCGAATCTGTATTTGTATATGCAGATTTTCTGGATTTTGGCGAATCTGTATTTGAATCTGTATACGAGGAGTGCGGCTGCCAGAGTGCAAATATATACATTTGATGAGACCCATTTGAATGCGATAATTCGATCGGCAGTTTATGGGTTTGTACGTGTATCGCACAATTCTGTTCAATATACGGTCTTTGGGCGAATTTTCGTTAATATGCGTCTTTCGTTAACAAATTGTGCAGTTCCTATTGATTCATGAACATTTTTATCGTTTAAATCCTCTTTGAAATTTGTGATTCCAAATATTGCACTACTATTTCGCTAGTTGGCAGCACAGAAACCCGGAATCCGGAACGGAAATGTATTTATATCTGTTGATAGGTTTTTATACGTTGGAAAAGGCGTGGACCCAATGTTTTTTCATCATGTATCAAATCTCACCCTCACTTGCCCCAGCCACCCCAACTTAAATCTTGAATCCGCCTTTGCCGTGAGAGGTACGATCGTTGGGCTCATAGCCCTATAGCTAGCTATCAGTGGCACAATTCGAGTCCAGTGTACGTGCTGTCTGGATGGAGTCTATTTTCTAGCATTTCCGTGGTTAGTGTGGCTTTAAAAAATACACGAAACCAATGAATTACCTGACAGCAAGCAAACCTATCAGTCTTCCATTCCAGATTTTAAATTATAAAGGATGTTTTCTTTCAGTTTCCACGAGCGAACTTCATTACTTTAGGCTCTTTAATCAAAGCTGTTAAGATTGTTGCTTTCATACAAATTCCAAACACCACCCACTGTAGCGTCTGACTCTTGTATCTTAACCTGGAACTAAACCCTAAGTTGTCTATCGATTTTGTTTTGACTGTCAATAAGTTGGTTCCCGCAACTTGGCTTTCGTTGGGCGCCGTAGAAATCTCGAGATTACGATTACCAGATTTTTATAGCTTCCAAAAGTTCACATGAACTGTTGCTAATGAGTTTCTTGCCTAGCCTTGAAATCTTGTTTCAGGCAAGTGCATTAATCGCGTGTTTTCACCAACAAACGCCTTGTTTTATCTATATTGGTTTGATTCCTTGCGTTATCTATAATATTATGCACTAAAAAGTCTAAGTACTACTTACATTTTAGTGCAAACGAGCTAGTCCGTAAAATGAAAATTTCACCAGTCATTAGAGGGAGCAAGTTTACAGTCCGCTGGTAATGCCATAAGGGTCGGTGTTTACATGCTTCATTGAAAATCTGAGAAAAATATTAAATAAGAGAGTCTTCTTAATATCTGTCTTTGGAGAATAATTTTAATAAATTATTAGAATGTTGGGTTAAATTTTGGCTGATCTGTTGAAAGTAATGCTTAATGCTTCACGGTTGTCCCAAACTACGGTCCGACTAATTACCAGAGCTAACAAAATCTAAAGAACTCCTTTGGCGTCACTGTAATAACGCAATAAGAGGTCGATGATCGCTGCTTAGTATAATCAGCATAACCAATAAGCAAACCATTTATGCAAGCGATTGCACCCGCAGTTACAAGTAATACGTAGAACATTGAAGTTTCCTAATAAAGCTAAATACTTGTTTTAGATGGACGAACTTCAGATTAATCAGCAGCGTGCAGTACAATATGCTGATGTAAGTCATAATTCATTTAAATAAAAATGAATACTTACTGCTGTATAGGCAACATGCTGCCTGGTCAGTTTGCTCGATTTTTAAATAATCTAATAACAAGTACATTTAAGGTTGAGACACCTTGAAGAGAATCTAAGATATTGCCTCTCCCAGCTTGGTTGACTGAAAGGTGGTTATCCCATAAGCACCAGAATCAGTCAAGCTTGTTATTTGATTTGATGCCTCATACAGACAAACTTGACTAACAAACTGGAGATATTTCAGAGTGTGACCGTGTTGGCAGAGGACAATATACGAAATGTTTCTTTTTATGATTTCACAGTACCTTATCGAAATGGCCAAAAATCAGCCAGAGAAACTGATTGAGAAGGAAAAGATCTGTACGATGTCAAAATGGTTTGTAAATTTACTTTCTCTTGGTTGATTCTGTTGGTTCTGGTTGACCTGAAGCAGTCTGGTAGAATTTTCTTGATTAAAGGTGCTACAGATATCTTGATTACAGACCTACACGTGTCTTGAATAAAGGTGCTACAGGTATCTTGATTAAAGGGCCCAAGGCATCACGATTTAAGGTGCTACAGGTGTCTTGATTAAAGGTGCTGAAGGTGTTGCTAACCCAAATTAACCCAATCCACATACTGCACCACACTGCACCTCAACTCTGGAATGATCTCCCTCCTGAATTTCACAAATTCTCCATTCCTCGATCCCTTCCATTGTTTACCCACCATCATCTGTATCAAACCTGTGTGTCTATTACTCCTCAGGCATTCCATTCAAAACTAAAATTGTAATTGTAATTTTAATGATGACAATTTAAATAGCATTGTAAGTAGCAAGCTATTTCTAGGGTGCTTTACAATGTCAAAAGTCAGCCCAAGTATTAAGAGTTATGCAGCTATTTTTTAAAGAGGTTGACACTTTTGGACTCCTGAATGGATGCCGGAAGGCTGTTCCAGGCTTGTGGGCCAGCAACCCAAAAGGCCCGATCACCCGATCTTAGTTGCTGGTACAAAAAGTACCAATACCAAAAGTCTCACCTTTTCAAGAAATGTTACCCTGATCTAACCAATCCTTCACCTTCCCACTTCTTTCGACCTAAACACAACCCACCATAATAGCTTCTCTGCCCCTTCTCTCTTCTGTCTTCTGGCAATTGGACTTTGTTCTTAATCCTTCTGACTTGACGCAGTACTCATAAATAAGCTGATATTCTATGCTTACCTTTAAAATAGCGCTTTAGAAATTTTTAGATTATGATTACGATGGATTTGCCGTAACAGGAAGACGATACATCAGAAATTGTTTGACATCTACTTGGAGGAGAGTCAGAAACAGCCAGCCAACAAGGTCAGGCAAAGTGCTGCGATAGATTTCAATGATTATTCACTCAGTTACCCAGAAACACAAGACAATCATTTGGTCACTCAGTGAAATAGCCTATTGTAATTGTAATTTAATCAAAAACTTATAAAAGCACTACTTCAAGATAAAACTCATCAGAGACGCTCCTGGCCCAGGGAGGAATAATAATATGGTCTTCAAGCTCTTGCGGAAAAGAGAGAGAGGAGAATTCCCGCGTATGGTCGCCAGCCTATGGACTAAATACACTAGTTTATCACAATTGTTGTCTGTGCAAGAGGATAGTAGCTATTAAACTTTTCTTGTATTTGAACCAAATTCTTGCTTATCAGTCATGCAATCTCTGGTATTCAAGTTAGTTCAACTGTCCACAGAATTAGTAATCTAGAAACGGTCAACTGCAGTGGTGTAATCTTTTCCTAAAATGCATTACACTTCCTCTTCTCCCTCTGCAGACGCCTGCCCTCAAATGATTAGGCAGCCCTCTTGATCATGCCAGCTAACTGTTTTACAGGATGGGGTACTTTGACGCTGCTGAGCCCAGCAAAGGGACTCTAATTAGATCCAACACAGACTGAAGTGACCTTTAAGAACTTCTCATAATTCTGCACAGAAAAAGCGATGGTAATTGACAAAATGAGGAGCAAGTTATTAATACGCAATTCCTTCATGCGATTGATTGATGGTTGACATTAGATAATGGCTACATATAAGTATTACAAATAAATTATTATAATGCAAATATATTATTATAATGTTATAATAATATAATAATATTATAATAATATTATAATAATGTAATATAATAATAATATAATATTATTATATTAATATTAGAAATGTTGTATATTTGTGGCTATGTATGTGGCATCTATTATGAATCTCTAAGAGGCTTTTATGATGTTTTGTGTAGAACATTCTGTGCACGTCCAACCTGTTGGCACGGTTGGTGAAGCGTGACCATCTGAGCACCATCATCATCAACCTGTATCCTGGAAACGAAGGCTATTCGCTGATGCTGCGCGGGAGAAGCGGAGCCGACGCCGAGACCATCAGGCTTCCCTATGAGGTGTGCGGTCAAGCACGCCATACGTTTCCTCAGTTTGGAAAGAATAATGGCTGCGAGTAATAGTTTTGCATGAACTTCGACAGTTCAGTGTTGGACCGTCTACTAGTCCTGGTAGCCTTCCTTTGGATCGGCAGTTCCTTCTGTTCGTGGATGCTATGTGTGGTTGTGTAACCTTTATGAACGCCTCAAAACTTCTCTTTCACCAGGGCTTAGCTGGCAGTGCCTGTGAGTGGATGTCTTGAAGGGGCGCTATATAAATGTTCTGAATGAATAACAGAATGAATAACAGAAATCTTACCCTGATCCATCCAGTCCTTTGCCTTTCCATTTCTTTCAACCTAGACATAAGCTATAATAGCGCCTGTCTCCCCTTCTCTCTCTGGCAAGGGGACTTTGTTCTGTATCCTTCTGACTTGACACAGCACTCGTAAATAAGCTGGTATCGTGTGCTTATCTTTAAAGTAGCACTTGGATGTTTTACTGACCTTAACTTCCTTTGTGTCATGTTTATGATCAATTAGCTAATTTTAAATAGACAACTGTTTATAATATTGCATCATTAGTTACTTCTGTTTGCTGTTTGATATACATTTTTGTTGTAAAATATGGGTGTTTGTCTTGCGGTGATAAAGATTACTTACCTTCATGTACTTACATAGTTACTTAGGAATCAAAGCAGTAGAAATTTCTTTGATTTTTTTATCTTATGCTATCTGTGATTTTATTAACGAATTAATGAATTTTCCTTTACTAGGAAAACGAATTACTCGATTACATTGACGCGGAGAAACTTCCTCCTTTACTTGTTGATCTTCTAGAAAAGGCTCAGGTAAACAGAGCAACTGTTAGTTACCTGAAATCCATAAATATGCTGAGAGTCAAAGATGGCCTTTTGCTCTCTAAAGCTAAAAGAATATTTTTAAAATCTAATCTAAACTTAAGACTTGTGTGATGTTATATTCGTTTATTCAGTAAATTTATGTGGCACTTAAGGCTTAAGCAGAATTCAAAGGAACGTTTTCAAAAGAACCTGATGTTAACTGAAGACTTCTACAATGTCATTATGTGTCATTATCTGATGTTATTACCATATTCAGTTATTCAGTATATTTTTACTCCTCCTGAAGCTTAAAAGGACTTGAACATAATATGTTTTAAAGGAATATATTCTGAAAAGATTATTTTTTGAAAGGATATGTTCTAAACTGTGGTCTTCTACATTTATTCAGTAAATTCACCAATCACCTAAACCTTAAAAAGAATATTTTTGCAAAAAATGTGTTACAAACTGACGTCTTCTACATTTATTGAGTAAATTTATATGGCACCACTTTGAGATGTCTACTCAGAACTGCTCCCAAGAGAGCCTACGCAAACGGGAACAGTTTGATGAGTCGACAGTTGCTTTAAATTGAAGCCACAGTGAGCAAAATTCATACTGAGAGTGAAATCATAAGTGAAGAACAAGAGATGTTTTGGCGACTTTTTAGGCTAATCTCTTTCACTCGGGATGTGTTGTGGCCGAAGTGAGGGATTATCGAAGATCACTGAACAACACATACAATACTGTTTACGTTCTGCTCCAGCCGTCAATGCATGTGAGTCTTACACATCTTTCTCTTCACTGAGTCGATTTTCACGTACACTGAAACTTGCTCGAAAAAAGCATCATCATAATGTGAATATTCTGATAAACAAGCAGCATATCAGTATAACACAATTTCTTATATGGTGCAGTTGAGGGCTTGGATATCGCATGTAATTCAGCTTTAGGCCATAAGCTGCTTAACCTGCCACCTTGTTAAAATATTACATGGAGCTCACAGTGTATCAGTTTATTTCTTAGTGGTAGTGCAGACAGATCTGTAGCCTGAAAATGAAGACATTTTCTATGGCGTTATTATGGTCGGCTCATGTTTTCTGTGACCGTTATAAAACACTTCTTATGATCCGAGATTATTGTTCTGACGAGATGATTTTTTCCGTGAATTTTAGCAGATGCTTCATATGTTTGCATATGTATCTTGACACTTATACAGCACTTTTGCTTATATAGTACGTCACGAAAGTGCTGCACTTTCAGGTACCTCACGAAAGTGCTGCACTTTCAGGCACCTCACGAAAGTGCTGCGCTTCCGGGTACCTCACGAAAGTGCTGCGCTCTCAGGTACCTCACCAAAGTGCTGCGCTTTCAGGTACCCCACGAAAGTGCTGCGCTTTCAGGTACCCCACGAAAGTGCTGCGCTTTCAGGTACCCCACGAAAGTGCTGCACTCTCAGGTACCTCACGAAAGTGCTGCGCTTTCAGGTACCTCACAAAAGTGCTGCACTTTCAGGTACCTCACGAAAGTGCTGTGCTCTCAGGTACCTCACGAAAGTGCTGCGCTCTCAGGTACCTCACGAAAGTGCTGCGCTCTCAGGTACCTCATGAAAGTGCTGCGCTCTCAGGTACCTCACGCAAGTGCTGCGCTTTCAGGTACCTCACGAAAGTGCTGCACTTTCAGGTACCTCACGAAAGTGCTGCGCTTTCAGGTACCTCACGAAAGTGCTGCGCTTTCAGGTACCTCACGAAAGTGCTGCCTAGATGCTGCCTAAGTGGTGTTCAGGTCATCTACGAGGAAATAATGCTCAGACAACCGGAAAAGTCACCACTGGTTTACACTATCTCCTAAATAAATGAAGTATTACTAATACAGTAGGCTGGTGTTTCCTGTGGCACTTCCTGTGTTATGGTGTTTTGACTATGCTGTGCTAACTTTTTCTTTCTACTCAGACAATGCTGTGCGACATCAACGCCATAACCAGTGAGAGTTCAGGTTGGACGAGTGAAGAGAAGCTGGCGCTTGAGAGTCAGATGCTCCTACAGACGAGCGATCCGTTGTGTCTTGATCCGTCGCCTGCCGTCTTTATGGTGGCCACCAAAATGAACTACCACAAGCACAAGCTCAACACTCCTTCGCTCCGAAGGTATTGCTACTGTTACTGCAGTTTCTAAATATTATTACTTTTTAATATTATTATTTTTTGTGTTATTATCATTATTATTACACCAGTGCATCTGGCATCTTCTGTTCTGTTTATCAACCATGTCAGATGCAGAACTTACGTCAAGAAAGCTAATGATGGCGCAGTGGCAAGTTTCAGAAAATGTTAACTAGGTCATCCAAAACATGGAGGATGACTGTTGCTGTGGAATGTTGCAGTTGGTAGACCGGATGATTGGGAAACCGTTTGATGAGCCACGTTGGAGCTCGGGGTAGTTGATTATTTGTACTTATTGCAGATATGCCAAGAAACATTCTCAGGCAGCCATTAACCGAAAACGCAAGCTGTCTCTCAGTGCCACTCCCAAGTACTTGAAACCGTTGGACTTTGTGACAACAAAGAGAAGCAAGCTAACAAACAATCCAGTGAACCTCAAAATTGGAAATCCTGTACGTCTTTTGCCATCCTATTTATAGCACATCATATTATGGCAAATTCTATTTATAGTATGTTGTATTAATAGCATATCCTATTTATTTAGCATATAGTATTTATGGCTAATCCTGTCTGTAGCATATCCTATTTATAAGCAATCCTGTTTGTAGCAGATCCTATATATAGCATGCCCTTTTATAGCTTTTCCTGTTTATAGCACATCCATATGGTTATGCTGCACTTACATGTAACATAGCATATGTAATATATAATATGCATAATGTAACCAGGGTGCCATTTTTAGCCGGGGAGGGCAAGAAATTGTCCCTCACTCAAATGTGGGAAACTTGCCTTTTGCTGGAAATCAGGAAACTTCCCCGTCTCTGGTTCAGACTATTCTGCATCAGAATGTGCTATAATTATTTAATAATCTATTTTATATTCCGTTTAATCTATTATATTAATCTATTATTATTTATTTAATAATTTATTTTATTTAATAATAAATATCTGATAATCGCTCATACCTATCGTGAAGATCTTGCCGATTTATTAACGGAGAATTTGCTGACTGGCTGCTTCTTGATAACGTGATATAGCATCCAGGCTGACTTTACATTCATTTTAGATGTAGGTTTTGACTGTAGATTAGACCGTTGCCAAGGATTTTACTTATCCAGACCTGCCTTTGTTTGTAGGCTGTAGACATGTGGAAGATGCCAGATGTACAGCTGACGACTCCAGAAAACATTGATGTAAGCCAGTTTTTAATCAATAATTATAATCTAATCCCCGATTGTGATGAATTAAATCCAGAGGTATTATTATAGTGGTTTGTAATGTGTGTGTTACAGTAACTTGAAGACTGAAAACTGTACCGTTTAAAAGTGATTCTACTTGTTCAGGTCGGCAGTGCTCCTGTTGAGTTTATCCTCTTAGAGGCGCTTTATAAATTTTTAATTACTATTAGAACTTTTCTTTCTTTTAATGAATTTATGATAGCCACTTGATTTAAAATGTAAAATATTACTACTGAAGTTTTGTAGTGAGTTTATAATGTGCTTATGTCGCAGGTGATGAAATACATCAAGCCCGTTGAATCGTCGGAATTGGCTTCTGACAACAATCCTGTCGTGCTTGAGGAATACACGTTTGAAACGGAGAGGGCACAGGGAAAGGTCAACCTGTCTCGACTGACGATTAAGCAACGTCTGAGCGACGAGTTCTACATTGGATCTCTCTACGTTGATCGCGATTACAGAGAGGGCCAACTAAATGGCAGTGAATGCAGGTAGCTGCAATGAATTTGAACTGTTTTTATTTTAGACAACTGATGTATAGTGTTAGATATTTTGATTATATGTTCAGTAAGATGTTTTTTGGTGAACTAAGAGTTTTGCAGCTATTTTTTAAAGAAGTTGACTCTTGGACTCCTGAATTATTGTTTTGCTGCTATTATTATTGATAGTTGAGTGAGCGTTGAAGACTTAGTTACGACTCTTCATGCGAACTGTAAGTAGGTTGTAAGATGTTGTAAATGTTGCAAAAATGTTGTAACATGTTGTAAATGTTGTAAACTGCAGAAATGTACTAAAAATTACTGAAACTGGATTTCTTTGCGGAACTGAGAATTTAGTGTATATGTTTGATGAATTTATTTGAATTAAATGATATTTGTATAAATAATAAATGATATCTGTTGCAGTTTTCCTCTTGGAACAAGGTCAAACGTGGAAAGGTAGGTGCATATGCTGCTTGTAGAAAAATTGCTGTAGAAAAATTGAGTTTTAGCACACGCTGGTTGATTTTTGAGAAAATATTTTATTTCTTGGACTTACCATGAATACTCGTTTAACAAAAATCTAAACTTCTTAGAGGAAATTACGTTTTGCTTCAAAATTTTAAGACTATTATAATGAAGTGTCATTTCTTGAACGTTTTAGTTTTAATTAAATAAATATCATTTCCCAGCAGTTCTAGAAACTCGTTATAATGCTTTTCTATATCAAGAACCATCTTACAACAAAGGCAGATTATAGTGGTGTCATCCATTACCCAAACCGTGTTGTAGCAGAATTCATGCTATAATGGAGCATGTTATAAGGAGTTTCCATTGTATTTGAATTCTTTGTAAAGATAAAATGGAACTTGCAGTCCTCTGTTTAAACTGCAGGTATATTCGTCAGTTCCGTGAGATATTCACAGAGGAAGGTCGTCGGCAGGTGAAAATTACGCACCAGATACCTGGACAGGTGCCGACCGTTACCTTCACTCAGGTAACCCAACCAGTGGCTGCTGCGCTTCAGTCAGCACCAGGTGTCGATGCTGCCCAGGTGTCACGACCGGTTGTAAGCGGTTTGGTCAGTTCGAATGCCAACATTCTTGGTCAAGGAACCGGTTTGCTAAGTACCGTCCCATCTCAGGTATGCTTATAATAGTTTCCATTTAATGATACGTGTTCATTTAGTAAGTAAGTAAGTAAGTAAGTAAATAAGTAAATAAGTAAGTAAGTAAGTAAGACATTTGTTTGCACACCCTGTGTCCATTGGCTGGGTGAGGAATCGTAGGCATAATAATTAATAATAATTAATGTTAAATTAAATTGTGCAAAGTAAGGTAAGATATTAGCACGAGATAAGGTGAGGCTTATTAAATTCACGCGAATATTTACATAATTAATGTTCTTTCGCTTGTTCTCGTTCATTCGTCGTGTGATAATCTATTTAATATGCCTGTTATTGTTCTATAAAATGTATTGCTTGTGTGTGTGTCTGATGCAGACAAAGGCTACTTATTTACTTACTTACTCAGAGCATTTATATAGCGTCCCTTAAAGATATTCACCCAAACTCTGCCACTGCCTCTAGTCAAGTAGTGCCAGTCCCAAGTCTGGATAAAGGAGGAGGGCGACGTTAACGGCCTTTGATGCCATAAGATGTCATTAAACTGTGGAACTCCTACTATATCCACCCAGAGGTGCTCCCGGCCCTGTCACTGCAGATGAGAACAGTTTTAACGTGTTGATGAGAGGTGCATGTAGCATCCCTGGCCAGAAGGACATGCAGATTCTTAGGTTGGCCCTTCCAGGCAGATGCTAAGCACTTCTGAGTAGTTTTCTCTGTAACAGCTCTATATAAGTTGCTGAAATATAGTCAGAGAGGTTCCTTATAGATGTTACATAGATGTCCGGATAAAAACAATGATACAAGTTCCAGTTTTCCACGGAAACTTTGAATGCTGTTGATAAAATGGTCCGACCACTTAGAAGGCAGTTTGTTTTATGAATTTTTGCAGGCCAGTGCAGTCATCAGCGACTCTTCCGCTCGGCTGGTTGCTCCGTTGCGCCTTTCTCTGTCATTCAACCCAAATCTAGCAACACTGGCGTCCCCTACCAGTGAGTATATTCATCTTTCCATTATTTGCACAGTCAGTGAGTTTTATATTGTACAAGCCCTGTGAGTTTTATATTGTACAGAACGTTAAGAAAACAATTCTTTTGCATTGTATATTACAGTACAGTACAGTACTAGCGTAATCGTAATGCGGTGATTGTTAAGGGCCTTTACTCTTCTGCCCTTGAGCCAGTAACGAATGAATCCCAGGGTCCTGTATGCAGAGCTAATGCTTTGCTGGACTTACCATTTACTTCCCCTCTAACACCGGTTCCAACTTATGCTGCTTGGTGATAGAGCATGAACAGCTTGTACAGGGTTGTTACAGGAAGTCCGATCAGCAGGCTCGAACCCGCAATCGTTAGATTACAAACCTGGTGCCCCACCGAAGAGACCACCATTTTGCTATGTAACTGTAATTTTGTGTAAATGCATATTTACATACTTTTTGGTAGACAGAGTATATGTTACAGCCTTCTTTGGTATGACTGTGATACCAATGATTATTAATAAATAAATAATTATTAAATAAATAATTAATAAATAATAATTTGGTTCAGGTGCCGGAAATGCCGTTGCCCATCTGAGGTTCTGCCTCCCTCAGCAACAGCAGCAGCAGCAGCAACAACAACAGTTGCTCAACAGACAGAAGTCCATTCCAACTCCAGGCACTCCAAACACTCCAGGTCTGGTCCATGTACTAACATTACCGGAGTGGAGACCGACTATTGATGTGCGAGTATGATGCTGTAGTTACACCAGAAGTTAGCAGTCACATGCAATAGTAAAATACTAATGTGATTACCTTCATGTGAGAAATGAAGGTAATCATGTGAACTATAGCATGTGGTGGTATAACTCTGACATAAAGCCCATCTCTTAGCTATGGCGTGTGACAATGCAATTGTGATTTCAAAACTAGATTCGAAGTTTCATTGAAAAAAGTTTAAAATGTGATTACTTTCATTTGAACTGTAGCATGTGACAGTATGATTCTAATATAAAGCCCATCTGTTAGCTACTTAGTGTGACAATGCAACTTTGATTTCACAACTGGATTCAAAGTTTCCTTGATAAATTGGAACTTGTAACGTTGTTTTATCTGGACATATATGTAGTGCCTATAAGAAACCTCTCCACCTGTATTTTTGTACTTTTCAATCCATATAGGAACAGCCTACTCTAGGGTGCTTAGGATGAGAGCCGGAGGTAAGTTTTAAGACGAGTTGCAACAGTCCTATCGCCCGCAGCCCCCTGAACTCAAGTAATGTGCAGAAAACTTGAAAAAAATTTTAACGGAGCTCTGAGAACCAGTGTTTAGATACAGTATATTAGACCTGCATACTGTATAAATAGCATATCCCAAAAGATATTTCCCTAGATATATCTGAAACTCTTTGTCATTGACTCTCAACAGACTACAGTAAATGTGTTTGTGTGTGTGTGTTTGTGCATGTGTGTGTGTGTGTGTGGGTGCATATGTGTGCGTGCCACTGTACCATGTAAATTGATAACAATGAAACTTGGAAATATGGAAAAAGTGCCTTGTCGTTTCTGGTTTTCTCAGGTCATCTAGGGCTTCAGCATTCTCCAGCTGCCATGTCGTCGGTAGCGTCAGCCTCCATATCTGGCGCCAACCTCAGTTACACAACAGTCATTGGCAAGCTGCCAGTGGTCAGTCCCGGCATGTCGCAGTTGGCCAGTCCAACCGGTCGGCCATCTTTGACGCTAAGGACTGAGGCATCAAATCTGACCGAACTGCTTCTTGGTCAGTTCCAACTCTGGATCTGTTTTGGAGCACCATCAGTTGTAATTGTAATTGTAAATTGAGATTTATAAAGTGCCTCTTAGATGATGAACTCAACAGAAGTGCTTCCTACCTGAACAAGTAAAATTGCTGTTGAGCAGTACAGTCTTCAGGCATCTGTGGAACACTGAGAGAGGGAGAGAAAGGAGCTCGAGTTGCAATTCTCAAGGGAGACGATTCCAGAAAGTGGGACCAACTTCGGCAAAGCTTCTGGACTGGGCCGCAGTGATTTGCATGCAAGGGGCAAACAGGAAATGTTTATTGCTTTTCAGAAGTTGTAAAAGTAGAATTTAGACTATGTGAATGTGTGTAGGTGTTTGTACAAAGGTCTTCTGCTTTCGCAGGCGATTCGTTATCGAATCCTGGGCTGATGCAGGCAAAACAGAACGTCTGGAATGCCAGCAGCCAACAGCCAGTGGTCACGGCTGCCGCAGGAGGCAACGCGATAAGCAGCCTAAGTCTGGTTTCTCCACCAAATGTCAACCTTGGAAGCGCTGCGGCCTTTCCTCCGAACATAAACATCCAGAACATCGGTGGTCTGCAGGGACTTGGCCTTGTCAACCTACAGGTAGACACCCCATAGCATTAGTGTCTAGTGTCTTGTAATGGCCGATGCTAATGTGGCCAGAATGCACTTGGACATAATTTATCTGGCAAGAGAGTACACTGACTGTGGCCTGTGTAGCCAGACAATCAATGTGACTCTATGGTGGCCTCAAAGACGCTAGGCATACAAACGAGATTTCTGAAGCACCCTAAGATAGCTAAGTTGCAGGAACCAGCTTATTCACAGGTGCTCAGTCAAAATAAAATTAATAGGCAGGTAAGGTCTGTGTGTAACATTTCATGGAGATAAGTTCCTGCAGGTAATACTTATGTGTAAATACTGGTTTGTGTATGTTATAAATGGTGTGTGTATATATATATATTTAAGTCTTTACTTGATGTTTGTATAAATATCTGAATGTGTATATATATATGTGTATGTATATAAGTGTGTATGTGTAAGTCCTTTATTAATGTATGCTGCTGGTTGTTATTTTTGCTGATCTTTCAGTAACAATACCCTTTGATGCTTGGATGTAATTTCAGAATTCCTCGTCTCCTGTTGTTTCTGGCAACCTCCAGCAACGCACCTATGTTGCCGTAGTAACGACAGTTCCTGGTGCATCACCATCATCTGTCAACGCAGGTGCGTCTTGCTAATTGCTTCGTCTATACCTCCAAAGGTGTTTTACTTTACCTTTGAGCTGTTTTAAGAGGGCATTACCAAATTTCAGTTGTGTTGTGTTGTATGTTTGTTGTATACATGTGTATTTAAGTCACTATCAGTCACTATGTCATCATTTAAGTCACTATCAGTCACTATATCATCATTTAAGTCACTATCTGTTACTATGATCATTTAAGTCACTTGCCAAGACCCATTTATTTTATTTTGTCCTTTGCTCGACTCCATCTTGGCCCATCGCAAACGTTCATCCATGCCTCAGATTCAGGTTTACTGAACGCTATGTGGAACATATGCTTGATTGCGATTTTGATGGACGAGATTACATTTTATCTTGATTGATTTTGAAAAATCATTTTAAAAGATTAAGTCCTGAACTCTTGTTCTTCGTGTTATTAGCTCCTCTCGTCAGTCCAACAAGTATGCTGTCTCCTTCATCATCTGAAACGATCTCGATGCCCATCGGAGTAACGGGTAGCATCACAAAGTTCATGAATCCAACTTCGCTCAAGGGATCGGCCGTTATTCGGCCCAGTGCCCCTCTGCTGCTGTCCAGCGTAAGTAAACTAATGCAGTCCTATTCACTTGGGATATTTCTTATGTTTGCTGAAAAGTTACTTAATTTTCTGCGCTTTGAGGTGAATTCATGATTTTAAAGGGTGATAGGTCAGTATTGTCCTGATGTGAGCAAAGCAGTAAATCGATCCCATGTCCTGAAGTTTGGGGTTCATCCCTTATTTGCTGTCTCGGGCCTAGAAAATAAATTACGGGCATCTCCCACACATCTTGCTGTGCGCTGCACGTGATGGAGTGAATGCTCAAATAACAAACTAGCATGACATTTAAAATGGAACAGTAGCAAGTTCAATCTTGAGAGTTACGAGAGATAGTTTACTGTTCACCTACGATTCCTTGCTCAGCTGATGGACATATGGCGTGTTAAGAAAAGCATTACTTACATACTTACTTACTCTGTGGTTTAGTTTATTTGCTGTGTTGTCCGTCTGCTTTCAGCAGCCAATGCATCTGATTGGTTCCCGAAGTCAGATTCTGAATCCAGCTTCTGTCAATCAAGACAGTCTGATCGTGACGTCTCCAGGTCTACCATTGTCTTCTAATTCTCTTTGTTCTTGAGTAATGTCTTTTTATCTTGTGTATGTTTTTAAAGACCTATTAGGATGGTGAAATTCTTAACATGGCTGTGACACAGAGTCCTCTCAGAAGGTGTGAACTTGCAGCTGTTGGATTACAGATGCACTGTGTTGCAAAGAGTCTGAACAGTTCTGATTTATGCGTTCTTTGGTTTTAAGTGCTGTGCAATAGTATTTGACACGACTTGTAGTGGTAGTGTTAAACAATGACCTGAGTTAATGGATGTTGCAAGCATCTGAACATTTCTGTTTTGTCCATTGTCAGGTTCTGGCTCACCATTCCGACCAATCACACAGATGAATCCGTCTTCTCAATCGTACCAGCAGGTCGCGCCACCTAACGTTTCACTGCAGCAACAGCATCTGCTTGGAAAGCCAGGGGCAGGTCAGCAGACTGCCTTAAAGAACAAGGCCAAGAAGGGTGCACCTCCAAATCTACCGAAACATTGACTGTGCCAGCAACAGTGGATATAGGCTTTGGTGGAAATTGCGACGTTCAGCTTGTGCATGATCAAAATGGCACAACCAGCCATCGGCCAGCAAAATACTCGTGTGTGGCGTGTTCCTCCGATGCCCAACAATCTTCGTATGCAGTTAACTGTGTTCTAGAGATGCCAAAGGTGATTTGAGCAAAATTATTGTTGATGTCTGGTGGTAAATTGTCAAGTGAAAAAGCTAGCAAATAGAAGTCTGAAGAAGAATTAAATCTGACAAACGATTATTTTGAGGTCAGACTTCATCTGCCAAGTGTTGTAATTCTGTTATTTTTATTATTATTTTATCTCTTTTTGGTCTTTATTGTTATCTGATGTTAGTGTAAACCATCAGCAGAAAAGAAATTGTCTAGAGATTAATATTAGTAATGACAGCTAGAACAGAGGGGGAAAAACTGATTGGTCTTGTTTTCTGCGTCTTGTGAAATTGACGAGGCTTCAGTTGGTTGGACGGACACCAGGAAACAGTTTTCCATGTAAAGGACAACAGTCTTTGGAGAATTAGTCAGGAAAAGGCAGCGTTTTAGTTTAACAGAATATCCTTCAGAAGATTATTCCGTTTTGAACCAGCAACTGTGCATATGCGTGTGTGTGTGAAGATACTTAGCGACTTTTAAGTACCTGTAAAGATATTTGGCGACTTTTAAGTACCTCACACAAGTGCTGAAGGTAATTGAAGACAAGTCGGCCCTGCACCATCTTATCCGTTGGACATTTGGGGGTGAAGCAGACCCAGGATCTGGGGAGATTTGCTCATCGTGCTGTTGAGGATTCTTGCTACCCACATGCTCAAAGGTGGAATTATCAACAGTGTTGTATTATATACATAATTATATCTAACAGAGTGTACCGACTATAGGAAGATGTTACTCGATTGTTAAAGACAGTGATAACAGATTAGCTATCATTTGAGCAAAGATAGTATCTGTATCCCAGTTCTTATACATAATGATATCAAAGATTCTAATAGCTAAATGGAGATACACAATGATATCAAGGATTCTAATAGCTAAATGGAGACTGCAAATAGAATATATTGTTAGAATAATAGACAGCATCTAGGATTTCTGCCAACTTGGGAGTTACGACTGACCTTCAGTGATGTAATTTTGTCTTAACCGGATACATCTTAGATAATGCCAGTCTTTTGTTATCTGGTTAGCATTTATCGATTGTATTGTTATTTAGTTAATTTGTACTGATGGAAAAAATAATTTATATTTTGGGGAGGTAGTTAAGTATCTATAATCTTATTCCCTTTCTTCAGCAGAGGTAGTCTCCTTTGGTCAATTGACTCTCATCATCTGCAATTAATGTGACTTGTTATTCCGGTGCAGTTTGTGGGCAGAGAGTTGAGCATCCTCTGTAAATGCAAATGTACACTTTTCTATGGCGACCATATGGCCTCGAGCCTGCTAATTTTTTTATGAATTAATCGGGTGAGATCCTTCACCACCGCCGTGTTTGAATGGCGCCACGCCATTTAAGGCCCCCATGACGGACAGTGTGACTGATTCACTGTTCCCCATTAGGATCCATTTTCCCAGAGTGTTTGCACTTCCCATAGCTTCCCCCACTAATTCCGACTACAAATTAAACCCTGTGAGTTTTATATTGTACAGAACATTAAGAAAACAATTGTTTTGCATCGTATATTACAGTACAGTACTAGCGTAATCGTAATGCGGTGATTGTTAAGATCCTGTTACTTGACACTGCAATGGAATTTTAATGTGGACACTGATCATGTTATCGTTTTAACCTTTGAACTCGGAACAGTTGTACTGCAGCTGTATTTGTGTAGCAAAACAAATATTGAGTTGGTTTGACAATGTCTTCACGGTAATATTAAGAATGTAATAAATTTTTTGATTTATAATAAATTAGTGATGTTGTTAGTGTTGTTTTTTATGCAACATATTTTATTTTTATACGTGTTAATAGGAATTAAGGAATTTAGCAACGTTAATATGCTATATTGTCGTCCAGAAAATAAGTAAAGTATCCCATATCCCACAAGTGAGGCGTAGGGGAGGCGCTCATCTTTTCTTGGCCCTTGAGCCGGTAATGGACGAATCCCTATGTCCTGGGCACGGGGCCAGCGCATCTGAACATTTCTATTTTATCCGGACTTGCCGTTTACTTCCCAGCTTACACCGGTACCAAATTCTACTGCTTGGCGACAGGCACATGTGAGCAACCAACTTGCCCAGGGTCGGTACACGGATTCGAACCCCCAATCGCGTTACGGATAGACCACTTTGCCGTCAGAATGGTCGTGTACAAAATTACCTACTTTAGACCCTTCCCTCCACTTTTCCGCATTTGACAAAACCCTTCCCACTCTCCTTAAATTGCGGGTGTCTGCACTCCAGCGGAGTACTAAGGCCTCGGCTAAGCTGCCCTATTGATCCCTCACGGCCAACTGTATTGTATGGTGGGGCAGCTTAATGCTGCCGCGTCCAGCATAGGGACTCGAGTTAGATTCAACGCAGTACAGACTGCTGTCTAACGGAAGTTGGCCTTTAAGGCACAGGCTGTACTGAAATAGCTGTACGTACCAAAATTACATGCTTAATGGGCGACCCCTATTCTCTTACTCAAGTACAAAGAACAATGCGACCGTATGGCCTCGAACCTGCTCATTTTTCAAATGATAATTCGTTTGAGAATGGTGACGCTGTGATAGTGTTTAAGTAAGTAAGTATATTCTTTATTAACCAATAGCTAATCGCACATCGGTTTACAAGTATTTAAGAACACAAGAAAAACTTAATATGCGTACAACATCCTATTAATAAAACGTTTGCGCGTTAAATTATCAGCGGGAAGAATAATACGGTCATGGGTGTGGGGCCGTAGGGAATAACTTAGGGTCTTAACTGGCGGGAGTAGCTGATGTAAGACATGGTTTGGGTTGTACGAGCTTACTTGTTAGCACGTTTTGGCTCGATTCACTTATTTTGAATATAATAAGACATTTGATAGTATAGTAAAGTAGTACATTAATTGTATTAGTTTACACAAAAACAAAATTAAACTGCTGTAAAATAAGTTTTGGAGAACCGGGGTATCGATCCCCGTACCTCTCGCATGCTAAGCGAGCGCTCTACCATGTGAGCTAGTTCCCCGAGTTGATATATAGTTTGCACAGATGGCATACGTGTTCAATTGGTACGGTTGTCTGTCGTTTGCAAAAGTCCTCTTCTTTTTTCTAAACTCTACGTCGTTTGCTAACCTTGGTTAATTTGAATAAATACAAATTAATACAAAAATGACTGTACAAATTCAGATAAATTTAAAAAAATGAAAACTTTGAAACCGGCTTCATATTTGAAAGCTAAAATTTTGAAGTTCCATAATTATTATCTTGATTTTTAATGCATCCAAACAACAGCGATACTTATTACCCTATCGAATCAGCATTCTAAGCGAAAGTAAATTTACTTATAATGTTAGGCTTTTGTTACGCTTTCGAATTGTTTTTAGAAAAATTAACGCCACCTGGCGAATGCAAGAGAACTTATAAATTCCAGTAATAATTCATATTTAATTACAAACGGCAGTTGTTTAAGCGCTGTCACTTAGTGAGGCTGCAAAAATAAAAGATCATTATAAGATAGTGTAGACCAATATTGACTGCAGTTGCCAAATGGCAGACTTTAAGCATCTGTTAGGTCTAATTAGATGTTTTAATTAATATATGAGGTAAAATTCGCATTCAGTGTGAAATTAGGCCTATTAGAAAAATAAGGCGACAACGGAACCGAACATGATTTTTTAAGATTCTTTTTTTCTTATAAAATGAATTAGGCAGTAAACTTGGTGTATAGCCTTCTAGTAGCCTACTGTATTGCCTGTCTTCGCAATTAAGATTTATGTCCACATGCGATCAAAACTCATCATTCTAGTGTGTCTAGAGACTCTAGACTATATATGGGCTAGGTTAGCGTAGCTCTACGAAGTGGAGCAGCTGAAATTTTGGAGATTTGCATTTACACTGACATCGTATGTCAGATGGACCGCGCGGCTCCTATTTAAATGGCCGTGGCGGTAGGCGATCTATTTCAGGATTATTTGACGTCACTGTTGTGACGTCATTGTTTACATTAGACTTTAAGATGGCGGTGATCGACGAGGAAGAAGAAGAGATTGATAACTATTGTATGAGATGGATCGTTAGTTGCGCTCGATGGGGTCTCGTTGTCGTCATAGGATCGGCCATCGTCGTGTCCTACTACACATACGTGGTTGTCGTCTGCATACGTAAAATTTCTATCTTTCTCTGAATCAATTTAAAGCGGCTTGCGTTCCCCTCGCGGTTGAATTCGAGATAATTCCCCATGTAACCGTGATCTCCGAATTTGTTCAGCGCCCAGAAAGCTAAGTATTTTGAATCCAGATTATTCACAGACGTTCAAATTCGGTAAGGCAGGTATAGTCAGGTTCAGTTCAAGGGCGCGGTCCAACGGTAAGACAGGTAGAAGACTACGTTGGATGTGTTTAGAATTGGAACAGCGGCGGATACGGCGAAGTGAAAGCTATAAAGCTAGGATTTTATAAAAACCTGCGAAACTTATAGCGATGTGTTGCAATGCAAAACTTCTCTCAACTTTCAGTAGCGAACAAAAGCAGCGTACAGGAATGAAACCATAGCTTATAAATTCCACTAAGTGGATCTTGACCTGGAGGCTGGAACCGAACCCTTTTGCCTATCGATTTTGTTTTGACTGAGCGTCTGTGAAATAAATTGGTTCCCACCACTTGGCTTTCTTTGGGCGCTGTAGAAATCTCGAGATTATGATTACGATTAACAGTTTTAGTTAGGTAGGTCTATATTGTTCCAGTTTCCAGAATGGTCTGATCACCAGAGCAAGTCTACAGAAAGATACTTTCCGTTAGCGTAAAAAGAGATAGTTCAGTTCTGCAAGAAATAACATATAAGATTTCCGATAGAGTTTTATTTTCTGCCAGATGAATTCGAAAATTCTGACTAAACACAATTTTCTTTCAGTTTGCACTTGGTGGGCTGAGAACCAGATAGAAACTTCTTTTGTTCCTGGCACCAAGGACCAAACCGGGGTGGCCCTAGGGCTATAATAATGATAATGACGATGATGATGATGACGATAATGATGACTACGACGATGATGATGAGCAACCTCATCATCATCATTTCTCACCTCACCTCGCTTATAACCTTGCACTAAGGAGGCGTGCAACAGAGGGATCGACAGATAGAGAGTGAAAAAGAGGCAAGAGAAAGGAAACAGAGAAACAGAAAGAGAGAGAGAGAGAGAGAGAGAGAGAGAGAGAGAGAGAGAGAGAGAGAGAGAGAGAGAGAGAGAGAGAGATGAACACTAAATCATTGAGTGTTAGACACATTACAATTTGTTCTAATTTTTTTTCAGTTACAATTTCCAGTGTCGTCCAAAAAGGTATTTAGGTTATTATACGAAATCTAATTTATGTTAAATTGCTTTTTGGGAGATGCCTTTACATAAGGTTAAGATTGAAATAATCATTAATAAGTTTTTAAATTTTATCACAAAGAAATATATTTCAATTTAGTGATATATAAGATTTTAAACGTTTTTGGCAGATGCCTTTAAATAACCTCTAAGATAATAAAAACCCTCTAAGATTGGAATAATCATGAATAAGATTTTATCACGAAGAAATTCATTTCAGTTTGGTGATACCTAAGATTTTAAACTTTTAAATAAAGTGATCATGAATTAAATTTTTATTTCACAATGAATCATTAAATTCTGTTTTAATCATCAATAATAGACATTAAATAAGTTTTAAGAATTAAAGAATCATAAATATTTGACCTGAGTTAATGCATCCATAATTTTTGATTGTCTTATCTTAAGCCATCACTTATTGTTCTAAATTTAGAATTTCAGTGTCTTAATGTACGTTTTATAAATTGTAGTTTTTTTCCTTCTAATCTTCCATGTTATCACGGTCTTCCTACTCTGGAGCTACTATCAAGCCATCTTCACGCCGATTCTAACAACTCCAGAAGAGGTGAGAAACTTTCCACTCATTTCTTGAAGGATTATCTGAGAATCAGGTATCAAATAGTCTGCATAAAAGATCAGTTGTAGAGTCATATCCACAGACAGAATAAGACTTGTACTTACTGCCCGTTTGAGTGGGTGCCACGCCATTTAAGGTTCCGTGTACGGACCGTGCTAGCCCGAGATTTAAATCTCTGAAATATATCTACGATCGGTATGCGAACCGACATTCTCACGCACAGAGGCGCCTTGACGTAGGCTTTAACCAATGCAGCTAACTAGGCCACTAGTTGCCAGCTGCGACACAAGTTTTGTACTGGTCCACTACAGGCTCAATGAATGCTGTCTTGGGAGTGCATGAGGATGCCAGTTAGCATGCCAATAGTGGCTATACTTAAGAGAATTTTACCTCGGGATAGTGTGGTCCATACACGGGGAACGTAAATGGCGTGGTTCCCATTCAGCTCTGATGAAGGATCTCACTCGATAAATTCATTGAAAAATGAGCAGGGTCGAGGCCATACGGTTGCTGTAGAAAAACTATAAAATCTATGTACATTTACATTTGCATTTTAGGGGCCAGCTTTAGGCCCAGAGTCAGGTTCTCTGTAACTTTCGCTACTATTTTATTTTGTGACTGGTTTCTGTGGTTGTTGCTCCAGTTCTATCTGCCACCTGAACTTCTCCGAAGTCTTCAGCGAGCGAGAACACCTGAAGAGAGAAGCGAGGTCCTCTTCGAGTTTGCACAGTATCTGCCGATAAACTGTACTACGAAGGCGGGAGGTACATACTTACTCTCGGCCATTATATTAAGGCTGTATTTTCATCCAAAGTCAGCCCTTAGTAAGACAGTATTTTGTGCCAAAGTCAGCTCGTAGCAAGGTAACATGTGGTTCAAGGTCAGATCTTGGTAAAGTAGTATTTGGACCAAAGTCAACCCTTAGCAAGGTAACATGTGGTTCCAAAGTCAGACCTTAGCATGTAGCATGTGACTCCAAAGTCATCCCTTAGTAAGGATGTTATCTGGCCCCAAGGTTAGGCCTTAGTAAAGTAGTAATTGGCCCCAAACTCACCCATTAGTAAGGATGTTATTTGGTTCCAAAATCAAACCTTTGCCTGATAACACATTGAAATGATAACTTAAGATAAACTTGTTCACAACGATGCTTCCACGCTGGCGATGTTATTTACTGTAGATCACTGTAGGTATAGGAGACACATTTTACTTATATATTTGTATCATTTTTTTCCTCCAAATTCGGCTGTTAATTGCTTATTTCTGATATTAACATATGGGTGGGCCATGACGTCATGAATGATTGCCACCACAGCAATTTTTAAACATGATTAATTAGTGTTTTTCAAGGTGCTGCGTAATTTCTTTCTTTGTCGTTTTTTTATGTATGATTTTCATCCGATTCTTCTACTTTGTGTTACAGAAGTTCGCTTTTGTGAGATCTGTAAAGCTGTTAAGCCTGATCGAGCACATCACTGTTCCGTGTGCAGAAGGTCAGACTGAGTCATTGATTGGTTGATTGATTAATCGATCGATCGATAGATTCATTCATTCATTCATTCATTCAGAAACTGCCAAATGAAGAATTAGGCAAAACATGCTCAACATGGCCACAGACATGCGGCCATATTGGATGTGTTACATACACTTAGTTACGTATATACATATTTATTTATTTACGTAAAGACGAATCTCTTTTACGATTATTAATATTAATATTAACTTTGATAATATTATCGTAAATCAGTTAATATTAATGTTAGTGTTAACTGTTATTATTATTATTATTGTAGGTGTGTTTTAAAGATGGATCATCACTGTCCTTGGTGAGTTTAACAATTGTAATTGCAGATTTATACAGCACATTTGGAGACCTCACAGTTCCGCACTCCTGTACGACGGCTTGGACACACTATGCTTTCTCGTGCATTGGGCCCTCCCTCTCAAACAATCTCCCCTGGAAATTCAAACTCTGTCGCCTCTAACACCTCTAGAAACATTCTCATCATATCTCAAAATGCACCTTTTAAGAACTGTTAATAGTCATGCTGCAGAGTCTTTCTTTGTGAGGTTCTTAAAAGTTAAAATGCACGAAATATAAGTCTTTGAATGCATTCATACATACATACACACACATATATACATGCGTACATACATATATACGTACATACATACATACATTGCTTCCTCTTGGTGTTAGCTTAATGGTTAGTAAGTGGTTGATCTCCTTCTGTCACACAGAACTGATTGAATCAATCTGCAAGTAAGACAACACTGTACAAAATTCCGAAGTCTCCCCATAATTAGAAATTTTAATTACTTGTGTATGATTAATTAATTGTTCTGCTTGAAACAATTCTCTGTTACAGGACAAACAACTGCGTTTGTTTTTCAAATTACAAGTTCTTCATTCTTCTCCTCATCTACGGATTGTTCTACTCGGGTTTTATGGCGATCAGCTCCTCTGGCGAATTCAGTGCGGTTTGGAGTGTAGGTTCTCGTCAAATGATTGCAATGGTTTTGTTTATTTTCTTTTCACTCCTATCAATTTTGTTTTGACTGAGTGCCTGTGCATAAGCTGATTTCTGCGACTTAGTTTTCTTTGGGAGCTGTAGAAATCTCAGGACTACGATTATGATCAATGGCCAATCAAAAAGCCGATCTAATTTTTTACACCTCTTCTGACTTTGGGGGCGCACCATCCAGCCGAGCCCAAACTGGTTAAGGCAGGGGTTGCTTATTAAACTTATAAAGTTGCTGGCCCTGCCTTCCCCCAAAGGTGTTGGTACATAAACTCAGAAGCCAAATTTTTTTTAAATAAGATAAAATTACTAGCGTTTGAAAGTGTTGGTTTGGTGTTTTTCTTTTACAGAAGTACGACGCTCAGAAATCCAACTTACACAGTTTTGAAATCGTTTTGCTATTCTTCGGGGCAACTTGTTTCGCTGTCGTTCTCGTACTGCTTCTTGGGTTTCACTTGGTGCTGGTCATGTGCAACCTAACGACTCTCGGTTGGTATTGGTGCTAATTAACACTAATCAGTTTATAATTATATATCATTATTATTAATTAGTGACTTCTATAGCACCGGCATATAATGCACAAAGCTTTAACTGATGGCGCACCCAAACCAAAACGTAATCTGGTCAAAATGTAGGATATTAGTCTGCTATGACAGAGAGGCAGGCTATGGTGGATAAGCAATTTGAATAAGGTAAGTCCTGAGCTTAATTAAATAATTGTAATTAGGTTTAATTATAATAATGATAAACAGTCGTATAGAGCTCCATTTTCCCTTACATAAAATATTTTTCCACTCAGTAAGTATTTGAACCTTTGGGTGAAAACGATAATAATAAATTTCTTTTATTTTGTTTCTTTTTCTTTTATTTTTATTTCTTTTCTTTTTACTTTTTGCTATTTCTTTTGCTTTCATCACTGTGGCAGATATAGTAACTGTGCTGCAGATCACAGCATAGGCCTACTTCTGTAAGTTATTGTGGTTATATTGTCTTCTGAACCACTTAAAACCAACTCTAAACCATATACAGAAGAGCCACTGTTTTCTTAAAGGGTGCATCTTGCCCCACCTAACCTTATCTTACACTAAACCATATACGGGAAGGCCACAGTTTCCTTAAAGGGTGCATCTTGCCCCACCTTACCCTATCTTAAGTCTTCAGACAGTATTTTTGCTTAAGTATTTCACCAGGCCTACTGTTATTCCAACTGGTGTCAACGTTGAAAGGACCGCAAGAAATATATCACTGACTTCTTTCAGATATGTACCGGCAGCCTGTGTTTGCAAACGGGCTGAAAAAGAACCAGTTTGATCTGGGCTATCGGAGGAATTTTCGAAGCGTCTTTGGTCACAATCCATGGCTCTGGTTCATTCCAGTATACACAAGGTAAACGTACCTACATGTAAGGGTATTATGTACCTCCAGGTACAATTAGGACATTACTGTGGCACTTTTTAAAAAACATTGAGAAGGATTAAAAGTGTATGCACATGTATGTACGTATGTATGCATGTATGTATGTATGTATGTTTGTATGTATGTATGTATGTATTCGTGTATGATGTGTCTATGTGTTTATGTATGTATATATGTATGTATATATGTTTGTATGTATGTATTCATGTATGATGTGTGTGTATGTATATATGTATGTATACTGTATGTATGTATGTATGTATGTTTGTATGTATGTATGTATGCATGTATGTATGTATGTTTTTATGTATGTATGATATATGTATGTATGTATGTATGTATGTATGTATGTATGTATGATGTTTGTATGTATGTATGATGTTTGTATGTATGTATGATGTTTGTATGTATGTTTTTATGTATGTATGTATGTATGCATTTATGTAAGTATGTATGTATGTAGGCCTGTGTATGTCTGTATGTGTATGTGTGTATGTACTTTTATAAAGCACATTTTAGGAAGCTCTGGGAACATGGCTGCCCACAGTATATAATGAAGCCGGCATCCATTTGTATTTAGACACCAGTGGCGCCACGTGTCAAACTGCTGTGGGTGTACGTATTGTACCCGACAGCTGGGTATAAGGCTGGAACATTCATCATTACCCAACCGCTGAACAACTAATTAAGGCCTTTTTGTAGCCCACGGTCGAGACACTTTGAAAACTCGTTTGGCTTCCACCTCTTAATTTACTGAAGTCTCACCTTTTCAAGAAATCCCCCTCTGATCAGCATTCCCACTTCTCTCAGCTTAAACGCAACCCACCCTAGCCTCCTCTCCCCTCTTCTCATCGGTCTTCTGGCAACCGGACTTGGTTCTTGACATGGCATCTTTAGACACCCCCACGGACTTGACGCAGCACTGGTGAATAAGCTGGTGCCCTGCGCTTAGTTTTAAGTCGTTCCTTAGAAATTTCGAGTTTACGATTACGATTTACGTACAATGAATGTGATTTGTCAGTGGTTTAATATACACATACGCATGTTTACAGAAATTTTTATAGATTTAATCAACAGACATACATGCAGTTGATGCCTACATGATTTAAGTGAGGTCACGCTCCCGGGAGAGCACGGATGACAAACTTCGTTAAGCGCTGCTTAGAATTCTTTTGGGTACATTTTTGGAATTTTTCTGTGCATTTACTCAACTAATGTATGTATATTTTTAAATGGTTTGCACCTGCTGAATATATTTTCTGCATTTACCTGTTTTCATTACACGTTTTGAAGTTTGAATTTCGGCTCTTAATGTACTTACAATGGATGTGATTTGCCGATGACTTTATATACGCCTGTGCATAATTACCTACATTTTTTATAGATTTAATCAACTGACATACATACAGTTGATGCCTACATGATTTAAGTGAGAGCATCCGGATGAATACCGCCCTAAGGACTCCCTATTTAGTTTACAGAAATCTATGTCGAGCCAACTGTCGTGGATAATAATTTGACCAGGAAGCATTAGCGACACTTCTGTTAAGTTATTTACCAGCCCATCTGTAGATCTCAAAGGAGAAAACTTCGCCACTGCCTTTAGTAGGGCAGTGCCAGTCCCAAGCCTGGATATAGGAGGAGGGCGACGTGAACGGCCTTTGATGCCATAAGATGTCTTTAAAGACTGGAACTACTACTGCGGAAAGGAGAGGAAGCCACCGGGAACCCAGAGGAAGATGAGACATGTTCTTTGAAACGGTCACTGGGTTTTGATGTGCACAAGATGTTGATCCGCTAATTATGTGGGGGCATTTCTTTAATACTGGTTAGCTCATTGGTTAAAGCATACATCAGAGCGCCTCCGCAAGACGCGAGGATGCAAAAACGAATAATAGTAATAGTATTTGTATTTCTGATAACTTATATAGCGCTTCTTACAGAACAAACTACTCAGAGGCGCTTTCAGCATGAGAACTCCGGGGAAATAAGAACGTCTTTAAACAACGCGCTGACTGAACTCCATCATCAACAGTGACCCTTGCACGAAACGATAGCGGAAGTCCATTCCAGAGAGATGGGTCAACAACAGCAAAAGCCCTCGGCTGCGCAAGTGAGGACAAATAGATCCAGACGACCTAGAGAACGTAGAGGAAGGGATGAGATACTGTAGCGTGGAGGCCGAATAAGATCACAAAGATATTTTGGAGCCAGGCCGATGCGAGCTCTGATTACCAGAGGCAATAGTTTAAACTTAATACGAGATGATAGGACAGGGAGCCATACAAACAATAAGTAATACAAAGAATATGTATATCTTGTGTGTTTATAGTGAGGGAGATGGTGTAACGTTCCCTCTTCAAGATGAAGAAGAGGAAGCGGAGTTGAAGCGACACCTACTCGAAGATCAGATGGGAAATGCTGAGATGGGAACACAATATTGACTTTTTTCCACAAAAATTAAATCCTTTAATTACCAGTCTCTGGTCGACGATTACCTTTTCATTTAGGCGGTTTAGGCGAATCACGTGACTTTAGTCTCCAAGTCTAGTCAGCCTGTGTCCTGCATGAACTGGCATCAGCAGATCTTGTGATAGTTTTTGTACAGAAATTGGTAGAATTATGTAAGAAGATTTTCATTATTTTGGGGTTAAACAGACGCCATTTTTGCTTGCCAAGATCGTACGAATTATGTAATGGTAACTGCGTATATCTAACCTGTATATTATGAAGTTTTTATAATAAAAGTAATCGGTCAAAGTATCTCACTGTTTTCTTACATGAAACTAAATCTCTCACTTCGCAGATCTCTCACTCGAAACTCAACACTTCTACAACTCCTATCCTGATTCTTGCTCTCACTCGAACGCTCCTACAACTCATGTCCTGATTCTTCCTCTTCCTCTTACCTCTCTTTCCGCCCCAATTCCAAACACTATCCACCGTAGCCGTCTGACTGTCTGCCTGCCCGACTCTTGGGACTTGACATGGAACCAAACCTTTCCTGTCTATCGATTTTGATAAGACTGAGCGCCTGTGAATAAGCTGGTTCCCGCGGCTTAGCTTTCGTTTGGCGCTGTAGAAATCTCGAGCTTACCATTACGAACTAATGTAACTGATTTGAGTTGCTGATTTTGATTTCGTGATTTAAGGTTACGACTTCGAGTCTGCTAAAGACAGTAGATAATTAAGTTGTCTATGCACAAATGGCTCCTATAACACCACACCAAATACAGTTTGATAATGGTGAGTAAAGGTGAGTTGTGTATCAGGGCCCTTCTAGAGAGGGCAGCGGGACCATTTGGTCCAGGCCTCGCATAGAGAATAGGCCTCAGATTTTTAAAAAAGTGTGTATATAATAATTATTAATATGTACTTTTCCTTTTTTATATTGTAATTTCACAACTTCGATTTAGTGGACTTATGATATGCACGCCTCGTGATTGGTGTCTCGTATTTGCAGTGGCCCCGGCCTTTCTGAATCCCTGAATGTTCCTGCGTACGTGTTACACGCTGCGCAATATAGGGGGGGGGGTGTAAATACACATGTAATTTATGAAAATAATTGTACTAATTTATATTACTCTGGGTTCTTGTGCACTGGAAGTGCAGTGGGTGGAAAGCACAGCGGCTCAAGTGCTCCACCGACGCCCATGATTAGGCATAACGGAATCTTACCCAGTCAGCATACATACACACACATACACACGCACATACACGCATGCATACACATAGACATGTACACACACATTCATTCACATACATCCTCTCCTCTCCCCTCCCCTTGTCTCTCTCCTCTCCTTTCCTCTCCTCTCCTTCAATGTCACAGCACTTAAAGGAGTGTTTTTGCCGACGCGTGTTGCAATTTATTGTGGGTCTCCTCGTGGCAACTGCAAGTTGGTCTTTAGGTCGACGCTAACTCGTTAGGACTAATTTACACCGGCGGAATGACATCGGCTAATTTGTGGGAACTAATAACACATTAATAATAACATAATGGACGCCTGATAAATGTAATGATGATGAAGTAATTCGACAGCAGCATAAATTAAACGGCACTCCTAATTACAGCGTTGTTTGAAGTCATTCAAGTGTTTGGAGATATGGTTACAGCATGGTCAACACCATTGGCGCCATTTGATCGCTGTTTTTAAATCGATGACCGACGCTTGGCGGATAACGTTCCGCATTTCAGTGTCTGCTAATTATAAGCATTGTCTGGCCATCAGTGTATTGTCCATTTTCAGTCCATTATCTCAGTTTTCGCTGGAATGCCATGTGTTTTCATCAGCAGAAAATTTTCCGTAACTCACTGGATCTGTGCAAATCCTATGTGGTAAGTTGGTAATCGGAACACAATTTGTGGTTGAGAGCAATGGAAGCGAAGACCTATACTGGCGGGAAGAAATGAATTTGGAAACGATTCTTCAACAGTTGGAGATAGGCCTGATCTAAACGATTGGGGGAACCCATGCACAGGAGCGAATGTAGATGGAAATGCATTTGGAAATGTATCTTCAAATGTTGGAGATAGGCCTAATCTAAACCTTCGGGGCCTATGGACAGAGGGGAAATGTATTAATGCATTTGGAAATGTATCTTCAACAATTGGAGATAGACCTGATCTAAACCATTGGGGAACTTATGGACAGGAGCGAGTGTATTTGGAAATGTGTTTGGAAATGTATTTGGAAATGTATTTGGAAATGCATTTGGAAACGTAACTTCAACAATTGGAGATAGACCTGATCTAAACCATTGGGGAACAGATAGTACGTCGCTCCTCCTCCTCCGCAGCTGAAGACGGCGCACACAAGTCCGTAGATTTGAGGCTCAGCCGTACACTAGATAGTCAGGCCAACCCTCTTCATGTACAAGATAAAATGCGCAGAAAATACTGTCCAAAATGTTCAAAGTCTGCGGCGGAAACGAAGATTAATTCCGACACGCAAAATTAGCAACAGCAAACGTCCAAACTTGTCAGATATAAACGACATGTTGACATACGCGGACTATATAGATATTTAAACTAAACTCTTCAAGTCATGGTTGATTTACACAATCAAAACACGACCTTTTAAAACTCAGTTAACAGTTAATAACAAAATCTAATCTAAAGCAATTTATCAGCAAACTCAGATGTTTAAATACAGCTTTATTACACACAAGCGTTGTTGCCGTAACTCAAACACCTGCAAAACAGTTTAAACACCTGACATGAATCCATTAGCGACACTTAGACATTGTTGCGCCAACATGACTACGTTATCGACAGTGTAAAATTGTTGGGTAAATCACACGTATTTTGAAAGCATATACAGAATTAGCGTACATTGGTATTATGTGCATGACATTGTGCAAAAGCTTAATTGCGCTGAGGTAGGTAGTAATAGTATTCACTCTATACGTAAAGAAGTTCTTCAACGCATGGGTGATTTCAGCATCGTTTCGCATGCTCATACCTTACGCTTCATTTCAGAATTATAGACATGCTTACGTATCTGGGTAACAGGAAATTAAATTAAAACGGCGAATGACGCATATCTAAGGGTTAGGGTTACACATACTGCCAGGGGCGAAATATGTGTTCAATATGTGTATCAACTGAAAGATAGTACGAGCTATTGGGGATGATTCATCTCCTCCCATCATATTGCGCTCTATATTTCAGAGATTTAAATCTTCTGGGGTTAGCACGGTCCCCACACGGGGACGCTAACTGGTGTAATCGTAATCTCGAGATTTCTACAGCGCCCAACGAAAGCCACGTCACGGGGACCAGCTTATTCACAGGCGCTCAGTCAAAACAAAATCGATATAAAAGGGGTTCGGTTCCAGGTCAAGATCCACGAGTCAGGCAGAGATGTGGTTGATGTTTGGGATTGGAGCGGAAAGACGGATAATAGGAAGAAGGGGAGGCTTAGGGCCTACTGTACTATGTCTGCATAGGAATATTAGCCCAAAATAGGTCAGAGGCTGTATATACATGCACAACATCCACATGCTACAGTCAATGATTGGTTTGAAGCGAACAATAACTATTTTTAGCCTTCAAAGTAAAAATCGTCATTAAAATGCATATATTTCTTAAACTCCTTTCCCACGGTGTCGAAAAAATTGGGCGCCATATAAATCTGCCTTAAACGACCAGTTAATCGATCAACTGGTCTTAGCGTAGGCCTACAAAAGCCTCTATGCCCGGATGACACATGGCCCCCATTGTAGGCCTGACAAGCAGACTCCCTGTATTTCTGAACAAAAAAATACACCTCGTGACTCACAACAATCTGCTGATCAGTGCCTTCTTTATTCTACAACTGCAGGTAGACGTGTAGCCCCCAGGTAGGTAGGTCCTCGCTTGATTGCGCGCACGCTGCAGCCTCCATCCAGGCTACGCGTGACTCATCACACAGTCTCCTCGTTGTAATTTTAATCTCAAATTTGTATAGCGCCTCTTCGGGAGATGCTAAACAGAGTAGCTATATAAACTATCGTCATCATCACCGTCGTCGTTGTCATCATCCCTTTTGGTCACCTTAATCTTATCATTATTGTGTTTTACCCGAGTACCCATGAACGCTTGGGACTTATAAAATCATCATCATCAGCATCATCCGCATCATCAGCAGCAGCAGCATCATCAGCAGCAGCATCATCATCAACAACGACAACAACATCAACACCATCATCATTATCATTATCATTATTATTAATAGGCTTTTACAAAACTAATAACTGATGATCTAACTCAATCGAGATTTTGTATCGAATCGACCAAGTCGTGAATAAGGCTGAAGAGGTCAATCCAGTTACTTAGTCAATTCAGTCATTCAGCCAGTTCACCCATTCAATCAAGAAGTCAGCCACTTTTCAAAGGCTAAACAGATTCTGAGCATCTGTTGACGTCAATGCATTTCGAATCAAACAGGGGTATTGAAAAACCCTTCTCCAAAGGGTTCAGCCTCATCCTCTCAGTCGAGCGTTGATCAATCAGGGTCGGCGCATGCGCACACATGCTATCGGACATTGTCTGAGATTGATGTAGCGCAAGTAGTATTACGAAAGCACAACGTCGGTCGCTGTATTACCTGCCAAAAAGAAAACTACGTTTCACATCTTCACACTGCACAAAAAAATTCAACTATAGCGGCTGATATAATGATAGCCTTAGACTCATGTTGATGGTGAGTAAGAAATGGACAGTTGCCTTACTTTACCATATCTTACCTTATCTTAATCGTATATCCATATCTTATCATTTCCTAACTTACCTTAATTCACTTTATCTCCTTCCAGCTTACCTGTTCTCATCTTTACCTTGCCTTACGATTAGCTCATGACACCATGTCGTGTTAGGACCTTGACTTACCTTGCGTCGTCTTACCTTATCTTAACTTATGATAAGCTCATCAAGCCATGTCCTAGTAAAACCTTCCCTTGCCTTACCTTACCTTACCTTACCTTATATTTATCTTGCCTTACCTTACCTTACCTAACGATCAGCTCATCATACCTTTTCTTGCATGTCTTAGCAGGATCTCGCCTTACCTTGCCACACCTTTGCGTCTAAACAGCATAAAACTTAAGGCTGTCTTACTTGGAGCGATGCTATTGGCTCCACAGTTGAGGCAGGGATGCAGCTGGAGGGACCGGAGTCGATCGTCCTCCTCACTCGGACCTCTTCCGCTGTCCGTCCAAGTGGAAGCTGAACCGACACTCTCCAGGTCATGGTCACAGATGCTCGAGTCTGGGCCAGTCTGCTGTTGCTGCTGCTGCTGCATCTTCATCACCGGTTGAAGCATCTGATTGAAGCAGCGTAGCAAGTAAGTAAGCAGTAGAGCGAAGAACAACATAATTACTTATTTAAGAGCTGAAGAAGCTTATAGATGGCTGAGCTCAACGTTCTTACGCAGACACCGTCTAAGGGGAGCTCTGAACCCGTACTCTCCGCGTTGCAAGCCCAGTGCTCTAACCAATCGGTCACCGTGCCCCGCAAAAGACCGGAAAAAGGCAGTCAGACACACGGACAGATGGATAGACAACTGACTGACTCACTCACTCACTCACTCGCTCGCTCGCTCGCTCGCTCTCTCACACTCACTCACTGGCTCACTCACTGACTTACTCACTGACTCTCACTCGCTCTCGCTAACTCACTTGCTCACTCGCTCATTGACTCATTCACTGACTCACTAACTCATTTAGTTCGTGACAATAAGGAAAACTAGACACGCACGGATAGTGACACACGGAGAGACACGCAGAGAGCCACACAGATATGCAGACACGCAGACAGGTCGACACGGCCAAACAGACGAACACACACAGACAGAGACTGGGAGAAAGAGATGGTCATAGGTACCTACCCGGACTGCCTCTGTGGGGGAGTGAGGGCGGGAGATGAGGGGGGTGTGCTGCCTGAAGGACGGCGACTGATACACGACGCGGCATCGGTGGGACAGCGGGGCACCACCCCCGCCGCCGCCACACCGGTTGCCATAGGAACAGCATCGGTGGCCGCAGCAGCCGTGCGGGCTGCACGACCGGGTCCTTGGGATGCCGTGGCACCGGGAAGAGGACGGCGTCAACGGCTGCGGCGGCAGGACGTCTCCAGTCGACGGCAGACCGTCCGAGTTCTACAGATGATGAAAAGTCATCGTCATCATCATCAACATCGTCATCGTCATTATCATCGTCAACACCACCATTATCATCATCATCAAAAACATCATCACCATCATCATCATCATCACATCATCAGTACCATCAACACCATCAGTACCATCAACACCATCATCATCATCATCATCATCATCATCATCATCATCAACACCACCATCATCATCATCAACAACATCATCACATCATCATCATTTGATGTATGTATGTATGTAGGTAGGTAGGTATATATGTATGTCGACATCATCATAATCGTCGTCGTAGTAATCATCATCATCGTCATCGTTGTCTTCATTATTATCGTCGTCGTCTTTGTCTTTGTCGGCATCATCGTCGTCGTCATCGTCTTCATCACTGTCACCATTACCACTATTATGATCATAATTAACACTAATTATAATCAAGGTCGTCATCATTTTCGTCGTCGTCACCATCATGGTGATACTTATCATTGTTGTTGTCATCATTTCGCCGTCGTCATCGTTGTTCTATTCGTGTCAATATACTTGCGCCACCATGCGGCGGAAACTCTTAAACATCAGTCTGTTTATTATAGGAATCCATGGATCTTCAACTTCTACTTAATTCTTTGATCGCCGTCATCTCATTTGAGACCAAAGATTCTTTATGACTTCGAGGGCTGACCACAGAACGACCTTCGTAAATCATCCAACAGGAAGAACCTCCATCCATTTCCTCTTTTTTGTTTATCTTTGCTTCTGGGTATGGTTTCATATCTCTGCCTCTGGTCCAATGTCTTTCGATGTCCGTCTGTCTGTCTCTGTCTCTGTCTCTTTCTCTCTCTCTCTCACACACACACTGACTCTCTTTCTGTCTCTCTCTCTCTGTCTCTCTGTCTCATTCTCTCTCACCCTATCCATCTGTCTCTCTGTTTCACTCTCTCTCACCCTATCTCTCTGTCTGTCTGTCTGTCTATCTGTCTGTCTATCTATCTGTCTGTCTATCTATCTATCTGTCTATCTATCTATCTATCTATCTATCTATCTATCTGTCTGTCTGTCTGTCTGTCTGTCTGTCTATCTATCTATCTCTCTCTCTCTCTGTGTGTGTCTCGGTCTGCCTCTCTCTGTATGCCTGTCTGCCAGTTACTCTCTGTCATTGTCTGTGTTTGCCTGCTTCTCTGTCTATCTCTCTCTGTCTGTTTGTCTCTGTGCCTCTGTTGATCTGTCTGTATATGCCTGTTTGTCTGTCTCTGTCTGTCTCACTGTCTCTCTTTCTGTGCCATCGTTTGTCTGTCTATCTTCCTCGTGACATAAATAAAAAATCTCCCGTCGTGCGATGTGCGCCGACATAGAGCTTACAAGATACATGATATAAGACTTTATTGCACGCGGGTGAAGTGTTTCATGACGAGACTTAACCGTTGCGGGAAGGAGAGGGTGTAATCTTCATGACATATGAAAGCAAGTGTCACGAAATAGCGGCTCTAGAACAACACCATCGAATGCCCCACTGACTTAGAGACGGGTTGAAGGGGAATCTAAGAGTGGAGGGGTCGAATTGCGTCGATATTGGGGTCGACATCTACGAGACGTATTGCAAAACCTATCGCGTGGTTTGGAGAAATAATATTCGACGTCGAATCAAACAAAGACATGGCGTTGATTGCTGAACATTTCATCGCCAGCTAAGCAGTAGCCTAATCAGTTAGCTCTGCCTGCGTGCCTGCGTGCGTGCGTGCCTGTCTGTCTGTCTGTCTGTCTGTCTGCCTGCCTGCCTGCCTGCCTCCAAGTGGGGCTTTTTATCCTTTTTGATTACAATTTTACTTGAGCCGAAAGTCGATGGATGCCATGGGCATTTTGATAACGGCGCTATAGAAGTCACTAGATTACACAGACCAGATTTTTATCTAGCAATCTGTCTGTCTGACTGCCTGTCTGTCACTCTGTCTGTCTGTCTGTCTGTCTGCCTGTCTGTCTGTCTGTCTGTCTGTCTGTCTGTATATGATGTTTGTTCATTGATGTCTCTCCCTGTTTTGCTCTATATATCTTCTTTTCTCTTTTCCCATTTTCTCTGTCTGTCTGTCTGTCTGTCTGTCTGTCTGTCTGTCTGTCTGACTGCCTGTCTGTCTGTCGGTTTAGCAGTCTTTCTCACTGTCCGTCCATCTATTCGTCTGGCTGTCTGTCTTTTTATATATCTATGTATTGTATAGGGCTCTCACGCACACAAACACACAAATATATATACAGCGCAATGTAACATTTTTATATAGCGCAGAGTTTCAGAAGAAGAGATCGCTGGCAAATGTGGTTTTAGATGAGATGAGAGGCGAATTAGTTTCCTGTTTGCAAAGACAAAGATGCTTTACGATGCAGTCATCTGCCATGCAATACGTATACAAACAAATATACATACATACAGACATGCATGCAGGGAACATACATGATACATACATACGTACGTGCATACACACAATTATACACAAATAGATGCATACATATATACATAAATACATACATACCTGCACACATGCATACGTACATTCCTGCCTATATGCATAGAATCATACATAGATACCTGCATAAATTCCTACATACATTCCTACAGATATACATATATACTGTATGCATCTATACATCTATTCAGTTTAAGATTCGATGTACATACATACATACATAAATACATACATACATACATACAAACGTACGTACATACATACACGCATACATACATAAATATATACATACCTACACACATACATACATGCATACATATAATCATACATACATACATATATATGTATGCATATACATACATACATACATACATGCTTACATACATACATACATACATGCATAGTTACCTACATATATACATACATACATGCTTACATACATACATACATACATGCTTACATACATACATACATACATAAATACATACATACATACATACATACAAACGTACGTACATACATACACGCATACATACATAAATATATACATACCTACACACATACATACATACATACATACATATAATCATACATACATACATATATATGTAATGCATATACATACATACAAACATACATGCATAGTTACATACATATATACATACATAAATACATACATACATACATACATACAAACGTACGTACATACATACACGCATACATACATAAATATATACATACCTACACACATACATACATACATACATACATATAATCATACATACATACATATATATGTAATGCATATACATACATACAAACATACATGCATAGTTACATACATATATACATACATACATGCTTACATACATACATACATACATAAACACATAAATACATGCATATATGTGTACATATATATACATACATACATACATGCTTACATACATACATACATACATAAACACATAAATACATGCATATATGTGTACATATATATACATACATACATACATGCTTACATACATACATACATACATACATGCTTACATACATACATACATACATAAACACATAAATACATGCATATATGTGTACATATATATACATACATACATACATGCTTACATACATATATACATACATACATGCTTACATACATACATACATACATAAACACATAAATACATGCATATATGTGTACATATATATACATACATACATACATGCTTACATACATACATACATATATACATACATACATACATATGCCGATCGTGTAGAAGACGGGTGGATGCCCTCTCAATGGTTGAATGGTGTAGCAGCCGACATCCACAGATTAATATTACATCGACACTTATGTACCATGAGTCGCTCAATACACCAGCAGAAGCCCAAGTGTTTGCCCAAAGGAAAGCCGTGTAAACCGCGGCCAATCAGCCGAATGGTCAATGGTTCGATTTCAAGCAAACACTTGTGATTCTGTATTGAACAGATCTGCTACGTATTAGCGACCCAGGCGCAATCGGCAGGAAGGCAATTAGAACGACAGACATTCGAGCAGAGGGGTTTTTAAACGTGTGGAACAACGGAACGTGTTCCTGCCAGTGTTTTGTTTAGAGAAAAACTAGTTTTTAACGTGTGGAAAAAAAAGAACGTGTGGAACAACGAAACGTGTTCCGGCCAGTGTTTTGTTTAGAGAAAAACTAGTTTTTAACGTGTGGAACAACGGCACGTGTTCCTGCCAGTGTTTTGTTTAGAGAAAAACTAGTTTTTAAAGTGTGGAACAACGGAACGTGTTCCTGCCAGTGTGTTGTTTAGAGAAAAACTTGTTTTTAACGTGTGGAACAACGGAACAGTATTCCGGCTAGTGTTTTAGTTTAGAGAAAAACTAGTTTTTAACGCGTGGAACAACGGAATGTGTTCCAGCCAGTGTTTTGGTTTAGAGAAAACTAGTTTTTAACGTATGGAACAACGGAACAGTGTTCCAGCCAGTGTTTTCTTCAGAGAAAGACTAATGGTCATATTCCTATTTGCAGATATTTTTAATTTTTTAGGCGTCGGTCTTCCTTGATTACTGCGTTTAATTAAGAAATTAATTTAATTAGGCTTAATTAATGAGTAGGAATTAGTAAAGTGGCAATAGCGGAGTATTAATTAGTGAATTACCTTGTGGAATAATAAGTGGATTACACAATAGTGGAGTAGGCATCAGTGGAGTAGGTAGTAGTAGAGTAGGCATTAATGGAGTAGGCAGGAGTAGAGTAGGCATTGGTAGAGTAGGCATTAGCGGAGTAGACATTAGTAGAGTAAGCAATAATTGAGTAGGCAGTAGTAAAGCAGGCATTATTGGAGTAGGCATTCATAGAGTAAGCATTAGTGGAGTATACATTAGTAGAGTAGGCAGTAATAGAGTAGGCAGTAATAGAGTAGGCAGTAATAGAGTAGGCATTACTAAAGTTGGCATTAGTAGAGTAGGCATTACAGCAGTATTAATTAGTGGAGTAGCTATTAGTGCAATAATAATTAGTTGAGCAGGCATTACTGAAGTATTAACTAGTGAAGTAGGCTTTATTAGAGTAGACATTTGTGGAGAAGGGGGCTACAGGCTACAAGCCGACCCTCAGACCAATAGGTTACCGTGTCCCACAATTTATTATGCACCACACAGAGCGTCGGGTGCGTCAGCTTGTCTCCCACTGCACCAGGGAGGGCTTTGTGTCAGCCGGGGCCACCGGCGTCTTAGCAAGGTGTTGCAAATACCTAGGCGACGTTGCAATTGATCTTCTGGATTCGCTCGATGCGGTGGCCCGACTTTAGATCGTCGACAAACAAATACATTTATACACATATCGACATGTGTATAGATTTATATGCATACAAATATATATATATATACGTCGTAATACGATTGATATATATATGTATATATATATATATATATATGAGGGATTTTGTGTGTAGGTGTGAGTGTGCGTGCGATCGAATGACGGTCGCCTGTTTTTAATCTGGAGTTTGATGTTTGATTTGTTCAAATCAATATAAGTCTGGAGCCTGTGATGGCGATATGCACTCCAACATAAGAACAGCCATCTATTGCTCTGTAGGCCATCAACGACCTTATAGGCCTACCAACAACTCAGTCTACTTGATTTAACACAAACACACACACACACACACACACACACACACACACACACACACACACACACACACATATATATGTGTGTCAACTGTAGGCGTATAGCTTCTGGTTATATACATGTATATATATATGTATATTTATATATGTTAAATCCAGTAGAATGAGTTGTTGGTAGTCCTACAGGGTCGTGGCAATAGATGGCGCTTATGTGAAAGTGCCTGGCGCCATTACAGGCTCCAGACTTATACGCCTAAAACTGACCTATATACATATATTATATATAGGTCAACTGTAGGTCAACAGTTGACATATTTATATATATGTACTGTATATAGGTTAACTGTAGGTGTATAGCTTCTGCTATCCCTGGGTTCTGTTGGATTTTAATCCTCAACGCATAATCGTAATCGTAATTGTAATCGTAATCTCGAGATTTCTACAGCGCCCAACGATAGCTAAGTCGCGGGAACCAGCTTATTCACAGGCGCTCAGTCAAAACAAAATCGATAGGCAAAAGTGCTCGGTTCCAGGTTAAGATCAAGGACTCAGGCACTCAGACAGTCGGACGGCTACGGTGGATGGTGCTTGAAATTGAAGCGAGAAGAGAGATAAGGGGAAGAGGAAGAATCAGGATATGACTTTTGGAAAAGCAATGTTTTCAGTTTTGAGTGAAAAGACTAGCACAGAAATTGCTAGAGGTGAAGTGCTAGTGAGTTCGTATGACGGATTAGATAATTGTCGGAATTCTGGCAGATTACAATTTTGCTACTGTTTCACTTGAAGCTTCCATCGACTGATGCCTTGTACGTTGTGATAAAGGCGCCATAGAAGTCACCAGATTAGATTAGATTATAATTGATCGGATTAGGCCGGATTGGATTTGATCAGCTTAGATTAGGTATACCTGCACCAAGACTGCAGAAACTGACGCCTAATTACTTGCACGCCCTTCTGAATCTTCCAATTCCCGAAGTATCAATCAATCAAGATGGCGACAAATCAACTACAAGTGGCAGGGCGATTTCTTAATCGATCATGTAGTCGGTCGTTCGGCCGGTCGGTCGGTGATACGTAGGCAAAATCAATCAGCCAGTTAGGAGGCAATCGATTTGAAACGTTTCACAACCGCAAGCAGAGCTTAAGCGTCTAGTGCTTATGCCTCTTCTGCGCGTATATCTCAACTCGCCGTCCGAAACGAAGGTCCCAAATAAATCCATGAATCTATCCCAGAAGACCTTAGTATGAGTCTAGACACACATTCTCTTTCTAAATATGTCTCTCTCTCTTTCTGAATATCCTTCTCTATATCTGTACATCGTACTCTCTCTCTGTTTATTCTTGTATTTGTAAATCTTCTGTACATCTTCTGTACTTGTATAACTTCTTTATCGGAACATTCTCCTCAGTATTACTATAACCTCGTATAAATCAATATATCCTCCTCTATTTATAACTTAATCCCATGTCTAGGTTGTGTTCTTAACATATTACTCGCTATATAAATGTGTCAGTCGTACCCAACAGTACATGTATGTTACAGGCCAAAATACAGGTGTGATGCAGGTATGGTACAGATGTCTTATTATATACATAGAATACAGGCATTCTATGAAACAGGTATCCCATATTGGAGGCATGAAACAGGCATCGGAAGCGTAAGTTGCGGTCATAGGTTTGATATGAGGCAGGTATGGTACCTGTATCCTGTGTTACAGGTATAATACAGGTATCCCATGATACAATTTTCTATGATAAGTGTATCCTGTGGTACAGGTATAATACAAGTCTCCTATAATACAGGTATCCTGTGGTTCAGATATAATACATGTATCCTATGATACAGGTATCCTATGATACAGGTATCCTATGATACAGGTATCCTTTTGTACTCACGGCGATGATTCCGGAGTCCTGCTGAAGCTGAGGCCAGTCATCTGGAATGCGGTTTATGTAGGTTGTCTCATCGCCGAGCATCATCGCGTCTTCGCACTCGCAGACGTGATGCTGGAGCAGACTGCATCCGGCCGACGCCGACCTATGCGCCGTAGACGAGGTCTCCATCGTCGAAGCGAAGCTACCGAAGGCACCGCCGTTGCCTCCGCCGCGACTGCTGGCTCTCGTGCTGAAGGACGGCGACTTGCAGTGCTTGTGTGACCCTTCCGACCGCATCGCGAACGCCGCCCGCTTGGCCATCATTCGCCGGTGTCTCCGAACGCAGACGATCGCTACAGCCACGCAGGACACGACCACGACGAGTCCCAAGGCCGCCCCGATGAGGATGAGAACGTTGTGCCCCTCGAAAAGGAAAGTTTGACCGAAGGTAGAGTCTGAGGAACCCGTCTGCGCCGCGGCCAGGCTGTGGTTGAAGACCACGACGAGATCGGCGACGGACAACAGCTGCGGTTGTCCGCGGTCACGCACGACGACTACCAATCGCTGGACCTGATCGAACGGTGCTTGCGTCACGGACGGAGGCTTCTTGGCCAGGGTGATTACCCCGGTCGAAGGGTCGATGCGGAAGAGGTCGTCGACGTTGCCGCTATTGATGTCGTAGAGAAGCTCCGCGTTCTCGCCGATGTCAAGGTCCGTTGCTACGAGTCGCGTGACGACGATGCCAGTCACGGCCGAGTGACCGGCCAACTCGACCGTGTCGACGCCAGAGCCCGGAAACAGAAACACGGGCGCGTTGTCGTTCTCGTCGTCGACGAAAACGGTGACGTTTGTCCGGAATTCGATGCCAGGTGGACCTCCCGCGTTGGAAGCGACCACGGTCAGATGGTAGGAGGCCTGTTCCTCGCGGTCGAGGCGTCGCAAGGTCGTCAGCAGCCCGGTCTGTTCATCCATGTCGAAGACGCCGTTCGGGGTCTGGAACGCGTATAGAATCCGCCGGAAGTCTGGATCGATGTCACGGTCCGATGCGTTCAATCGACCGACGACCGTTCCAGGTGGCTGGTTCTCGCGCACGGTGAGGAAATAGTTGGACCGGTCGAAAAGTGGCTTCTCGTCGTTGGAATCGAGGACGGTGAGCTGGATCGTGGCCGTAGCCGAGCGCGGCTCGTCTCCGCGGTCGGAGACGGTCAGGAAGAAGCTGTACTGACTGCGCTCCTCGTAGTCGAGCGATCGCAGCGCCGATACCTTTCCAAGTATCGGATCTACGAACAGGATGCCATCTGGTGTTCCGTCCAAGGGTTGGATTCGGTAGAGAAGGGCACTGTTCTGTCCTTCATCTCGATCGGTGGCGTTGATCCGAACGATCGTCGAGTTCGCTGGATTGTTTTCAAGAATCCTGATTGCATATGGATCGGAGGACAGCTCAAGGTCGGGATCGTTGTCGTTCTCGTCGAGAACGAGGACCTGGATCGTCGCGGAGCTGGTCAGCGGAGAGTCGCCCTTGTCCCGACAGGTCAACACGAGTTCATGGTCGGCCGCCTCCTCTCGATCGAACACAGCGGCCGTCGTAATCTTATACTCGAAGGAATGGTAGAGCGCCTCGAGGGCGAACAGCGATCGGTTGTCGATGAAGCACTCTACCTGGCCGTTCCGTCCGCTGTCGGCGTCCTTCACGGCCGCGTGGGCAACGAAGGTCCCGGGTTCGGCGTTCTCCCGGACCTGCGCGAAGTCGGAATCCGTCAGGACGTTGACGGAGATCTGTGGATGATTGTCGTTAACGTCCACGACGTTCACCTCGACCACAGCGAAGACCGGAAGCGACCCTGACCCAGAATCGGACGCCTGGACCGTCAGCAGGAAGCTCCGATGTTGTTCGTAGTCGACGGGGGCCTTGAGGAAGAGATCTCCCGTCTGTTCGTCCACGCCGAACGTCTGACCGAAGGCGGCTTCCGTCTGATCGGCCAGGCTGTACCGAACAACGCCGTTCGGCCCGAGGTCTGGGTCCGTGGCGTGGACCCTGAGCAGCGTCGAGGTGGCAGGGAGGTCCTCGTGGATCTCCACTTGGTAGGTGGCGTTCTCGAACTGCGGACTGTTGTCGTTGGAATCGGCGACGTTGATGTCGATGCGGATCAAACCGGTCTTGGCCGGTTCGCCGCCGTCGACGGCTTCCACCGTTAACCGGTAGTGGTCGACTTTCTCGCGGTCCAAACGCCCTGTCAGGCGTAACCGCACGTCCTTGGCCCCGTCCACCTGGTTCGTCACGACCAGTTCAAACGGATCCTCGTCGTTGTGTTCAGTCATAAGTAGATACTGCTGAATCCCGAGGGTCCCACTGTCAGCGTCTTCCGCTGCGGGGACCATGAACATGGCTCCAGGGAGCGCCGTTTCTGGAACGCTGAGGGTAACGCCATCGGATGGGAACGTCGGCCAGTTGTCGTTGACATCAACCACGTGTACCAGGACCTTTACCACCTGGTAGAACAGGACTGGTCGAACGGATACGTCGAAGGCGAGGTCACACGAGTCGAGGGTGTAGGGACAGAGGGTTTCCCGGTCGAGAACCTGGGTCGTGCTGATGTCTCCCGTTCTCTCGTCGACGGAGAAGTAGCGCTGCTGGTTCTGAGAGACTGGGCGCAGGTGGAAACGCAGCCGGAGAACGTCCTCCTCCGAATACTGCGTTGTCAGGTTCGAATCTCGTTTCACGTTTCCGACGATCGTCCCAACCGGAAGTTCCTCTGGAAGGTTGTACTCGAGCGGGCAGACGAGGCGGGTTTGAATCAGAACGAGGATTAGAAGAATCAGTGACGTCATCGAACGCCGACAGAGGGCGCCCCGAATGTCGCGAAAGAACGAGGAAGAAGACATCGGTGAATCAGTGGAAGTGGCGCGATATCTGTAATATGGCACCTTGCTAATCTGAGTCAATTTATGGGTATCCTATACTTCAGTCCGCTCAAGACGGTCATGACTGAAGTGCAATCATGACATGCCTTTCAGCGTCAGTCAATTCATAACTTGCTACTAGTTCATGACTTTCAATCAATTCGCGACTTTAAATCAATACACAAATTCCAATCAATTCACGACTTGCGTTCAACTGACGGATGTGTTCAATTCACGACTTCCGTCATTCATCATCCCGTGACTTTTGGCATCAGTGATTTCATGCTACGTGGCTAAATCGGTGTCTGCGACTTCAATTATTCAAAGGCTTGTCGCATCAGTAATTAGTTTGGCCTCATTCGTAAATTTGTATCCAATGCATTCACAACGTATTCCTGAATGCGTCCATGTTCACCCAGTACCTAGAATCAATAACACATCGGATAAACTGTAACAGTATCACCCGGGCATCGATTTGCTTTAAGCATGTCATCGAATCGTTAAATCCTAAACTGTAACAGCTTTCTTAATCTTTTTGCCTGAAAGATACGTGCATCCAGTGAGTTGTTTGTCAACAAAACATTTTGTTTCCCGAAGGTGCTCATCCGGAACAATGAAATTTATTGAAACACCGGCGATTACTGACTGGATTAAAGTAAAACAGAAACATTGATTGACTCAGTTTTATTTATGCCGTTGCTATTTTTAGGTCCGTCATCATCATCATCATCATCATCATCATCATCATCATCATCATCATCATCATAATCATAGTCATCATCATCATCATCACCAGCATTATCACCAGCATCATCATCATCATCATCATAATCATCAGTATCATCATCACCAGCATTATCACCACAACCATCACAACCACTATCACGACCTCCACAGCCACACCACCATCATCAACACCGCCGCCGTCGTCATCATTTCATCATCAGCAGCAGCAGCACTGATGGTATCATTAGTATCGTCATCCGCATCGAATCATCACCACCACCACCACCGCCTTCATTATCATCATTACCACTATCATCATCGTAGCCGCCGTCATCTTGACTGTCATCAATGACATCGTTTATCATCATCAACAGCACTTCGCTTGCTCAACCGCATATGACATAGCGCAATTGTTTCAAAGGAAAGAAAGCCCGACTTTGAGGCCTCTCTCCATCTCAACAGGAAGTCTTCGGTGGCTCCCACAAGGGTAAGCAACACCAGAAACTGCGTTGACTTTAAAAAATATCCGCTTCCCGTCTTTCGCTCATAAACCGATTCCCTGAAGATGGATTTCTGAACCAACACTCCACCCAGAATAAATGACAGGCTATCCAACCTTATCCATATACATATATATATATATATATATATATATATATAGACAAAAGCCATAAGATATCTTATATGAAAACGATCCCATTCTATATATGCTAATATCAAGGTCCAGATGGTCTATGTGAGCAGAATGCAAGACAATATCACAGACGTTCTGAAATATTTGCTCTACATGAACAGCATCCTCCAAATGACAGCATTCATTATCTATAACATATATTGGATATTCATGGATAAATATTATAGAAAATACATACAGGTTACAGGTATGTAAATATGATGTAAAATGTTATGGGTCTGTATAAAGATATGGTCTTCGGTCGTGGGATATTGCCAGCTCCGGCGCCAAAGTTAATAACCGTCAAGTCCAAAATGCGGCGACAAAGAGACAGACAGACAGACAGACAGACAGGCAGGCAGGCAGACAGACAGGCAGGCAGGCAGACAGACAGGCAGACAGACAGACACACAGACAGACAGACACACAGACAGACATACAGACAGACAGAGAATGAGCAACGCTACATAGAAAGACAGACATGGACTGCAGTTTGTCTTTGACAGAGAAATTATTATATATGAATATATTAAACTATTAAATCGTAAAATATGTACTGAAACAAATAGAAAAGACAAAACGATAAGCAAAGCCCGAAGATTAAGAAACAAATAGGCGGACAGACAGACAGACATACATCTTTGACAGATAATTATAATCAGGCAGGTGGACAGGCAGACAGATAAACAGAGAGACAGGCAGACAGGCAGACAGACAAGGTGGCCGACGAGGGGATGGTTTCTGGCTAAGGTTCTATAGACATTAAAGCCCGTAACACCGGGAGCCTCAGTTGCTCCCAACCCATAGACAAATGGTCCCTCAATCGTTCGATCTGCTTCTCCTGAATGCTCCTTCCAGACAATAGCCTGAGAAACAATGCAGGTTGAGAAGAAGTATAATTACATAAAGCGTGTGCAGTCAACCATGACGCGGTGGACAGGCAAATTTTGTAGCCCCTTTTGTGCTTGTGACCTAGCTGCTCTAACTGCTCACCTTCAACCCCGAGTGCGCAGAATTCGATCCACAATGAGCAATATACGCAACGCCATCGCTCGATGCCTTGTTACTCTGTAAAGGCGCTACATCAATCTAAGACAGATGAATGTAAACTGATTCGCTCTCTGGTGACTGACTGTGATACCCTTCGTGCTTCTGGATGTAGTTTTCTCAGGGCATGGGAAGCTGGAGAGGCAACAGTACTACTCTGATACCCAACACCCCATAATTCACCCTAACCGACTGGATACTATACCAACTGATTACTAGATCTGCTTGGTAGCCATATGTAGCGCCTTCTGGTGGGTACTTATAAAACGATATACCTATAACTAGCAAGATAAATGATACTTACTACATACATAGTATCACTTACATACTTACTTACTTATCTACCCTACTACCTACTTACCTACCTGCCTAACTGCCTACCTATCTACCCACCTACTTACCTACTTACTTACTTACTTACTTACTTACTTGCACGATAAGGCCCTTTTAAATTTAACAATTCATTGGACTTTTAAAGCAGAGGGGAACTTCACCGGTTCTGGGATAACATAGATCTCCATTTCGCACAGCTTCTACAGCCTACTACATTAAATGCGTTTCTGTTTGTGTGTGGGTGTGTAGATGTGTGGGTGTATGTGTAGGTGTGTGTAGGTGTGTGTAGGTGTTTGTGTAGGTGTGTGTGTAGGTGCATGTGTAGGTGTGTGTGTATGTGTGTGGATAGGTAGGTGTGTGTATGTGTATGTGTATGTGCATTGAATATAAGTTGGCACTCGGGTAATATCTAAGATGCTGGCCATTGATGTCTCAGACTGTTCAACAACGCGATCTATGTCGATTTCATACGGTGAACCCGAGAATCGAACCCAGATCCCTGAGATACAGAGTTAGCCGCTCAGCCACTGTGCCATTCTCAAAATAGAAGCCTATCCTGATTGCTTTTCTCTTTATCTTTCTCGCCCTTCCAATTCCGAAACACCATCCGCCGTAGCCGTCTGCTTGCCCATCTGACTGACCTTCAGGACAGAACTTGAAACCACACCTGGCCAAACTTCCTTATCAATTTTTATTTTTGACTAAGCGTCCGTGAATAAGCTGGTTCACACGACGTAAACAGCTTTTTGGGAAATGAGATTACGAAATCTGTAGATAACGATAACTATCTTATACGTATAAGCGAAACCAATCTGAACTTATATAGGGCCTGAACGGGGATTTTGCTTACGTTTCTCCAAGATCATTGAAAACGAATTCCATTCCAATTTTATTCGAAGCTATAGATGCACAGACAACACATTATACACGATTGAGCTATATATAAAAACATCTGTCACCCCGATCAGATACCCCTCTTCTGCATTTCGTAGCAGCTCCGTCAACTCCACTGACTACCTCTCTTCTACATTTCGCACAGCTTTCTTCAACTCCGAGGGTATATCCTTCAAGTGAGAGCGACGCTGACACAGGTGAGCGACGTTTCTTGACAGGCAGTACCAGCCTTCAGCTGATTGGTCCTCTTTAGGTGTTCTCGACAAATCACGAGGACCAATCCATCAATGGCAAACATATTAGATTTTAAACGACGTAGACATTAAAGTGAGAATCGATTTTTTACTCAAAGGACATCGTGGTCTGAGTTAACAGAAAGAACTTCACACAAAGTGTCTGTCGTCTGTGGCCTGTAAATATTCTCGGCCCAACATCCGCCCCAGCACAGACTATGAAAATAATCTTTAACGATCGCCGCAGCGTTGAAAGAACGAGAGTATACAATGGATCCATTCATATATCACCAACATATATATATGCATCTCTAAATATATATATATATATAAATTTATAATGCTAAAAGTAGTGTATGAAAACACATCAGACACTTCTATTGTCAAAACGTTGACACACAGACACAAAGACACACATAGACACACACACAGACACACACAGACACACACATACACACACAGACACACACAGACACACACACAGACAGACAGACACACACGCGCACGTACAGACACATACAGACACACAGACACATACATACGCACATACACACAGACACAAACAGACACACTCAGACACACACAGGCCCACACGCGCACGCATGCGCACACACACGCACACACACACATACAAGATTGTCAAATCCGGAGAAACCCAATTCCCAAACAACCGCTATCCTAGCTAATACTTGAAACTCGGTTATTGGGGAACAGGGAGCGCATTGCTCCCCATACTTCTACCCACGAATATATTTTGACAGCATATGAAATGGACCACCACCCTGACACTCCCTTATAATGACATCAAACTCGTCCCTCCCTGAAAATGACTAAGATGAACACTAACGGACTGGCAATAATCAAACACATCAAATTTTGTTCGCAAAAACACTGTTACTGTTTAACTAAATTTATTATTATTATAATTATTATTATTATTATTATTATTATTATTATTATTATTATTATAATTATTATTATTATTATTATTATTATTATTATTATTATTATTATTATTATTTTGACCCTCAGGAACTAAAAAATTAAGTTAGCAGAATAAAATGATGTTTGAGGCCTCGTTCCAGCAGTTTTCACAGCCGTCTGAAAATGTGCCTCTGAATATCCCCCTATTTGCTTGATATGCCCTCCAGATGGGACCATGTGCCAATGTTTGTTGGACATATGAAACCCATATGGGAATATCTGTTTCGATGTTTTAAATTTTATGATAACAAACAGTTACGACAAAATGCGATTAAAACCTCCTTTAAAAAAGTTTTAATTAATTTTGTCTGCTCAGTTTAAAAATGCAATAAGCCTTATTAAAACATACGAAAGGCAGAAACGGGAGATTTGTATCTCACGGGCAATATACTCTGGGAGACGAGAAGCGAAAGCTGATTCCGGGAGACTCCTGGCAAAAAGGAGCGTTGACAACCCTAGTCACAGACGTCAAGTGTCTAGCAAACCGCTGTGGTTATAGCTAGACAGCAATGTGGCCTTTTGACATTATGCCTTTTCAGAAAACTGCCTGATATGATAGCAGGCTTCTACACACTGTGTCTAGAAAAACGAACTCTTAGGCAAGCTCGAATGACTGAAGCAAATTTCTGAAATTTCAACTGAGCTAAAATGTTTACTTACTTAATTACTATTAATATTATAATAATGTTTTACTTCATAAAGGGTCTCTTTAAACTGGGGGCATATTATTACATAATTGTTTTCGCCAACTCTATCCCATAATGCCAATTGGTCAATGGTGTACTCGCCTTTGCGCGTGCTTCCAGGCCAATGGAGAAGCGGGAATTTTGAATAGAATCCTCTACTATAAATAATTGTTTATAATGTCTTAAATGTATTGACATTGTTTAAAGTATACTCAGGTATTGTAACTCATCTTTAAATTCCTTTTTCTGGATACTGTATATATACATATATATGTGGTATATGTATGTGTATATATGTATATATATGCATATATGTATATATGTATATATATGTGTATATGAATATATTTATATTTAATTTGATAACGTTTAACGACGCCGTCATATAGAGATGATTAGCGTATGTTTATTTATGTATATATGTGTGAGTGTATATATATATATATATGAATGTGCTTTAACGCAATTTATGTCTATTCCCCTTCTGGCGACACAAGTGTCTACTTTTACCAGAGGTTACTTCTAAGAGCGTAGCACGTACCTGCCATATATTTCCATGGGTGAGAAAAATGGCAAAGGGTTTAAGAGGAGATACGGGTACAAAGTGGCAGAAACGAGTGGTAGAGTGAGTTGAGGACATGGGTGAGTGGATACGGATGAGATCGGCTGCTGCTGCTGCTGCTGGGAGAGCGTGCCTGTGAGTGATGGAACTTGTGGAAGAATATTTATGTGCCTTTAAGATCAACAACAATGACATTTAGCAGATCTGCGTAATTGTACATACGTCGGTCATAAACTATGTACCTGTGTAGAGAGAAATCATTCAGACACTAATGTACAAAGACACACGAACATATACACGAGCACACGCAGGGATACACACGTACACACAGCAGCACACACTCACACATAGTCGCACATCCTAACACAAACATGCACACACAAACACACACACACACAAACACATAGTCGCACATCCTAACACAAACATGCACACACAAACACACACACACACACAAACACATAGTCGCACATCCTAACACAAACATGCACACACAAACACACACAAACAAACACTCGCACATACAAACGTAAACATAGACAGACGTACAGACACGCATATTTAGGTACATAACAGGATTGAACTGATGAAATAGTTCGTGACCGAGAACTATAAAACCCGAAGCCAATTAGGGAAATTATTAGAACATAAATTACCACAACTTCAATGATAGTTTTCGTTGTGTCGAAGCATCTCATATATTCCCCTATATCTCATGTATTTCCCTATGGGCGGCTGTTTTCAAGTCCATTGATGTATACAAATGTGGGTTACATAAATAAATATAGGCCTATTTGTGGACTATCTACCACCTGTAGGCCCCTGACAACGTTACATTAATTTAAGGAGGAATTCATGATACATGTACTAGTGTTACGATTAGATGTGATACACAATATAGGCAATAGGTAACGCTATAGGAAACCATGAACTCCCTCTGTCTCTCTGCCTGTCTGTCTGTCTGTCTCTGTATCTCTGTCTGTCTGTCTCTCTGCATCTGTCTCTCTGCCTATCTGTCTCTCTGTCTCTGTCTCTGTATCTGTCTCTGTCTGTCTGTCTGTCTCTCTGTCTGTCTCTGTCTCTGTCTCTCTCTCTCTCTCTCTTAAGTGAACGATATATCACTTCCGGCATGATCGCCATATTTGATGTCTTGTCTTCAACCATCCTCGAGTCGAGGAATGGCCGCACCACGGACAATTTTGTGCCATCTGCTTCTGTCTCCAGTAACAGCTGGTCGAACGATAATTCAATGCATTTTGCTTCTGCCCAAAGATATCCCTACTACCGCCAACAACAAATGCACCCTGAATGCAAACCCCGATCCGGCAAACCAATAGCGTAACAAGAGACCCTCGAATCTGCAAACAAGGACTTCACTCTGGCCATTAGAGTTTTTCCTGGGGTGGTAAGAGAGGGCTAGTTCGAGTGACCCCTTGACCCCTCACTCATGTCCTTGTCTGCGACATTATTCCGGATAAGACAACTGGAACGGATGCTCTGCACGGCTGCCAGCAAGTCTTGTCGGATGTACATCGAAACTCAGTCACGTTTCTGATTACACGCGTCGATGCATATCATTGGCTGCGCGTCGTACAGTGAGTGAGGGCATCGATGTTAAGATTTCTGGGTGGGTTTGAGAGTGCGCGATATTTGATTGGTTAGAGCGCAAGACTGTCGACTGAAAGGTCGTAATCGTAATCGTAATCGTAATCGTAATCTCAAGATTTCTACAGCGCTCAACGAAAGCTAAGTCGCGGGAACCAGCTTATTCACAGGCGCTCGTTTGAAATTGAAGCGAGAAGAGAGATAAGGGGAAGAGGAAGAATCAGGATAAGATTTCTGGAAAAGAAGAGGAAAAGAAGGTCAGGGCTTAAAATACCCACCAGGGCAAATAGAAGTTTCGAGATTTCCGCTGCACTGCGTCACGTAACGAACTCAGCTGTTGTAATTGTAATTTAAAATTTATAAAGCGCCTCTTAGAGAATAAACTCAACAGAGGCGCTCGTGACCCGAACAAGTAGAATCACTATTAAAGAGTTCAGTCTTCAGGCGCTTGCGTGCTAGTCATACAACACACTTCAATCTTCCCAACCCTCCTATCTTCGTCAGTTATTTACAATACAACCGCCTCGCTCAACCCGCTCCTCTTCTGCCCTAACACTTCTCCGGCCTCCAGACACCTCATCCTTAAAATTTGGTAATCGCTCCATAGCCATAGCTGGCCCACCACTCTGGAATATACTCCCTCCAAAACTGCGACAGTTTTCTGACCCATCATACAAACTCACCAATGCTCCACCGCTTGCAATTTCTGCTTCGGCCTTTCACTCAAAACTCAAAACATTCCTCTTCCATAGATCCTATCCTGACACCCCTTCTTCCTCTTATCTGCCTCTGCTCTCCAGCCCCAAACATCACCCACCGTAGCTGCCACGCTGTCTCTCTCTGCCTGACTCTTGGATCTTGACCCGGAACCGAACCCTTTTGCCTATCGATTTTGTTTTGACTGGGCGCCTGTGAATAAGACCAGGTCCCCGCGGCGCGGCTTTCGTTGGGCGCTGTAGAAATCTTGGGATTACGATTACGATTACGAGATTCAAATCTCTGAAATAAGCCACGACCGGAAGCGAACTAGGGATCCACACGCACAGAGGCTTCCTTGGCGTACGCGCTTACCGATGCAGATAACTAGGCCAGTGATTTCCTATGCACTGGTACTGATACACCACTCGGTTAGTAGTAGACTCATGGATTTAATTAATTAATTAATAAATTTACAATTAGCAATTCTGTTTTACTTGTTAAACTTCTTATTTCGCTTTGTATGAATATCGAATGAATGAATATTAAGAGACATAAAATAATTTGAATCAGAGTTGTAGTGTCTTATTTCTCTCTCTCTGTCTCTCTCTCTCTCTCTCTGTCTCTCTCTATCTCTCTGTCTCTCCCTCTCTCTCTCTCTCTCTCTCTCTCTAATGTCTTATTTCAGTTTTAATGTCTTTTTTCGCTTTCTAATATATCTTATTTCGCTTTGTAATGTCTTATTTCACTTTCTAATATCTTACCTGCATGGCTCGATTTAGAGCGACATTGTTACGCATTGAAATTTGCTGGATTCTTTCGGAGAGTTCAGATATTTTAAGTAGCGGGTTTAAGGCGTCGCTTATTCGGGCAGTTGCCAGCCAACGATGATAAATTCTATGGTAACATAGGACCTTGTTTAACACAAACAGAAATGTTCTCTCAAGAGGTCTACAAGCAGTAATAATAGATTACCCTAGATAACATAAAAGGGTCAAGTATGCCCTTGGACTTAATGCTTATATACATGTATATATATTTAATAATAATCATAATAATAATAATAAAGCAATTTATATAGCGCGTATCACAGCCGAGGCCGAAGAAAAGGGTGCTGTACATGAGTTCAAAAAATATATATATATTATTATATATATATATGAAAATATATATAATATATATATGAAATCCACATATGTATATAATATGTATATACACATATATATGAATATTTATATATAATACATATATGTATATATATTAATATGTATATACACATATATATGAAACCATATATGTACATATATGAAATCCACATATGTATAAATAATATGTATAGTTGTACACACACACGTATATTTGTAATAGGATTCCATAGATGTGCGAAGTTGCAATGTTAGATTCATTACCTGGTTGTCCACTTCGTTCTCGTCAGCTGTAAGCTGATCTCCTTTCTTGTAACCTGCGAAAGGCTCGCGTTCCATCTTAGCAGCCAAACACAGACCCACAGACTTATGCGTATATCCATGTACTATATCCATATATACATACATACATGCTTACATTTGCACAGTACATGCATATATACATACGTACTGCACATGCATACATACATACATAAATACATATATGCGTACGTACATACCTACATACATACATATACACACTTACATACGCTCATACATACATGCATACATACATAGATACGTACATACTCACTTACGTACATGCATACATAGATACATACATACATACAGACATACATACATACATACATACATACATGCCCACATATATGCATGCATACATACATACATACATACATACGAGCGTACACACATATATCCGTACATACATACACATCCATACATACATAGATACGTACGCACATACATATATACATACATGCACAAATATATCCGTACGTACATACACATCTACATACGTACATACATACATACACACATACATACATACATACACACATACATACAAGCAACACTCTTTTATACACAATACACAGCATTGTAATGAAACGGTCGGTGTCCCCAACAACGACAGAACGCATGCGTCTTTTAAATTTTTAAGAAGACATCTAGAAAGCTCTTCATCCGGAGACGGATGGCCACTCCCATCTATCTTCCATCTCATCCATCTGACCCCAGATGTAGAGCATTAACTTCTGTCCGCCTGGATTCTCCCAGTCGCCGTCTCTTCACGGTAGCCGACTGGTTAGAGTGCTCGACCTGTAACGCGGCGACTACGGGTTCGAACCTCATCACCTGAGACCGCTAAATGATATCGCATCCTCTAGGCTATTGTATTCCTTTTCTAAACATCATGTGTAATTAGTCATAGTAAATAACTTATTCTTCGTGTTTTAAGTTTATTCGGCTCAGGTGGCATCGCTACAGATCGGAGGAAGGAAGAGAATGGATGGGAAGGGGAGAAAGAGGATTGGAAGGAAGACATGGGACCGCCAAATTGTGGGTTAGACTAAGGCTGGCTCTGTAAATGTTAAACAAATTGGATTTTGTATTACCATTAAGATTTTTAAGGTTAAACAAATTGCGCTGTAGAAATGCTAACACAATTGGATTTTCTTAGTCTTGTCTTACGTTTGTTGAAAAGTAATCGTAATCGTAAACTCGAGATTTACGATAAGGTTCTGCCGTCGGCTGCTTCATAGCATCAAGAAAGGACGGCTAATTGCAGCCAGGGTTTGGTTGTTTGTGCTAAGCCTGAGTTCCTCATTCGTATTCATGACTTGTCGCCGTCATAATTGCACTCTTCGAAGTCGCTCCTTTTCGGATGAAGGCATCCGAGCAGAAGCTCAAGCACAAAGACAACAACAACGGGACAACAACGGGACAACAACAATGCAACGACGGGACAACAACGGGACAACAACGGGACAACAACGGGACAACAACGGGACAACAACGGGACAACAACGGGACAACAACGGGACAACAACGGGACAACAACGGGACAACAACGGGACAACAACGGGACAACAACGGGACAACAACGGGACAACAACGGGACAACAACGGGACAACAACGGGACAACAACGGGACAACAACGGGACAACAACGGGACAACAACGGGACAACAACGGGACAACAACGGGACAACAACGGGACAACAACGGGACAACAACGGGACAACAACGGGACAACAACGGGACAACAACGGGACAACACTTTTAGACCGACCGTTGCATTCATAAACCATGTTCGCTTGGGATGTTGTCTGAAAAGTAGGGTCTTGTAAGTGCCAGACTGCGTTGCATGAAGATGTTGTTTTGTTTGCACACGTGCGCCGATCTCTGAAACGCTTTCACGAATGTCTCCGATAGATCTTCAAAATACTACGGAGCTTTCTTGATTCGCCTTAAAAGCTCTCACTTATACAAATTGCTTTCCTTGATGTAACGCTATATACCAGGAGTCATTTCATGATGATGATGATGGTGGTGGTGGTGGTGGTGGTAGTGATGCTGATGCTGCTGCTGCTGATGATGATGATGAAAAAGGAGGAAGAGAATGAGGAGGAGGAGGAGAAGGAGGCAAAGAAGAAGAAAGAAGAAAGAGACTATAAGTTATAGCCCTGAGATAGGCAGCCATGGGTATTAAGTGTCCGTGACTTCATTTTTCTTAGCCTGGGCTCATGATGGCGGACGCTGTCTGCAATTAATAATTTCCAACCACTTCTGCTTCTGCTGCTACTACTACTGCTACCACTACCACTACCACTACTACTTCTACTGTTGCTGCTACTGCTATTACTACCACCAATAATGATGATGACGATGACGACGACGATGATGATGACGATGACGATGATGATGACGATGATGATGATGATGATGATGATGACGACGATGATGATGATGATGATGATGATGACGACGACGACGACGATGATAATGATGATGATGACGACGATGATGATGATGATGATGATTATGATGATGATGATGCCGACGATGATGATGATGATGATGACGACGACGACGACGACGATGATGATGATGATGATGACGACGATGATGATGACGATGATGATGATGATGATGATGATGACGACGATGATGATGATGATGATGATGATGATGACGACGACGATGATGATGATGACGACGATGATGATGACGACGATGATGATGATGATGATGACGATGACGATGATGATGATGTACTAAGACTTGCGAACTTAGGGCTTGTGCGGTGGTTTGACCCGTCCACTGCGGGTGACAGACTATTCTTAGGTACACGTGAAGGGCCTAGACTAGGTCGACTTCTTAAATTAGGCAAATAAGATTAGATTATCCAGATAGGTCTATAAGACCTATAGGCCTATAAGACCTACAGACCTGTAAGGCAGACGACGAGTCCTACCTGTGTTTCCCTGACGAGCACCACGAATGTTTACCGCCTTCCTCAATGGGCTAATTTATAGGCCACCCACCCGAGCTTCTGCTGTTAATAGGCTGGCCTCTAGGCCTACACCTGCAAGCCCAGGTTAATCAACTCCGCAGGCCATTCTTCGGAGACAGGTCCACGCACAAAGCGTGGTTATTAACCGTGCCTGGAACGACGAAAGGCCGATCGATTGGGTAGAATTCATTGGGTAGAATTGATCTTCGAGTAACTTCCCCGATTCGAGATCATCAGAAGGCGACCCATTAATGATGTAATCCTTTGAAAATGTCAGGATAGTAACCCTTTCATGGCACCGTCCTTTCAGAATATCCAATCCACGGCACCAGCAGTCAATAAATATTTCGAAGGCTGACTCATCTCTAATTCACTAGACTGTGACGGTCGACGCTCATCACTTGCTGCGAACGACTGTATTCCACAAAGTTTTAACTCGAGTCTGCATCTTTAGCCTTAAATAAAAAGCGTTTCGTCTTGTATCCAATGCGAAAAGGACGCCTTGAGACTAACGACTAGACGGGCAAACAACACCGGGTCGGCGCTCTTTCCTTCACCTTCCGGCGAGAAATCTTAACTTGAAGCAACTTCTGTCGTCGCCCCCGCAAAGTGAGCTTCGGACAACCTATCCGTCTAAGAGTCATCCGGTTGTCCTTCCGTTGTCTGTCTTTTGTGCTTCGGATCGGACAACCCGGGTCCCTTCGGGCCGTTGGAACTCAAGATAATGCTCATCGCGTCGTTCTGTTGTGAGTGAATTGTGTCGGCCGCTTTGGAGCAAGGAAAACGGCGCGACAAGGCTTTGTGTTGGCTGATGCAGACGTCTGTTTAGTGGTAGCTGGACGTGAAACTGTGCGCGCTTCTCGCTTCAAAGCACCATCCACCGTAGCCGTCCGACTGTCTTCCTGCCTGACTCCTGGATCTTGACCTGGAACCGAACCCTTTTGCCTATCAATTTTGTTTTGAGTGAGCGCCTGTGAATCAGCTGGTTCCCGCGACTTAGCTTTCGTTGGGCGCTGTAGAAATCTCGAGATTACGATTACGATTCTAAGTTCTAGTGGCCGAAATTGAAACTCTATTTAGCGCCTTTTAAATTTTGTTCTCCGTGTAATAAATTTCATAATGGAAGGGAAGGGATTTGTTATCATCGCAAAAAGGGAATTAGACCTTGCAAAGAGAATGGTTTGGTGTCATCGAAGACTGGTGCTAACCGAAGTCCACAGCTTGACTCTGGCATCGCACGGCAGGAAAAGGGTAGAGGGAAAGGGCTGAATGTGCAGTGGACACCTAGTGGCTTTCAGCCCATCGACAATCGTGACGACGATAAAGATGATAATGACTAGTATAGTGGTGATAATGATGATGATGAGAGGAAGGAGGAAGAGGAAGCTGATGATGATGATGATAAAGTAAGTATATTTTTTATTAACCAATAGCTAATCGCACATCGGTTATGATGATGATGATGATGATGATGATGATGATGATGATGATGATGATGACAACGACGACAGACCGATTCGTCGTAGGCTATCTCCAGCTGTCGCCATGAGACGCGTTTCAGGTTTCATTACTATCGCACACAGAAGTCCACGCTCTTCATGACGAGAGGAGCATTGCAAGTGGCTTCCCATCGGCGCACATGTCTGCGTTGCTCGCTCGCAGTTGGCGCACACCACTCGCTGCGCCAAGGACTTCCGCTCACAACAAAGAGACGCCTGCGGCAAGGGAGAAGGCGGGAGGAGCCCTGGTGGGACAGACGAGGGAGGGAAGGAGGGAGGGAAAGAGGGAAGGGAGGGAAGTAGGGGGAGGGAGGGAGCCGATAAGACGCGCGCAAATGTGTTTAAAACTTGTTATGTTGTCGCTCATAAAGATTGAGGACCAACAACAGATATCAGTCACACCAGCAACAGCGTTCTAATTAATAAATAGGCCTGGTAATAAATCAGTCTAATAATAAACAGGCCTAGCAACTAATAGGCCTAATACTAACAAACTATCCGAATACTAATAATTGGACCTATTGGCCTGATAAATCAGTCTAATAATAAACAGGTCTAGCAACGAATAGGCCTAATAATGAATAGGCCTAATAATGAATAGGCCTAATAATGAATAGGCCTAATAATGAATAGGCCTAATAATGAATAGGCCTAATACTAGCAAACTATCCGAATACTAATAATTGGACCTAATGGCCTGATAAATCAGCCTAATAGTAAACAGGCCTAACAACGAGGCCATACGGTCGCTATGAAAAACCCGTGTTCATTTACATTTACGCGTGTAAAGTATGGGATATATAGACATGTCCGATTCTAAATCATTTTATAGAGCTACACGTAGAATCGAGTTTTCTCTGCGCTGTATATCACTCGCAATATCTCTGCCGGATACAAAAGCGCCAAGCAATACTTTTGGGATGATTTTCACAGCCTCAATAATTCTATCCATATATCAAAACATATATAGAATACATAAATAATATATATACCTATATATGTATAACATATATGTATAACACCGTGCCTCTGTCAACAGGCAGTAGAATTTGGCACCGGCGTAAGCTGGGAAGTAAACGGTAAGTCCTGCGATGCACTGTCCCCGTGTCCAGGACCTTGAGATTCGTCCATTGCCGGCTCAAAGGCATAAAGAAAAGGAAATGAGCGCCTCCCCTACGTCTCACTTGTGGGATAAGGGATACTTTGCTTACTTTTAATATATGTACAAGCATATGTTTACATAGCCCTATAGAAGCCATGTCTGAAGTTCGTATATACACTGGTTATCCGTGTACCTCTTCTTCCAGAATACATTTGGCGTGAATGCTACGGAGCGTATAAAAACTGCTGTGTGCTTGCGTCGGATTCCGGCGACACCCGAGAATTAATGAAGCTCCGAAGCCAGACGCATCCATATTGGAATTGTCATCAACGTCATCGCCTGATGATTGATGAAGTCTTCATATACGTCACCATGACTCAGCAGAAAAGACGAATTTTTGTTTGAGAGTGTCGCGCATGCGCGACGCATTGCCGTTTTCTCACAAGCACGTGATTAGTTTAGGTCCAATACGTCGTGAATGCGTATGGGTGTGCACGCATATATGTATACATGGATGTATGTAGCTATGTACAGTATATGTATGTATGTATGTATGTATGTGTGTATGTATGTATGTATGATTGCACAGTATATGTATGTATGTATGTATGTAAGCCTATGTATGTGTGCACGTAGGTACGTATGTATGTACAGTATATGTATGTATATATTGATGTAGGTATGTATATATTGATGTAGGTATGTATGAATGTATGTATTTATGTATGAATGTGATTGTATGTATGTATGCATGTATATACAGTAAGTATGTATTTATGCCTGTATGCATGTACAGTATATATTTATGCATGTATATATGTGTGTATATATTATGTATGTATGTATGTGTTTATGTATGTATTTATATATGTATGTATGTATGTATCTATGCATGTATGTAAGCCTACGTATGTATGTACAGTATATGTATTAAGGGTAGAAAGATGTGCACGTAGGTACGTATGTATGTATAGTATATGTATGTATGTATATATTGATGTAGGTATGTATGAATGTATGTATTTATGTATGAATGTGATTGTATGTATGTATGTATGTACAGTAAGTATGTATTTATGCCTGTATGCATGTACAGTATATATTTATGCATGTATATATGTATGCATATATTATGTATGTATGTATGTATGTGTTTATGTATGTATTTATATATGTATGTATGTATGCATCTGAGCTTTTGTATATTATGCTAGCGTATGTTAATCACCGCTCAAAAGCGCTGTGAGCATTGCTGTCTAGGGATCTAAGGAGATGCACCTTAACATGAGAAGAGCATCTAACTAGGAAGACTGCTCCAACGGGATGGACCGATGCAAGACAATGCGCCGTTTCCTCCGGCTGATCTATGGAAGCGAGGGATCAGTATATCTCGACAGACAACCTCGCCAAGCGATAGACGCCCAGGCTGCTTTTAAACCGGTGCAATCAGCTCCATTATGACGAGGCCCACCCAGAAGTATGTATGCATGACTATATGCATGTTACAGTATGTATGCATGAATATATGCATGTTACATTATGTATGCATGCATGTATGCATGTGACAGATGCATGCATGTATGTATGAATGTATGTATGTATGTATGTATGTATGCATGTATGTACAGTATATATGTATGCATGCATGTATCCATGCATGCATGCATGTATGTATCTGTGTATGTATGTATGAATGTATGTATGCATGTATGCATGTGACAGATGCATGCATGCATGTATGTATGTATGTACAGTATATATGTATGCATGCATGTATCCATGCATGCATGTATCTATGTATGGATGTATGAATGTATGTATGCATGTATGTATGCAAGCATGTATGTAGTATGTATGTATGTATAAATTTAAATATGTATGCAATTATGTATGCATGCGTCTGTGTGTATGTATGCAAGCATGTATGTATGCATGCATGTCTGTATGTATGTATGTATGTATGTTTGCATGCATGCATGTATATATGTATATATATGCATGGATGTATATAAATGCATGTATGTATGTATGTATATATATATATATATGTATGTATTTATTTATTTAAGTATGTATATATGCGTTGGCAACAGACATATATTATGCCATAAATCAAAGTAGATCATCATCTGCGACTCAGCTAGTGACATCTATCGAGATTCTTTTGCGCAGGGTCTAAGAGACCTTGGACTTAAATCAGCTGCCTCCAGAACACATCCAACACTTCCAACATCATCATCTACACCAGAAGCACCAGCCGGTGGCGTATCCAGAAGTATACAGAGTGGGATGAGCAAGTAAGTAAGCAAAACTTTGCTTGGGGTGGTGCCAGTCCGAAGCCGGGAAAAAGGAGGAGGGCGACGTCAACGGCCTTTGATACCATAAGCTGTCGGTAAACTGAAGAACTAAGTAAGATCGTCCGTACTGAACTAAGCCGATTTTGTCCTGCTGACGGTTTAGCAAAGCTCTTTGGGGACAGTAGGATATGACACTCCTCCCTTGGGCAGAAGAGAGGGCTTTTGCTGTTGCTGGCCCATCTCTATGGAATGGACTTCCGCCTTCGTTTCGTGCAAGGGTCTCTGTTGGTGATGGAGTTCAGTCAGCTCGTTTTTTAAAGATGTTCTCAATTTCCCCGGGGTTCTCATGCTGGAAGCGCCTCTGAGTAGTTTGTTCTGTAAGAAGTGCTATAGAAGTTACGAATTACAATACAATATGCCCAATGCATCTATGCATTGTGTTGTCCATGGTCCTTACCTTATGAAATGCCAACCGCAACGTAGCGCTGCAATCGACGGGTTAAGTAAGCAGAACTTTTTGTCTATTTGGACGACCGTTTCTGATAGTTTCCAAGTTTTTGGTGTTTATTATCAACTGATTTTTGATGGCTTGCTCAGATTCCTAAATTTATGAGGATCCTTTTACTTTCAAGGCGGTGGGCGACCCTCAGCCCAACTAGTTCACGTCCTGGCAGCCTACATTGGATCCATGGCTGGCCACCAGTTCCCAGCTATGGGCCCAGTCGCACCCATAATTTTAGTCACGAATTTGTATAGCGCCTTTCAACGAGAAAATCTTCAGAAGCACCCCCAGCCCGACGACACAAGATCACGAACAAATATTGATTGTCGAGAGTTTACGGAAAAGATGCAAAGAAAAGCGAAGGAGCTCATGTCGCTCGTGCCACCACAAGACCTCCCTGGTTTCGATGCTCTAGCGAATGTAGCGTTCTGGGAGGGGCCATATCAATGGCGCTGCCCCAAATTAAACGGGGATCAAGGGCCAGATTGGACCCTGTGTCCGCCCTTAGCAGCATACCCCTTACGGGAAAGAGGTAAAGTAGGCCACGAAGATCGTGTCCCATGTTGCGACAAGACGTCCTTGGCCTACTATAGCTCCAATGAATGTGTCTTTCTGGGAGGGGTAAATCATTGTCCTGGCCCCCAAATTAAATAGAGGGGGTGGGGATAAAATCCAGTCTGGTCCCTGCATCCGCCCTTGGCATCCTCCTCCTCCTCCTCCTCCTCCTCCGCGAGTAGTTCATAAGTTCATAAGTTCACAAGTTCAAACTAATGAAACCCAACTAACTGCGTCTAATTGCGTTGTGCTCCTAATATTATTTGCGCATGCCCAGTGACTCACACGGACGTAGGCATACATGTAGACCTACGCAAGCATACATGTAGAATGACAAAGGCACACAGTCCTCTGTGTACTTTATGGGTGTGTTTGGTTGCACGCTGGCACTCTTGGGTCGGATGCTGTAAATGCTGCAGAAGAGGATTTAAAAATAGACGAGCGAAGTTCCATAATACTCATCTACAGGATGAGGGATTCAGAAGGAGCTTATTACCATCCATCAATATATATTTTATATATGTTACATTAAACATAATGTATATATGTAGTATATTATACTATATACCATACATAGGCATACATAATCATATATATATATAAAATATGCATATTCATGTATATATATGTTATATATGCCAACTATATAGCAATATATATAAAATATACATATTGATATATATATATATATATTATATGTTATGTATGTGAACTATCTAGCAATCAAACATAAGCAATAGGGTTATATAATATAATATGAATATATACATGTATCTGATAATATATATAGGGCTATCATATATATATATATATATATATATATAATAGTTTCTCTCCCCTCTTTCTCTCTGTCCCTCTCTTCCTTCCTGCTTATTTCCGTCCGTCCGTCCGTCCCTCTGTCTTTGCCTCTGCCTCTGCCTCTGCCTGTCTGTCTGTATGTATGTCTGTCTCTCTATCTCTGTCTCTGTCTGTCTGTCTGTCTGCATGTATGTCTCTCTATCTCTATCTCTGTTTCTGTCTGTCTGTCTGTCTGTCTGTCTGTCTGTCTGTCTGTCTGTCTGTCTCTCAGTCTCTCAGTCTCTGTCACACACACATACACGCATGGCGCAAGCACACACACACCCACGCACACTAAGTACACATTTCGTCGCGGCAAGAATTAAGTTCCCCCTAACAACAATAATAACTGAACTTTTGTGGCGGAGGCGATAATGACCCAGAGGTTGTAAGTTTAATGGACTCCAGGGGTCAACCTGTGCCCTGACCTATATATAAACTTCAGCCTATTTTAGTCACATATCATGCAAGACTACATACACATAATTATTTATAATGTATAATATAGAATTCGTGTAATACACATATATACATATAAACGAATACTGCTTGAATATGTATTCATATATAATTGTGTATATTAATATATGTATTATGACTACAGCCTTAATATAGATATTCAAAAATATATAATATATATGTACTTAAAATATAATATATATACATGTAATATATACATACAAATATATGCATATATATGTATATACAAACACATATATATGTACATATATATACTGCCAGAGTATTGCGGGCAATTATTGTAAGTTGACCGTAATATTATAGGAAGCCATTGAGTTGTTAATGACGGAAACCTGCTACAAGTCAGCCAAAGTCAACTTGTAAAATGGTTTTATGTTGCGCCTCTGCACTGGCGCCGCATAAAGCCTAAATATTCGTTCCGATTTACGTGTGAATTCCATGACTTGTTTCTCTTTCTTGTTAGCATAAAAGAAGCCGCTTGTGTATCAGATGTAATTGTGGATGGATGGATGGATGGATGGGTGGATGGATGGATGGGTGGATGGGTGGATGGGTGGATGGGTGGATGGGTGGATGGGTGGATGGGTGGATGGGTGGATGGGTGGATGGGTGGATGGGTGGATGGGTGGATGGGTGTATGGGTGGGTGGATGGATGGATGGGGTGGATGGGTGGATGGGTGGATGGATGGATGGGTGGATGGGTGGATGGATGGATGGATGGGTGGATGGATGGATGGATGGATGGATGGGTGGACGGAGGATGGATGGGTGGATGGATGGATGGATGGGTGGATGGGTGGATGGGTGGATGGATGGATGGGTGGATGGGTGGATGGATGGATGGATGGGTGGATGGGTGGATGGATGGGTGGATGGACGGATGGACGGATGGGTGGATGGGTGGATGGGTGGATGGATGGATGGATGGATGGGTGGATGGGTGGATGGGTGGATGGATGTGGCAGATTCCGCAGACAGGCGACAGTTAAGACTCTTTTAACTGTTAACCCATCTTCTCGGCCTTTAGAAAGATAGGGACACGAGTCAGAGAATGAGAGAGACAGACAGACACACAGACACACAAAGACAGCGACAGAGACAGGGACAGACAGGCAAGCAGGCAGGCAACCAGAGAGAAGACGGACGGACGGATGGAGATACAGACAGAAACAGAGAGACAGACATACGGAGACACAGAAACGTAAACAGAGAGACAGAGACGCAGACAGAAGGAGAGGCAACAAAAAGACAGACAGACAGATACAGACGGACAGAGATGTTCATAGACTGACACACAAAGAGACAGGCAGACAGACAGAGAACTACATACAAACAGACGGGAGAGGAGGAATGGATTAGGAGATGAAATGAGGCGGGAAAGAAGGGATATAGATACAACTATTAAAAAGGAATCTGGCTTGGAGGGGAGAGACAGACAGACAGACAGACACAGACAGACAGACACAGACAGACAAACACACAGAAAGACAGACGTAGAGCAATGGACTGCGTTTAATGATTCTTACAGACTGTCTTGTAATTGTATGTGTATGTGTATGTATGTATGTATGTATGTATATTTATTATGTACGTATATATATATGTATATGTATGTTTGGGTATGTGTGTATGTGTATTTGTGTATGTATACCAGTACCTTAGAAGAAACTGTCTTGTCATAAACGGGGATTGGATATGGTTGATCCTATCCGACTAAAAACGCAACCATATAAAGAGTCTCGCGAATTCTTTTCTGCTTTCAATTATCTCTAATTTTTGCTGTTGCTACAGGAGAAGCGATTAAGTTCACTGGGGCTACGAAGTGTATGCGTGTGCGTGTGTGCTTGTGTGTGTGTGCATGCGTGTGTGTGTGGGTGTGTTTGTGTTTGTGTGTGTGGGTGTGTGTGGTTGATACCTGATCTATGTTATGGTAATTAACCTGAAGTATGGTTCTTATCTTTCGTCGAGGTCAGAATTAACGATATTCATAAATACGAAGTCGTTACTTTTCACGTCATATTTCATCTCTTCCTCCCCTCTTTCTCGTTTCACGTAGTCGTAGTCACCATAATCATCATCATCACCATCATCATTGCCACCACCACCATCACATCATCATCATCATTAACATCGCTATCATCCCATAATTATCATCAAAACATTCATCATCAAAACATTCATCATTATCATCATCATCATCATCATCATCATTGACACCACTATCGTCACATCATTATCATCAAAACATTCATCATGATCATCATTATCATCATCATCACTGTCTTAACACCACTATCGTCACATCATTCATCATCAAAACATTCATCATCATCATCATTCCTGATCATCATTATCATGATCATCATTATCATCGTCATCATCATTGACACCACTATCGTCACATCATTATCATCAAAAAGTCACCATCATCATCATCATCATCATCAACATCAACATCATCATTATCGTCATCATCATCAACATCATCATTATCATCATCATCATCATTGACACCACTATCATCACATCGTTATCATCAAAACATTCACCATCATCATTATCATCATCCACTGTCGTCGTTTTCGTCGTCATTATCACCGCCAGCAGCAACCGAAATGAATATCATGAAAGCATCTCGACACATATTGCTTCATATAAGAGCCTCGTAAAGGCGCTATACAAATCATTTCTTAGTGCCTCATCAATGAGACTGGTTCCAGTGTGTTTACAATCCTTCGAGGTGCAATTGATGTTGGTGAAGCAGGAACGGGGGGGGGGGGTGAATACCGGTGGGCAGAAGAGCATCCTGACTTGAAAATACCTCCCAATGGTCTGCGGCGGAAATTTCCTCTTCTCCTAAAATAAATCTCACCCTGGAAATCACAAGGGATATAGCTTCACCCTGACAGTTTTGGACTGACAGTCCCCTAATGTTTGAACTCTTGACCCATGCATTTCGAATTTATATATATATATATACAGTATGTATGTGTGCATGTATGTATGTATGTATGTATGCATGTATGTGTGCATGTATGTATGTATGTATGCATGTATGTTTGTATGTATGTATGTATGCGTGCATGTATGTATGTATGTATGCATGTATGTTTGTTTGTATGTATGTATGTATGTGTGTATGTATGTATGCGTGTATGTATGTATGTATGTTTGTATGTATGTATGTATGTGTGCATGTATGCATGTATGTTTGTATGTATGTATGTGTGTATGTATGCATGTATGTATGTATGTATGTATGTATGTATGTATGTATGTGTGTATGTATGTGTGTATGTAGCTGGCTATTTATATAGCGTCTTTTAAGAACCTCACAAGCGCGCTAAGCATACTTGACGATCAAGTATCCGAATAGGGTAAAATCACCGAAGAAACATTACCCTTCATTACATAATTTGCAACTTGTATAGCGCCGGTTTCTAATGCACAATGCTTCAAGCGATGGCGCACCAAAATCAAGCCGCAATCAGGAAAATATCCAGAAAGTCAGTCAGACAGAAGGTCAGTGGATTTCAATCCGATCCAATCCAAACTGATTCACGGTAGGAAGAACTACAGTATTAGAAAACATGATCTGCTCCAACTTGAGTCGACAGATAAGCTGGTGTAATTCATATATATATATATATATATATATATATATATATATATATATATATATATATATATATATATATATATATATATATATATATATATATATATATATATATATATATTCAAAACTTGTTGGAGTTGCATATGTGTTCATTGGCTTGCGATTTCGGTCAAGAGATCAATGACTGCGAGCACATAAGAAACGAGGAGGTGTTGAAAAGAGTTGGGGAAGACAGAGATATGATAGCTACAATAAGTAGGCGACAGAGAAAATGAATTGGTCGCATACTGAGAGGGAACTCACTCTTGAGAACCGTAATTGAGGGCAGAATGTAGGGGAGGAGGACAAGAGGAAGACCCAGACAGATGCTGCTGGGCTGGATGATGACGGACGGATACAGCAGGCTGAAAGAGGTAGCTCAGCACCAAGAGGAGTGGCGTCATCGGACGCTTGAACCTTCCTGAGGATAGAAAACCAGAAGTAGAAGAATAGCCGCGACGTGTAAATGTTTTCTGGAACTTAAACGATCACAAGATAATTATTATGACGATTTATGTTATTTAGCTTTTGTAAAAGGCGTTATACACAATAAACTGATTCTAACCTGATCTTTCGTCACGAAATTTATCTCCTCATGCGATCCAAATGCTGAGTGTACTTCTGACTTCTTTATACAGCTTCTTTGCAGAAAGTCACCATTAAGATGACATCTCAGTTGGTCAAAGTCGAACGATTGTGGACAGCTGGGTCTTTTTCTTATTCACAACTCAATCGGATGGCGACTAGCAATGGACAGCTCGACCCAGAGAAACATACATTCTCGTGGTACGCCTATAAATAGCGGGCCTATAGTACATCAGGCCTGCGATATGGACCTATAACCTCGTGCTACCGATGGGCGCGGGCCAATATTTGCGTTGAAATGCGATACCTGCAAACGCTTCAGCAGACGACAGACACTTGCACGCCTGCAGAAAAACTCTCAGCAGACGACAGCCGAAACGCAGGTCTTCTCCATTCATGAAAGGCGCGTCAGTGATACGAACGCATAGTACTTGCGAGCGAAGACATCTACACTCGTAGGCTTCGGTTCGACCACTCGGCGGATTTTTACGACCCTCGACTTGACCCACACACCACGAAGTCCCCGTAATGAAAGAGATTATCTCTGAATGCTCTACACCCAGGCGAAAAAAGCGTTAAGGCTCCTTGAGCTTCTGACCTTAGCTGGAGTTTGTAAGCCTACCCGAGCACAATACAGGCCTACTACATAGGCCACGTAGGATCGAGCTGTGTGCAGGCCTAAATTAGACCTGCAATTATAACTGCGTGCGCCGAAGTCACACTTGTTGGCCTGTAATTTACGAGTAGCGATAATTAATTAGGACTGTCCGAATTTTGCTAACCTACAGACGCTGCTGGCGACCTCAGTGAACCCGCATTCATTTGGAATTTACTCGATTGCGCCGGTGATGAAAGGGGCACCGCCCTGGACCTAACAAGGCCTACATCTCATAGCATACGGAGGCATATCCATAGGCATAGGTCTATCAAAGCCTACATCTCATGCCAAAAGGAGACATATTCATAGGCATAGGTCCATCAAAGCCTACATCTCATGCCAAAAGGAGGCATATCCATAGGCATAGGTCTATCAAAGCCTACATCTCATGCCAAAAGGAGGCATATCCATAGGCATAGGTCCATCAAAGCCTACATCTCATGCCAAAAGGAGGCATATCCATAGGCATAGGTCTATCAAAGCCTACATCTCATGCCAAAAGGAGACATATTCATAGGCATAGGTCTATCAAAGCCTACATCTCATGCCAAAAGGAGGCATATCCATAGGCATAGGTCTATCAAAGCTTACATCTCATGCCAAAAGGAGGCATATCCGTAGGCATAGGTCCATCAAAGCCTACATCTCATGCCAAAAGGAGACATATTCATAGGCATAGGTCCATCAAAGCCTACATCTCATGCCAAAAGGAGGCATATCCATAGGCATAGGTCTATCAAAGCTTACATCTCATGCCAAAAGGAGGCATATCCATAGGCATAGGTCTATCAAAGCCTACATCTCATGCCAAAAGGAGGCATATCCATAGGCATAGGTCCATCAAAGCCTACATCTCATGCCAAAAGGAGGCATATCCATAGGCATAGGTCCATCAAAGCCTACATCTCATGCCAAAAGGAGGCATATCCATAGGCATAGGTCCATCAAAGCCTACATCTCATGCCAAAAGGAGGCATATCCATAGGCATAGGTCCATCAAAGCCTACATCTCATGCCAAAAGGAGACATATTCATAGGCATAGGTCCATCAAAGCCTACATCTCATGCCAAAAGGAGGCATATCCATAGGCATAGGTCTATCAAAGCCTACATCTCATGCCAAAAGGAGGCATATCCATAGGCATAGGTCTATCAAAGCCTACATCTCATGCCAAAAGGAGGCATATCCATAGGCATAGGTCCATCAAAGCCTACATCTCATGCCAAAAGGAGGCATATCCATAGGCATAGGTCCATCAAAGCCTACATCTCATGCCAAAAGGAGGCATATCCATAGGCATAGGTCTATCAAAGCTTACATCTCATGCCAAAAGGAGGCATATCCATAGGCATAGGTCCATCAAAGCCTACATCTCATGCCAAAAGGAGGCATATCCATAGGCATAGGTCCATCAAAGCCTACATCTCATGCCAAAAGGAGGCATATCCATAGGCATAGGTCCATCAAAGCCTACATCTCATGCCAAAAGGAGGCATATCCATAGGCATAGGTCCATCAAAGCCTACATCTCATGCCAAAAGGAGGCATATCCATAGGCATAGGTCTATCAAAGCCTACATCTCATGCCAAAAGGAGGCATATCCATAGGCATAGGTCCATCAAAGCCTACATCTCATGCCAAAAGGAGACATATTCATAGGCATAGGTCCATCAAAGCCTACATCTCATGCCAAAAGGAGGCATATCCATAGGCATAGGTCTATCAAAGCCTACATCTCATGCCAAAAGGAGGCATATCCATAGGCATAGGTCTATCAAAGCCTACATCTCATGCCAAAAGGAGGCATATCCATAGGCATAGGTCCATCAAAGCCTACATCTCATGCCAAAAGGAGGCATATCCATAGGCATAGGTCCATCAAAGCCTACATCTCATGCCAAAAGGAGGCATATCCATAGGCATAGGTCTATCAAAGCTTACATCTCATGCCAAAAGGAGGCATATCCATAGGCATAGGTCCATCAAAGCCTACATCTCATGCCAAAAGGAGGCATATCCATAGGCATAGGTCTATCAAAGCCTACATCTCATGCCAAAAGGAGGCATATCCATAGGCATAGGTCCATCAAAGCCTACATCTCATGCCAAAAGGAGGCATATCCATAGGCATAGGTCCATCAAAGCCTACATCTCATGCCAAAAGGAGGCATATCCATAGGCATAGGTCTATCAAAGCTTACATCTCATGCCAAAAGGAGGCATATCCATAGGCATAGGTCCATCAAAGCCTACATCTCATGCCAAAAGGAGGCATATCCATAGGCATAGGTCTATCAAAGCTTACATCTCATGCCAAAAGGAGGCATATCCATAGGCATAGGTCCATCAAAGCCTACATCTCATGCCAAAAGGAGGCATATCCATAGGCATAGGTCCATCAAAGCCTACATCTCATGCCAAAAGGAGGCATATCCATAGGCATAGGTCCATCAAAGCCTACATCTCATGCCAAAAGGAGGCATATCCATAGGCATAGGTCCATCAAAGCCTACATCTCATGCCAAAAGGAGGCATATCCATAGGCATAGGTCTATCAAAGCCTACATCTCATGCCAAAAGGAGGCATATCCATAGGCATAGGTCCATCAAAGCCTACATCTCATGCCAAAAGGAGACATATTCATAGGCATAGGTCCATCAAAGCCTACATCTCATGCCAAAAGGAGGCATATCCATAGGCATAGGTCTATCAAAGCCTACATCTCATGCCAAAAGGAGGCATATCCATAGGCATAGGTCTATCAAAGCCTACATCTCATGCCAAAAGGAGGCATATCCATAGGCATAGGTCCATCAAAGCCTACATCTCATGCCAAAAGGAGGCATATCCATAGGCATAGGTCCATCAAAGCCTACATCTCATGCCAAAAGGAGGCATATCCATAGGCATAGGTCTACCATGTTCTACAAAGACCTACATTTCCTCCTAAACGGAGTCCAAGCAAAAGGCATAAGTCACTTATGCATGAGTATGATTGATAGAAAGCTGTGGGCAGTGGCAAGGCCACTGGGAGTTTAGCGGGTATTTGAGTACCCCAATTTTCTCAGTGGTGATCAGTTAGTTTAAGTTTTCCTTCAGATTCATTAATGAAGGCGGTGACTACACTTTGGGGGTGTTTTTACACTTGTGCCACCCGTAATTCACACCCGGAATATATACTGAGTTGCAGTAATCACTCCAACTACTGACCTTTAATGGCTCCTGGGAGTTTTTGGCAGCACGAGCTAGGGCTGAAAGTCATCCGGTACAACATTAGTAATCGGCTGATCTTCGCTTAAGTGCCTATTCTTTACCCGTATCAAAAGTAATATCTGGAAACAACACACACTACTATTGTAATTGTAATCGTAATTGCAATAACAACAATTTGTATAGCATCGAAGTGGTCGGGTTCGAACCTCCCCTGAAACGGTTTTCTGTATACAGGAGACTTGTGTCAGTCCTTCACGCACAGTTGCTCTGGGCTATCGACTGATGCTTTGGCACTATATAGTGGCGCTTAATAAATGCAGAAATTAATAAATCGCAAGCTGCGAACTACTTCTACTTCTTTAGCTCCTTCTTTACAATGTCAGTTGCCAGCGCAAGTGCTAAGATCGTAATCGTAATCGTAACTCGAGATTTCTGCAATGCCTAAAGAAAACTAAGTCGCATATCCACAGGTACACAGTCAAAACAAAATTAGTGGAGCAGACATTATGTAACTATAAAAAATTAATGAAGCAGGCATTACGTAACTATCAAAAACTGCGGTGTTACAGTAAAAAACCACGCTACCTGTCTTTGATGCCTATGAATCTTTGACCACAGTAGTGTTTGCTTGTAACAGACATTATTCTGTGGAGTGTAGTTTGTCGGAAAGCCTCCCCTTAGCCTGAAGTACAATTACTCGACGCTGAGTGACATACGAATCAAAGGCTGGTCCGACAAGAGGTCAAAGGGCGCCGACTGAAACCCGCATGGTAGAATATGACCCGTTTATGAGGTCTTCAAGTACATTTAAGATCTGTTTGTACCCTCGTTTAACAACTCTGCTCCTCTTGGAAATTCTGCACAGGATTTGCACTCAGAGCTGAACGCATTATTTGCACAAATACTAAATCCGAACACCATCCACCGTAATCGTAATCGTAATCTCGCGATTTCTACAGCGCCCATCGAAGGCTAAGTCGCGGGAACCAGCTTATTCACAGGCGGTTAGTCGAAACAAAATCGATAGGCAGACAGAGTTCGGTTCCAGGTCAAGATCCAAGAGTTAGGCAGGCAGACAGTCGGACGGCTACGGTGGATGGTGTTTGAAATTTGGAGCGGGGAGCGATAAGGGGAAGAGGAAGACTCAGAATAGGATTGCTGGAAAGTAAAGTAGGTTTATATCGTAATCGTAATCGTAATTGTAAGCTCGAGATTTCTACAGCGCCCAGCGAAAGCTAAGTCGCGGGAACCAGCTTATTCCCAGGCGCTCAGTCGAAACAAAATCGATAGGCAGAAAGGGTTCGATTCCAGGTCAAGATCCAAGAGTCAGGCAGGCAGACAGTCGAACACCGCTGAAAAGCACGGTGATGTTTAACCACATAAGGCCCGATTAGTACTCAGATGAGTGACACTATGTATGGAACATCAGGCCATCTGGTGCCATCTCGGCTATCCATTCTTCAGCGATCGGTATACGAGAGTAACGGAGCAAGGTGGGGATAAAAGGATCTCCAACTGTTCGACTGCTATCGTCGCGTGTTCGACGGAGCCAATCGATTGACCTGGAGACCTTATTTCTGAGGAGCTTCCTTACAGGCATGTAGGCATATCTGCTATACCTACGTCCTTTACCTGGTCAAAGGTAACACAGTAATGGTAGTTTACCATCATTGTCTCATTTCGTAAAGTAGGCGCTAGAGTAGGGATGCGCAATTTTCTAGTGGTTAAGGATGCTGGAATGTCAACTCAGAGGCTGGCAGTTAAAATCACCGTAAGGGTAGAAAGATCTTTTGAGATTTCAGCCCTATTTGCGCTGCCTAACGAACTCGGCTATAAAATGAGTACACGGACTGTACACTGTCAGTGGGAATTGATGATTGGCCACCCGCCTTTATATGCCGAGGCTAAGAAAATGAAGTTACTAACACTTTGTACACGGGACCTCAAATGGAGTGGCGCCCTTCAAATGGGCCATGGTTGTCTATCGGACTTACCACCGTTAGCTCAATGGACTGCCCTTCTAAATGTAAATGTAAATGTACAAGTAAATGTAAATGTAAACGTAAATGTGCTCGTTTTTCTACAGCGACCGTATGGCCTCGACCCTACACATTTTTCAGCGAATTAAACGGGTGAGATCCTTCACCATCGCTCCCCGTTTGAATGGGGTCACGCCATTTAAAGTCCTCGTGTACGGACCGTGATTTATACTTCTGAAATAATCCACGACCGGGGCGCGAACCGGCATCCTCACATTCACGCTCAGAGGCGCCTTGATGTACCGTCGCTAAAGCGGTCTTCTGGATACCACTGACCCTACATGAAACACGGACTGTCTTGTTCTATTACTATCACGACAACTTTATCGTTTCTTTATGAGAGCTTTGGCCACGTGAGTTGTTACCAGATCTAACTTGCAAGAGTGTGTGTAGCCGCCTCATGTTACATACAGCATAAATGTACATGTAAGTACATTCGACAAAATATGTACTTATGTAAATGCTTTCTACAAAGCATGTATATATGTAGATACATTACCCAAAGCATGTACATATGTAAATATATTCACAAAGTGTGTACACGTGTTAAAATATTCCACAAAGTTATCACGCGTGTACGCAAGAGGTCAATACAAATAGTTCGCGAATATTGAAATTGAATATTGAAATTAATATTGAAACTGTGTCATACAATGCAACCATTGTCTAAGAATATACATGCAGGCACCTTTCCACATCTGTGGTCACCGCGCAGGCACCTTTCCACATCTGTGGTCACCGCGCAGGCACCTTTCCACGTCTAGGGTCACCGCGCAGGCACCCCTCGGATCTACATCTAGGACCACTATATGGGCACCTTTCCACATCTGGGATCGTAACCGTAATCGTAATATCGAGATTCCTACACTTTCCAACGAAAGCCATGTCACGGGGAGCAGCTTATTCACAGGCGCTCGGTCAAAACCAAATCAATAGGCAAAAGGGGCCACCACGCTGACACCTTTCGGATCCACATCTTGGAACACCACGCACGCACTTCTTTACGCCTGAAGCCATCACGCGGGTACCTCCGAAAGCGTCGACACCACACGATCTGTAGTAATTTCCAGAGGGATGGTTGCATTCACAACAGTTAAGCTCTCGTAATGTTTTTCTTCAAGAACAAAACGTCAAATACATCAATGGCGGCTCCAGGATTGGTTGTTTGGGGGAAAGAGCATTTCCAGAGGGGCTCCACATTCTGGCAGCCCACCATGCCCGGGTCTGGTCTGAGGGGCGCCGACATATAACCAAGAGGAGCACGGGGAACCGCCCCCGCTCATCCGCCACTGGCAAGAGTCAACATTAGTCGCCAGAAGAGGCCTGGCCATTGGGGTTGAGGGGTCCTTCAGCGGCTCATATGCTCTACAAACAATCGGTCAACTGTTTTATTAAGAATGTGGGGTAAACTAATGCAGAGGGCTTCGTGACAACGCCATGGAGGGGCCACAGCACCTATCCCGAGGGTACTACATGAAGCCATAGGTTTTGACTTCAACCGGGTCTTAGACTTCCACCTGTTAATAAAAATGTAGTTTATTGAGTTGTTAAATCTCCATACATGTGGACCTTAAATTGAGTGGCGTCCCTTCAAACGGGCAGCGGTGGTGAATGATCTCACCCGATAAATTCATTGCAAAATGAGGCCACACGGTCGTTATAGCAAAACGAGCACATTTACATTTAGTGATACCTTAATAAAATGTGTTAATATGCATCGGCTTCTTGCATTCTACTCATATCCAAAAGTCAATAAAATTAAGGCTCAGGTAGCCTTAAAAGGCCCGACACCTCTTAACCCCAGTCTGAAGGGGCTTAAGCATATGTCACTATCGCATTATACCATGCACGCATATAAGATGCCTCCCCGCCGGTAAGTTTTGCTGATAGGCTCTATAGGGCAGTAAGACAACATGCCCACCCGTTTAGAATTTTACGACTTGCCATTATAAGTTGCGTGTATTTCCCGCTTGGATACGGGTCCACAAAGGCTGCCTGTATACTTTATGTGAACTCGAACAGGTGAACAAGACACTGTTGGCAAACATTTTGCACCAAGCATAAAAATAGGTTACCCCTTCCTAACGATGTACCACGCGTCGATAGCTACGGATAATAAGGTTTTTATGCGGCTATGGCGGATGAGCGATTAGCGGGTTAAATTGTTAAGGACTCGGTTTTGAGAGAGACCTTTGTATGTCTGCTCAGAGTACAATGTACGTTGAACTCGTCGTCAATAAGTACAGTGTCGGTTTATGAGTCGCATACTTGTCTGGGTTTTGTACACAGTATGACAGGCGCCTGCAGCAGGGGAGATTTTGACAGCAGCGCAGAGCACGAGAGTTGATTGACTGTAAATATAAATGTACACGGTTTTCTATGGCGACCGTATTGTAATCGTGAACTCGAAATTTCTAAAGCGCTGCTTAAAAGCTAAGCGTAGGGCACCAGCTTATTCACGAGCGCTGAGTCAAATCAGTGGGGTTGTCCAAAGATGACATGTCAATAATTCCAAGAACCAAATCCGGTTGCCAGAAGACCAGAGAGAGAAAGAGAGAGAGAGAGAGAGAGAGAGAGAGAGAGAGAGAGAGAGAGAGAGAGAGAGAGAGAGAGAAAGAGAGAGAGAGAGAGAGAGAGAGAGAGAGAGAGAGAGAGAGAGAGAGAATGGGAAGAGGAGCTGTTAGGGTAGTTTGTGTTTATGGCCTCGACCCTGCTCATTTTGGAATGAATTTATCGGGTGAGATCCTTCACCACCGCTGCCCGTTTGAATGGGCTCCACGCCATGTAACGGTTTACAATGCCATCCTTTCTCTGTCTTCCATGGGCGACCACAGAAATTTGTACCGGAGGTGGCAAAACATGAATCCCGGAACACGTCACTCTGGACAGATGTGGACCAAACGTCTTCAGATGTGAATTCCAGGAGGGGCATGCGCCCAATCTTGTTCCATTTAGGCGGTCGCCCAGGTTATCCATAGGATCAGTTCTTTGTCTGTTGAAACATTTTGTTCATAAATTCACCTCCTGCAGATTTATCTCTGGTTCAGCTCGATTCAGTTGCAGGAGATTGGATTCCATTGTCCCCATGGATCGACTCAGGAATGTCTAAAACGTGGAGGAATGAGACACAATGAGTCATGGAGATTAGGAAAAGATCGCTCGTTTAGGGCGGGATAAAAATTCAGAGGCAAGAGTTTTCTAAAGGGCGAGTAGCCTTTAACACTGATACACAAGAACAATACGAGAATAATAGCCTACAATGATAGGCCTAGAAATGACCCAGTGATAGCATCTGAACAAAGTCTTATTGAGTCTCACGAGAACGTCACAAATGCGCCGTGGGATTATGTCTTTCTACGACGTAGTCGCCACAAGTATAGGCCTAGGACCCTTTTGCCTATCGATTTTGTTTTGACTGAGCGCCTGTGAATAAGCTGGTCCCCGTGACGTGGCTTTCGTTGGGCGCTGTAGAAATGTCGGAATTACGGTTACGATAGTAAAGTAAGTATTCCACATCCCACAAGTGAGACGCAGGGAGGGCTCTAGTCTCCTTTTCTTGGACCCTTGAGCCGGCAATGGACGAATCTCAAGGTCCTGGACAAGGGGCCAGTGCATCGCAGGACTTGCCGTTTACTTCACAGCTTACAACGGTACCAAATTCTACTGCTTGGTGACAGAGGCATGGTATGCGCAAACAACTTGCACAGAGTCGTTACACGGAGTCGAACCCGCAACCGCATGATCATTGACCAAACGCGTTACCCATAGACCACGGCCGCGCCGCACACATCGATCAAGTGATATAGTGTATATATAGTCAGTCAGAATAATACACATGGTTTCAAATCGTAAGAGATAATGTCTTAATATATCGTCTTCCTGACATTGAAATATGAATAAAAGCTGCGATAACTGTAAATAGGTCATCAGAAATTTTTACGATTGGAAATCGAAAAATGAGGGTCGTGCGGGAAATCTCAATGACATACAAAATGTCCTAATAAATCTCTCGACTTGGTGCCCCCTTTCTGGACCGTTCGACACACCAATGGTTATAATAAAGGGTGAGTTAATGCTTTCCCCGCAAGCGAGGGTAATGCGTCATTGCAGTGGCAGATTTAGCTATAGTGACGGGGTTTGCCCTCCCTTACTGGTTATATCCCGGGCCCCTCAGACCAGACCGAAACACGGTGGACTTCCTGAATGTTGCACCCCTCTAGAAATGCTCTTGCCCCCACGGCATGCAATCCTGGATCCACCACTGCGTTATTGGCCTTCCTGCACTGGGAACATTGTGTAGCGCTGAAGGTCATTCAGATTAAAGGTAATTGTAAACCCGAGATTTATGCAGCACCCAACGAAAGACACGTCACGAGGACCAGCTTATTCACAGGCGCTCAGTCAAAATAAAATCGATCGGCAAAATTGTTCGGTTCCAGGTCAAGATCCAAGAGTCAGGCAGAGAGACAGCGTAGCAGCTACGGTGGGTGACGTTTGAGATTGGAGCGGAAAGAGGGATAAGAGGAAGAAGGGGACTCAGGATAGGATCTGTGAAAGAGGAATGTTTTCAGTTTTGAGTGAAATGCCAATGCAATTCCCGCATCTGGCTGCTAAAAATAATGAGCGGAAAATTTCCCGTTAAAGGTGAAACCTTCACGTCCTTACTCCATCCCCGGACAACCTAAGATTGCAGACGCAGACAGTGAATGCGCGATTTCAATGCAGTGACTGGTGCAGCCGCAAATACCTCGACGCTTCTTCCCAGATCTTCGTTATGTACTCTAGGATGACAACCACGCTGAGTCTCAGCCAACCCTTCCTTCCTCTCAGGTCTTTCACTCATCTCTTCCACAAATCCTAATTCTTCCTCTTCCCCTTATCTCTCTTTCCGGTTCAGTTCCAAACACCATCCACGATAGCCATCTGACTGCCCGACTCTTGGATCGTGACCTCGAACTAAACCCTTCCTGCCTATAGATTTTGTTTTGACTGAGCGCTTGTGATTAGTCTCGCAGCAGCCAATACCAGGTCAAGTATGGGTGAAATTGTCCCTCCATCGCTAATTTTTCATCCTACACCCTACATAAATACATCACCCCCTGTCAGCGCTGTTGTACAATATCAATCGGTGTTGCAGTGTGCTGTATTCTCTTTCCCAAAGTCAAAACCATCCACTGATTCTGACAACACATCAAACTCTGATTGTCAAGATTTCACAGGATTCATTTTAGCAAACAATGTTCATTTTCAAAATCAAGGTGTATCCAGCTAGGAAGTTTTCCAGCTCTTTACCATGCTAGAAATTACGTTAGCATGAAACTCAACAAAAGCTCACGCTCAACTGCTAATAATCAAAGAACAGCTCTAGAAACATTTTTAACTCACATTAAACTGCACCTTTTTAGAAGTTTTACATGTAGATAGTCATGTTTTTGTGAGTTTCTTAAAAGGTGCTATAAAAATATTCATATATATATATATATATATATATATATATACACACACACACAATGCAACTAGGTTACCAAAAAAATTCTGTAGAAAAATTCTTTCTGTGCAAAAATTTTTGAATCGTCAACCTGCACATTTATTTCTAAAACTCATAAACCTTAATTAAACCTTAATCTTGCAAGGATCCTTATTCATCGATGATTTTTCCTTATCAGACTGCAGCAATGTCTTGCGGTTCAGAGATGAATGCGTAATTATGCTTGATGCTGACATTTATATAGCACCTTTTGGAGCCCACCCACAAGAAGTGGAAAAGACAAAAGAAAAAACATCGATACACAATGGAGAGAATTCCTTACTGTGAAAACACTCTTGCAACATAAGGAAATCGATATCGTAAACTAACAGGTTCAAAGTAAAGTCGCTGATCTTCGCATTTAAAGAATCCCTAACAGTTGATAATCATATCTCAATTATGTGATCCATTCATTTTAACGCTCATTTGAAGGACCCCTAACAGCTGATAATCATATCTCAATTATGTGATCCATTCATTTTAACGCTCATTTGAAGGACCCCTAACAGCTGATAATCATATCTCAATTATGTGATCCATTCATTTTAACGCTCGTTTGAAGGACCCCTAACAGCTGATAATCATATCTCAATTATGTGATCCATTCATTTTAACGCTCGTTTGAAGGACCCCTAACAGCTGATAATCATATCTCGATGATGTGACTATACGATCCATTCATTTTAACGCCCTTTTGAAGGACCCATAATCATAACTTGACTATGTGGCTACATGATCCATTCATTTTAACGCTCTTTTGAAAGGACCCCTAACAGTAGATAATCACATCTCAATTATATGACTATACGGTCCATTCGTTTCAACACTCAGCGCCTGACGATTGCCGTACGTTCCCTTCAAAACACCACAGCCATGTTCGATGCTAGGACCATTCTTCTCGACGATGTGCTGGCAAGCGCGTACAAACTCGTTGTACAGTTGTTCGCCAACAGTCTTGTCGATGTTCTTGTGGTACTGCATAGCACTGCCTTTTATTCGGCCACCTAGCGTCGCTTGAGGAATGATGAGGACCTCGCCCGGCAGATCGAGAACCGAGACCATTCTGCCATCTTCGGTCTCGCTCAGTCGAACGTTGAGGACGGTTTTCGCTGTCGGTGAAATGAAACACAGTACTATCGTCTTACAATGTCAGTTATCGTACAGTAAAGTTATCTTACAGTAAATGTTTTCTTCCACAACAATACTATTATCTTGCAAAACAGTACTTGCAATAGAGTCATCTTATATTTACCTTACAACAGAGTTATCTTACAACATCTATCTTACAAGAGTGTTACTTTACAACATTATCAGAGTTATCTTACAACATCTATCTTACAAGAGTGTTACTTTACAACATTATCAGAGTTATCTTACAACATCTATCTTACAAGAGTGTTATTTTACAACATTATCTTACAATAGAGTTATCTCCAAGAAGAATGCAGTTATCTTACAATACAGTTATCTTACAGGACAAGCAGGTAGAGAGAAAAACAGATGAAAAGAGTAAAGGTAGCAGTAGTGAAACATGGAAGAAGGGGAAGAGACAGGAGGAAGATGAAAGAGATTATTATTATTATTAATATTATTATACATATTTTCATGTATTTCTTACATATTTCTTACGTATTTATCAGATTTTGTAGTTACTGTCAGATTGTTTGCTAATTCCGTATTATTATTAATTATAATTATATTATTATTATTATTAATTATTATTAATCAGATATTTATATCGAGCTAATTTGTGAATTCGCCTCAAATGCGTGGGTAGCTGAAAAGATAAGTCTTCAATTGTTTGTGAAATGAAATAAGAGAAAGAGAAGGGAAGAGAGAGGTAAAAAACAGAGCAAACGAGGGAATAATTTAAGAAAAACCAATATGAGAGGTGATCAAAATGTAGAAGATTGGCAACAGTTATGACAAGGTACAATAAAAACATTATCAACATTATCAAATATTATCAAAACATAATTAAACAACTTACCTAGTTTCTTCACAGTTTCAGACGTTGCTCCTTGCAGCAGGCAAATGTAGACAATGATCCCCCTGTTTATCTGTTTGAACGTAACAACCACCTCTGTTAATCTCTTTACAACTCACCAACAACAGTCACTAACAGAATTTAATCTAATCTAATCTGATGACTACTGTAGTGTAATTATCAACTTATCACAACATACACTGGACATCAATGTTATTTGTAAACAAAAATTATAATTACATAAATCGTATGCAAGAACAAACCTCATGTGTGTATACATCTATATGATATACATACATACGAACTCACATTTTGTATATGCTTACGCACACATACATCATCTGCACGCAAATTAACATACGTTATTTGCACACAATTAACATACATTATCTGCATGCAAATTAATATGAATTATCTGCACACAAATTAAAATAATTATCTGCATGCAAATTAACATACATTACATCAGTATGCAAATTACACCAAGTATCTGCACACAAACTAAGACACATTACTTGCACACAATTAACATACATTATCTGCATGCAAATTAACACGAATTATCTGCACACAAGTTAACATAATTATCTGCACACAAGTTAACATAATTATCTGCATGGAAATTAACATGCATTATCTGCAAACAAATTAACATAAATTATCTGCATGGAAATGAACATAAATTATCTGCATGCATATGCATATTAAGTCCTATTACACGTTAGATCTGATCTATTCCATGCCATAGATTTCCCAACTCCGCATGCATAATAAGAGTGATGAAAGTTAATAAACAACAAAACACACACCTATAATACAAATTCACAATGTCATAAAAAAAGACAATAAACAATTTTTATATTTTCAGCTGGATGATCTCGGTAAACATCACGGGTAATAATTGGCATTTGCAAAAAAAAATCAAACTAATCCGGCGCGAATGACGACAACGACGACGATGATGATGAGTCAGTCCCTAATGACCAGCTGGCCAGACAATAGCCAGCGCCTCATTACCCGATCTCTTGTCCAGCTCAAAATTAGCATAATTAAGACACACAGCTGCGCCATGGACTACATAAACAACGGGGTGGGGAGGAGAGGAAGTGGTCAGTCAAGCGCGGTCATCCGCGAGGTCACGCAGTGCAGTTCACCGCGGACACGGTACCGGCAGGAGTACGGTTCCCATGACGACGGGAAAGTGGCGCCACCTGGCGGACGAATAATGAAGCCGTATGATTACTACTTGTGAGATCCATTGTACGATCCGGTGTCAGCTTATCACAATGGCATCAAAGACACACCCAAACGGCCCACAATTTCACACGTTTCCGGGACCGTCCATTGACCACCTCGTAAAATTAATAAATGCCACCCGGCGGAATCATTAGAATCGCATTTCCTGGCAAAACACGGCAGATGGATACCTATCATTTGCACTGAAAACACTTGGCACGTGTTCAAAGTACACGCCTACAATCAGAGTTCTCCGATGGAGGACCATTCTGTCACTGCCTGGCTATTCTGAGGAAAGCCACATCAATCCTCGTCATGCATCAGGCCCTTAGGCACTTCTGACTGACTCACTGACTGCATCGATCAATTGATTGACTGAGTTCTTGGACCACTGATCAGTTTTCTTACTGGTGCCACAAAAAACCTTATCCAGATCAGGCCCAGAGGCACGTTTGATTCATTGATTGTTTTGATTTGATTTGAATAGAGACACACAGTAGTAGAAATGTCAACATTTTACACTAATAACCGTACACGTAAAACGCTCTTTTTCGGCCTCGGCTGTACTACAGCGCTCTATAAATCGTTTAATTATTATTATTATTATTATTATTACTAATATTATTATGATTAATATTATTATGATTAATATTATTATTATTATTATTACGATTGTTTCGTCTGTTATAAAACCAAAACCTGCTGATGATGAAAAATAGAAGCGTATTCTGAAGCAACATTTACCAAATAAATGACGATACAGGGTTTGCACCAAACAGACAACAAACAAATATGCAAGTGAAGAGGCAAACAAACAAACCAACAGACAGACAAACAGACACACAAACAGACAGACAAGACATGCACATCTGGATGACAATATCCCTAACTGGTGCTGCATTAATGATGGCACGGCACATTGTGGTTTCTCGTGTGTGGAACCATCTCTGTGGAACAGTCTTCCTCCGGAAATTCGATCTTTTACCCCTTAACAGTTCAAGAAACATTCTTGGCCCATCTTATGATGTACCTTTCTGGAACATCTAGATAGTCATGCTGTAATCGCCTTTGTGAGGTTCTTAAAATGCACTATATAAGTGCTTGAATACATATGTACATTAAGGAAGAGTGGTAGCCAAAGTAAGACAAATGTTAGGATACCTGGACGTAGAGTTCTGGACTGGATTCGGAGGCTGGTCTTACTAGTAGCTTCGCCGACAGACATTGCTGCATCACGATCCTTGCCTTTGGACTTGAACTTTCATCGAGTGAGGCCTGAGCGCCGTCAACTGCTTTTGCTGCCTCCGAATCTTTTGTGGAACTCATTGTGTCTTCCTCGTCTGCTAGACGGACAAAGCGTAAAGTAATCATCTACCATGGTACTCGTAATGTAGCATAAATCGACGAGTACAGGTAATCTCTACACGTAAATACTTAAAGGTAAGTATTTTCTTCTCTCTTTTACCAGTATACAATGTAAACCGTTACTCGGATCCAGGTAAATAAGCTTCTTTACACTAGGCATGATCCTGACATTGAAGGTTATCGAAAGAAAGATGCAAATACAACAGTAATCCAAGAATTCGAATTTCATGTATAAAATCGCAAAGACTAACTGTAGTCCTAGTAATCAAGTTATTTAAGAAAAGGTCGACGTCAACGGCCATAAGATGGCATTAAACAATGGATGCTACTACTACAAAATCACATATTACACTGGCATTCGAACTTTGAGTCTAGAAGGACAAAGCCAACTGACTTGATGATAAAAAGACAATGGTTAACACATATAAGTGGGATATTACAAATGGTATACTTCATTTATTCAATCAATCATTCATTCAATCATTTATTACCCCAACACAGAACAGCTTGTTGGATCATTCCTTCATCGTGCAGTACCTCATTCATTCGTGCAGTGCATTCACATAAGGCCCTGCATGCATGCCACAGTCTATTTACAAGCAGAAATAGAATAATCAATCTAAAAAACCATTAGGGCAAATGCCCAGACAGGAAATGTCACGTTTCTTTCTCTACTTATGAACTGGCAGCAACGCTCAAGTGACATTTGCCCAAGAAAATGGGACAAAAGGGACTCATCACTGCAAACAGAAAATTTATTAAATCAAAACCCAAAAAAATTCACTTTTTTAAAAATTAAATACAAAAGTACATAAACTGATATTCAAGCACTATGACGTAAGATAAAACCAAAACACAGATGCAGCAAGATGGATAACACAAATAATTTCCACACAAAATTTATTTTCAGTGATATATTTCCAAAAAGCAATGTTTTCAGTCATATATTTCCAGAAAAATTATTTTCAGTCACATAATTAATCTGCTTATGGCCTAAATTCATGAAATCGAGTTAACATTTAACCTTTGACTAGAACCTTACTTATCTGTAAGATGCCAAATTCAAACAACAGTAACTGAAAAACAGTCAGAGTCTAAAGAGAACATATCTAAATGGGCAATGTACAACTGATGAATTCCAACTGGTAGGTCACCCAGGGGTGACAATCCCAGGGTGACAATAGAGTCATGTCCCCCACCACTGAGGCGGACACGCACACCATATATTCATAGCAACAACACTGACTAAAATATCAGTTTCATTATTTTCATCAATTTTTCATTTTAAAGCTATTTAACACCAAAAGCCAGTTAGCAACGATGGGCTAAAACACACAAGCACTGCTTAGAAATCACAAACTTCAATTTTCTGAAGTGTCCTAAACTTTCAAAATAGATTGCCACCACCTTCCATTTAAATGAAATGCAACAAATTTGCAGACAACAATTCAACGCGACAACTCTGTGAATCGATTACTAAATACAAATTATTTCCAGTCAATGTATTACTTTCAAACACGCAATCGGTGCCTACAAGAAACCAAAATGCAGGAACCTTTACCTTCAAGGCACTTTTGAAGTTGATCTTCAAAATAGTCAGCCATCGCGTCTTTCATTCCAAGCTGTTTTGCTGACTGTACAACCGACTGGACTGATGGCAACACTTGCTGCGTAAAACTACTGCCTACAGATGTGGAGTTATACACGATTTTCTACAAGAAATAAACAGAGCTGAATCAGTTTTGGTTATAACACAGACTCAAATCCATCCATACAGATTTATTCAATTAGTCATTATTTCTTATTACACCCAAAAATTATTCCTCCTATTCCACAAAAGGCACAAACTTGAGAAGACAATAAATATTATTTAAAATTTGATTTTTTAACCAGAGTTAAAAATGAGTCCTCAGGAAAGAAAAAACTCATTTAATGGGGCAGAAATTTTATTTCTGGAAATTAGGCCTCGTCTGCACGACGTGTTAATGGAAGGTGTTAATTCACATTTAAAAATGTGAATTAACACCATCCATCAGCCAAACTCATAGACAAAAGCATTCTGTTGGTGTCAAGGTCTCCACTGAAAATTCCACTTCTGCATTACACTCTTGCATCTAGGATTTCTATTTGGATATATCACACGAAACTAACAATTTGTTGCAACTTGTAACCAATCTGTAAGGAGAGGTTGTTCAACTGTTGGATTGTTTGAGCTTCATCTGGACCACCACCGCCGCCACCGCCACCGCCACCGCCACCGCCACCACCACCACCACCACCACCACCACCACCCTATATGGGTTGAAAGCCTGTAGGTGTCCACCGTTAATAAATACTTGATAAATGGGTAGCCTGCCTGACCACATCCATTTCAAATCAGCTAAAAATTACTGAGTAGCATTTCTTCAGTAACCAACCTTCCCAAAGATGCTTTTGGAGCCGTTGTCATAATAGGAATTTTTCTGAACTAATCGTCCTGTTCGATTTAAACCGTCCAATGAATCTTCAATCCTGCTTCTCTTTGAACAAATGTTCGAACCTGAGACCATGTTTCTCTTCGCGCAAACTAGATCTGAAATCTCTGGAAAGTCAAAAAGAGTCGGCACGGCTTTCCAGATGAGCCGAGCTCTCGTCTCTCTATTTGTGAATTGGGTCTCCTCAAAATGTCGCTCACAGAGTCGGCAGTTTGCGTTCACGTAATCAGCGTCCTTGTCAGACAAATCAAAACGTTGACTATTACGGATCCATATCTTGCACCTAAAATTCGAACCAGGCTACACATAAGTTGAATTTAAACTGCGGATCATACTACTGTGACAACACATTCTTAGATAATTCCTACAATATAACTGTAACAATAATAGCAAGAATGCTAGTTAAATATATTGTTACTATGATAAGGATTATTATTACTACAGTGTACTATTATTCTTACTGTTAGTCAAAATGTTTATTGTTAAAACACATCATTAGCGTTTAAAAGATACAATTTGAAAAGGTCTCACCTGTCTTCATCTTTTGGAAAACGGAAAAAGTGCATTCCAAAATCCACCTTAGCAGCAGATGAGCAGTCGGGTGCTGAGCAGTACCCAGGCATGTCTATATATTCACCCTTCAACAAAAAAAAACAAGAATCAACTGAAAGAAAACAAACTTTTTTCTTGTATCAACATTCTGTGTTTTTAATCAGTCATGAATTTTTACTCAACTGACACTTCTGTTAAACGACTAATATCAACTTCACTCCTCTTCACTCCTCTTTCATTCAATTCTTTTTTCTCATTACAAATGAGAAATAGGAATTTTAACTACCACTTCATCAGCTCAATAAACAAGAAACATGGCAACCGAAAATCCAGCAAAAAGCTTTTGTTTTCCCGTTTAACTGTTCATAATGAAATCCCAACCAGGAAAAAGAAAAATCCTTCCAACTACTTTGAAAACGTTACAGAATGAACCTTTGTCAATCCAAAAGCTTAATACAAAAACCGACAAAGAAAAATCCTTGGACCTACTTTGAAAACCTTAAAGAAGTAATTAATTTCAAAACAAACCTTTGTCAATCTCTGTTCACATTCATCAAACTGCAAATCGACGTCATCATCTTGCAAACAGACGTCACTGTCTTCAGCCATGTCGTCACAAGCGACAGGACAACGTCTCACGGAAGCAGTCGCTCTGCGAGCCTTCCTTCTCCTGACTCTCACAGCAGATTTAGGAACCTCAAATATGGTGGGTATCGCCTTCCAGATCAGTCGTTTCCTCTTGTCATTCATAAACTGACAGGGTTCAAAGTGACGCTCACACAGTGAGAAGTTGTTGTAAAGGTGGCTTGCACCTCTTTCGTATAAATCTAGGCGACCAGAAGCCTGGGCCCAACGTAAGCACCTGCAAATCGCAACCAGGGCAAAGTAAAGCTGCTGCAGGCATTCACTCAAATGCAAGTCGGTGTTATGTCATAGCTTACTGGCAAGACAATTGAAAAAGACAGTTAGAGTACTTACTGAACTGATAAAAATGCCTTCAACTGACTTGTTGAATATCAAGAATGTGTCGCTAATTTAGTGCATAGCATTTCTTTTGTGCGGTTGGCACAGGTCTCCAGAGAACAGGAACAAGTTAATCACTGGTCAGTGGAACTGTGTAATATATACTGATGAGTCTTCAGGTCAGTATTTTAATGATTTTGTGGTCAGTGTGAAATATGCTGCATTACAAGTACATATTATGTATAAGTTCAGTTCTTTAAATTCATAAAAAAATTCACTTTTGGTAATTTTGGTAACAAACTGTATGTAAACATTTGGGTCAAATAGCAATCAAAAACAGATTTTTGGGTCAAAAACCGATTTAAGAATTTCATGTAAAATACCAGAAAAAAGTTAGACCTTTTGTTAAAAGTGAATTCAAACTATTGCATCAATATCAGAAAAACAGAATTTGGGTCAAAAACTGGCCTCATTCCTAATTCATACCAGAGCCAATTTTATAATTATACATGTATTTTTATGTGGATTTTTGATCAAAAAAAGCTAAACGTACTCAGATAATTGTAATCAGAACAGTAAGATTTTGCCTGCGCCTCACGTACCTTTCTCTCTCTTTGGGAAACCGATAAAAGTGCATGCCTTCATTAAGTCTGCTGTTAGAATAACAGTTGGCCGCTGAGCAGTAGACAGGCATCTGATCTGCAAAGAAAGACAAGTTAACGTCATAAACAGCAAGGGCTTCGGAAATCAAGCCTTTCACAGAAATACGACTACACGTAGTTCTACTCAAACCTAGCTACAAATCCACTTAATGTAGTGTAACGGGACAATCATGTAGCACCTTTGTTAGAGCCTCTCCAAATCTTGCGTGCACATATGCCACAAACTTACCCTAATGCCAGTTATTGCGAACGCTATCAAATAATTTTTTATGATAAGCTTGTGCTGATGAGGTCCTGTGGTAAAGTAGAAATTAATAAATTAATTCTGTGATCCAGGTATCTGATCATGTTATATCAGCATTTAAATTATAATGAAGCGTATTATAAGAACAATTGAAAAATCTGGAACGATATGGTTTTGGCCTGCATACTGCGTGGAAAAAGGCCCAAGACAGTAAGGCGTGGTGACACATTGTGGATACAGCTATGCTCACTTGAGTCTGCTTCTGGACAGTGAGAGAAAGAAAGAGACAGAGAGAGACAGACAGACAGAGACAGACAGAGAAAGAGAGACAGAGAAAGTATTATAAGAAGGTTCTGGAGTACAGTATTTCCTTAAAATATGCAGTGTATTGCTGCAGATACAATGTTTGAATGCCAACTGCAAGCATTTATTTCAGGTGACAAGACCTAACGCAGACACAGCTGCTTTTGTAACTGACAACTTTTCCATCAGTCTGTTGCCACATTAGAGAAAATCTCTTTTACGACATCTCTCTCATCCACTGAATTTAGACACGTCTTCTCCGTCAGATAGAGACTGTGGACTTTGGTTTTCCTTCAAAGCAGCCATCAACTCATGCTTTATCCCTTACGATAATGACACTATCAAAGTCTTCAAATTTTATCTGTCAAAGGGAAAGGCTCTTCAAAGGTGATACATGCAAATATATCCAGATATACAAACATATATACATTATATGTATGTGTCTAGAGTTCTGTTTCGGAAGAATTAAAATATTTTTTCTCTGGCAGTTCAGCCATGCTGACATAAAAACACTGGCAACTTAAATTGAGATATTCAAGTCAAGGAAAACAATTTGGTAAAATTACATATGTTCTTAATCTCAAAAACTTTAACCAAGTTGCATCATTTTTAATGCAATTTATCTCAGAAAAGTTTGCAATGCAAGCAAAACAAGTCAGAACAAAATTGTTCAAAAAGTTGTAAATACACCCTCAAATCAAATGCATAAAATAAAATGCCACTAGTAGCTTAAGGCTTACCTTTTAAATATCATGGCAGACAGAAACTTTGTCCCGAATTTTCGTCTAGTTTTCCACATTTTTCCAAAAGTTTTCGGGTTTGGCAAATAATCCTGCCCCTTTCACATAAAAGCTTTCAACTATCGGAACAGAATTACATACTTAAGATGCTGTGCCATTAGGCCGTGACTTTTTAAGACATTTCGAACGATCTTACTATTTCTCATGAAGTACTTTAAAATATTTCATGGATACAATAAGATCGTTTTAAAATATCTTCAGACATAATAACCGAAATGCCAGAGAAGACAAAAATAATAATAAGTAATGAATGTAACAATGAAAGAACCAGACCCTGATATCTCAGTTATGCGGGGACCTCCTTACAACACTGTCTTTGGGAGCCATACCAAGTATGGCTCTGTTATAACATCACGTTATGAAAAATTCTTCTCCAAATCTGAATAAGTTTAGGATCCGTATTTGCTGACCATTTTATACAAAACCTCTGTTGTAATGCAGCAATATTAAAAGAAGATCCAGTTACACAGCTTCACACAAACACACCACGACAGAAGTACACAGAATGAACTTCAGAAACAATTACAGTCCATGTGTACCCAATTGCACAGTAGCTCTAACTTTAACTTGGGTCTATACAAACAAATTCGGACTCACACCTTGCAACTTTAAGAAGTAGATTTTTATGGGTGCATCCAACATATTCTTCTGCAGTGTCATCTGTGGTGCAATCATTGGGGATAGACCTATGGGCCGCAGCAAAATCAAAGGCACAGTTGCACTCTACTTGGGACAGAAGTTTCTTGCTTCCCAGACTACAATCGTCTACCGCAAATGGCCCGACTTGCAAACGCTATCAATTTTTAAATCACTTGTTAAGACTCACTACTTCACCCTGCCTTCTGCATGATTCAATCTTGGCCCCTAGCGAACATACATCCACTCAGATTCAGGTATACTGACATTGCGCGCGTTACAAGTGCTTTAAATAAATTAAATAAATAAATAAAATACAAATAAAATGCAGCATATTTGCTCTCCTCTTCATCACTTAATGTTATGAACAGCAGGAGGAATCTGTAAATATCCTGAGGATAACGAGTATATAAGGCACCATATAAATAGCCAGATCATACTTACATACATACATACATACATACATATATGCATGCATAAGTACATATAAACACATTCTGAGGATGCTTGCGAAGCCATGTAGTTTGTTGCTTATGCACATAACAAAAATCCTAAAATAACCGCTAAGACAGCTAAAAGAAAACACTATCATGCGGCTATAAACAAGCCTAGAGGGCGCCACATAATAGAGACGCATATTACACGATAGTTTACGCGCAGAACAACAACACGGACCATCGCAGCACGCAAAAGCAAACGAGACATGACAAATTCTAGTCCATCTGGTATCGGGTGAAACAACCACATACAGCTGAATACAAGTAAAAGAATTGGGAAGTGGATTACGTCTGAAGTTACATCAGCGATTACAAGGTGGCAGCCATTATGCTTCTGAAAGAATTGCAGTGTTGTAGAGATCTATCATACGACTGCTTTATAAGAAAATAAAAATACTTTAGGTAATAAACAATAACAATTTTAAACTGATAATTACCGCATAAACTATTTTTTTACGAATAAAATAACAGACTGTTTATAAATCGATGACCAAATTGCATCACTTCCGGTCTTATGTCCACTGATGCAAGTTTCGAATATCGAGTCCAGAAACTCCTATTCACAACTTGTGTTAGAACAAGCGCAATTAATCTTATTTAGGTTAATTTTGAATTAAAATTTATCTGCTATGTTAATTTTTAAAATCAAAAATGTTTCGGAAGACAATCACTATATTTTTGGATAGATTGCTTTTTGTTAAGCTATAAATGTTAGAAAATTAATCTCAATTTTGGTTGCTAATTACTTACTAGCTTGTGAACTTTTAAGGACACCTAGGTCGAAAACTAATTACTGCGTCAACACATGTAGCATATCCTTGTACATTTCTTTAGCAGCGCTAAAGACGTTTTTGGGGCAATTATAAAGCCAAACACAACTCCTGAGATAATAGAATGACTACAGACCGAAGAAATTATTTATATAAAAGAAATTCAGAAAGGACAAAATGTTAAATTCAAACGGGCAGCGGTGGTGAAAGATCCCACCCCCAGTAATTTATTGAAAAATCAGCAGGGTCGAGGCCATACCCTCGCTATAGAAAACGAGTATACGTGTATTTACATTTAACATTTCAAGTGCACGGCGCCCTCTACCGAATACGAATCAATTCGGTGTTTTGCGCGTAATCAAAAGATGGCGGTATTGTTCACCGCTAAGAAGACAATAATTTCAACTTAGCGTTTCGCGGTCAATCTAAAACGCATCCTGAAGTGAGTCTCGCACTTTGGACAGCTACTTGGAATTAATGAGTAGATTTGACCCCTCGTCTCGGTCGTAGCGGGGCTGCGTAAGCAGTTCTGTTGAAAAGGACCAAAGTTTGAACTTTGAACTGAATTGTCTCTTCGTTTAGTGACCATCACCCTTGGGCGGACCATGCTCCGCGAACGATGTCTGTGTAGGCTCTTGGTCCAGGGGGCGGGTAGGTGGATTTTGCCACCTGCTGATGTGATATCCTTTCAGACACTTTATATAGCAAGCCTAGAGTAATACTATAATAACAATAGTACTAATCGCTGATTGAGTCGCTCTTAATTATCGTTTCCGGAAGACTCATTTATTTTCGGCCTTTGTGTACTTATTAATGAAGGGATTGGCTTTAGATGCGTGTTTTTACACACGTAAGTATGTACGTACATGTGTAAGCATGCATAGGCCTATATGTATGAATGTATGTATGTATGTATAGATGGGTAGGTGGGTTGAAGAATAGATGAGTTATCAATTGGGCAGCTTACGCGTAAATTTCGTCCTCTCCACCCTATATAAATCGATTCGAAGGTGTCATTAAATGTGCTTACGATATCCGACAGCGTGTGTATGTTCTCAATGTGTGTTCAGATTTCAATTCAATCGTTGCAAGTTGGGCGAATTTTATACTTCTGTGTGGTCGAGAAATAAAGTTCAAGAAGGACTCTTCTGGTAAATTTACGGTAAATAGAATTTAAGTATATAATTGTTTTTTCGATGTGATAGATTTTAGATTTTTACTGAAAGATTTCGACCCGCCTTCTTCAACGGATTATGATTTTGACTGCGATTTTGACTTGAAGTATACCATGGACATGATTGTAAATGCACTATAGAAGTCTATAGATTAGATTATCTGTAGCTAAATTTAGTTGTTTGATCGCGAATTTACTCTTGAAAGACTAGACGGGGGTTTAATCCTTGTAGAAGGCTAATTTACCATTTTGGAAGTTTCTTAAAACTTGACTGATGTCACCGAGGCCGATGCCAGTCAGGACTTTCAAAGTCCGTATTCAGAATTCATCATTCGTACCCATCGAGGCGTGCATTCTGGTTTTCCTGACCGCGTGGATCTCGGCTTATGCCGTGTCGACTCTGATAACGGCCCTACAGAAGTCATCAGGTCGATCAACCTTCATTTCTAACTTCCATTAACTCAAGCCAGCGACCTGCTTGGAAGCATGGATGCCTTTAATGGTCAAGGGCAGATCGAGTGGGGGTCAGTCTGGCAATGCCTCCATTTGACTGAATACTCTGAAACTGGTTTGGACTAGGGCTGCCCACGAGAAATACGTCATAAAAATCCTGGTACTAAAAATCAGTGTAATTATCAAAATGCCAGGCAAAATCATGAACACCTGAGAAAATAAGAAAGAGAAACTAGGAAAAGGAAAGAGGCCATAGAATTATGTCGAGCCCAGGGAGATCATTAAAAACTTGATCAGTGAAAACTAAGAAATTTTGATTACATGTAAAGGTCATGAAAAGTCATGATGACAAAGTATGGCTTTGCAGATTTGCCTGTATCTTTCAAAACTTGTGGATCTGCCTGTATGGTTTGACTTTGAAGCAGTTGCTGATGGCAGATAATGAACCAGGTTTCAAATCTGCTGTCATTTTTCATTCTACCATTATACCTGTTTCAGGAAGTGACTTAAACAGAGTGATTTTTGATGTCTTTCAAAAATTATTTCTGGTTAGAATACAGTTATATGATATTTACCAACTTAGCTGTGGTAATAGTTGTTTGCTTTGAAAACTGATTTGCTTCTAAAACTGATTTTTCATGGTTAATTGAATTTAATGGTATATATAATTTTTCTTATTGAATTGAATTAAATTTATAAATTGGTTTTGTGATTAGGTGGAAGCTTCACATTCGGTTCACAAAAGCAGGAATTGAGTCATTTTCCAGGTCCAAAGTACTGCTACAGCTATGGTATATATGCCTTTAAATTTATGCAGCGAATATAGTATATAATATTTTAAAGATTTTACACAATTATTTTACACTAATTTAAAATGTAGTGTTTGGAATTTTAAGGTGGTGTGCTTTGGCTGAGTTTTATCAATCTTATGAGTCAATAACTTGATTTTTCAATTTCTCAGAACCACACAAAAACTGAGAAAACTATGTCTGGGAGACCAGCTTAATCAGCAGCAACATATCAAATCAAGTCCACAAGGACCAGGATATACGTACATACGTACTTATGTATCAAAAAACTTATATAGCGCATATTAAGAACCGCACAGAAGGGACTGCAGCATGATTATCAAGCAGTTCCAAAAGGGTGCAGCTGAAGATGGGCTAATAATGTTTCCACCTTTTCCAAGTTCAACCTGAGGTTCTTTCCAGTTTCAGTGCAGGTCCAAATTATTATAGTATTTTATAATTCTTTCTTCTGTCTTTGTGTCTTCCGTTGTGATTATTAGTTTCATATTGTTATTGCAGGTTTCTGCTGTTATGAGTTCAACTGTTCCATGGTCTTCTTTTGTTGTTATAGTATCGTAAAGAGTCTGACGCCTTCGGAGAACTGGAGGTGCCAGCTGACAAGTACTACGGCGTGAATACAGCACGTTCACTTATCAACTTTGACATTGGTGGTAGTCAGGAACGCATGCCGGTACCAATTTCCACAGATTGTCATTTTATTACATGTTTTTAAAATTAAAATTATATGTAATTAGCCATAAGTGTCGTAGCGTATAGGTTGCCATGGCAAACGCACTTTCAACAGTGGTCACTTGAAATTCTACTTAAATTCAAACTTAGTTTTTCTTTTAAATCAGATTATTTCATTCAGGTAGCTAACACAGTTGTTTTGGAATAGTTTTATGCATCAGAAGTTAGTTAATTTTTTACAAACCTTCTTATGGTACTGATTGTTTCTACACTGTTTTCCATGTAATGGTAATTATGTTATGTATGCTACAGTATGTTTGCATAGCTGTTACTTTGGATCTAAAAAGGACAGTACACTGAATTTTTTTTAATCTAATAAGTGTCTGTTGCTATAGGTTGAAGACTTTTCGTACCATCCTCATTTTGATCAAACACTTTTCTTGCTATTTTCGTTTAGATTTAAAATGTTGAATGATTTTTTCCTTTAGATTGAAGTGATTCGTGGTCTTGCACTTCTGAAAAAGGCAGCTGCAGTTGTGAACGTGGAGTATGGATTGGACAAGAAATTGGCCGATGCTATCGTGAACGCAGCTGATGAGGTTGGTTACAGAAGATTTTGAGTTGCAGGACAAAATGCAGCAGCAAACCACGAATGCTATAGCACACGAATTTGTTTCCACAAGTAGAACGTTTGTGAAGGCGCAAAAAATTCCCAACCTTTGCTCAACGCTTCAGATCATAATTTAACAATATCACATTCAACAGTAAATATCAATGCATGTATTGTATTGTATTTGTCAATTTATATAGCACCTGTTGCAGACCAAACTACTTAGAGGAGCTCTGAGCACGAGAACCCTGAGGAAATAGGAGAGTTTCAAGCAATGTACAGTAACATTAACTTTGGTATCTCTTTACTAAATATGTATAAATCTGACATATTGGATTATTATCTTCGATTTCATTTTTCCGTTTCATTTTATTTATTGTTCCCGAGGACAGCAGCATAAAATACAGTACATGAGACACATGTGGGATACAAGACAGAACCAGAAAGAACTACGTTCCACTTATTTGAGTTGCCTATGTCGTGTGGAATACTACCGTTATTTGAAATGATGAATAATTAACTTAATGTTTTTAGTCTAGCTGGACTTTAGCAAACAGAACCCTGCCTCTTAGTATCTTGCTATCATCATAAACATCTTTACTGCTCATTTTTGTGTAATGAATTATTGAAGCGTTCTTAGTAGCACTTGCATTTCTTCGCTAACGTTTGCCTGTCATGACGGTTTCACTTTCTGAGTACGTTCTCCTTGCATGTGATCGCTGGACCATTTCCCGAACGAGGCTGTGTTTTTGATTTGCAGGTGATTCTGGGCAAACTGGACAACCATTTTCCCTTAGTTGTGTGGCAGACAGGCTCTGGAACGCAGACAAACATGAATGAGGGCATGTTTTTGATTTGCAGGTGATTCTTGGCAAACTGGACAACCATTTTCCCTTAGTCGTGTGGCAGACAGGCTCTGGAACGCAGACAAACATGAATGTCAACGAAGTTATTGCGAACCGAGCGATTGAAATGTTAGGAGGTCAGATGGGGTCAAAGAAACCGGTTCATCCCAACGACCACGTCAATATGAGTCAGGTGGTTTATGACGTCATATATTTACAGAAATAACCTGCAGTGATTAAGCTGCCCTGTAGGGTTTTAATTTTTCCATGTGATTCCGCGGAATCGCATGTTTTTTCAGAAATAATCGGCATTGACGAAGCTTTGCCTTGTAGGGTTTCATTTGTTTACCTAAAGTACTTACGATCTATGGTTATTTAGAAAATTTCAAGAGATTTAGAGTTACCTTGGAAGAGTGACTGCTAGTCAAGGGTTTTGTTGGTTGGAACAAAATCATGATCGCACTGGTTCTTCATTTTTGGATGATCCAAGCTTTTGGTTAATCAGATTGGAATTAATCATCGATTGGCAAATTAGGTTGTTTAATTGAACGAGTGTCAGGGTCTATAGCCCACTTTCTGTTTTCGCTGATGTTTTATAGTCTTCAGTGTGTGGCTTGGATGTCTGATTGATGTGTGTATGTATATATGTATGTATATATGTATGTATGTTTGTGTATGTATGCATGTATGAGCGTGACTTGTATGTAAACTGTGCCAGTATAAAAATGCATGGAAACCAAAGCTTTGTCTTTGTATATAAATATATATTTACTTAAATATATCTCCACATAAATATGTCATTACATCCAGAAATTGTCTTAAAATGCACTTCTTCAGTTCTTTTAGATAGTCAGGCGTGCAGCACTTTTGTGATCTGTGTCACCTTGATACGTACATACATACATATGACCTATGAAATAAATGAGCACCATAAATTTATTAAAGTTTGGTCAACTTTGCTGAGATTTCATAAGTCTTGTGTTTTATCACTGCAGAGTTCAAATGATGCATTTCCAACGGCAATGCATATTGCCGTTTCTTTGGCAATTAGGGAGACCTTAATCCCGGGACTGAAGACGTTACATCATGCGCTACAGTCAAAATCGAAAGAATTCATGGGAATTATAAAAATTGGACGAACCCATACACAGGTAAATTCTACTCTGTAGCTCGGGGCTTTTGTAGCTTGTATGTTAAGAACTTGGTCATTGATATTTTACGAAAACTTCTTTTTCTAGAAGTTTCTTCTAGCTTCTTGTCCTTTCTCAGCCTCTATTTATCCAGCGATTGAAGACCAGTTCCAGACACCACCCACTGTAGCCGTTTGACTGCCTGCCTCTCTGACTTTTGGATCTTGACCAGGAACCAAACCCTTCTTGCCTATCGATTTTTGTTATGACTGAGCGCCTGTGAATAAGCTGGTTCCCGTGGCTTGAATTTCGTTGGTGCTGTAGAAATCTTGAATTTTACAATTACGATTTACGATTACGATTCTAGTCGATCGTGATCTTGTGTTGTCCAGTTGAAAGCTCCTCTGAGGAGTAATCTCGAAGTGGCACTATATAAATGTGCAGTTATGATTACGAAAACATCTTTTGTGTATCACGATGCTGTTAGTTGACCGGTTAGGAGCACCTCAGGAGTTCTGTACCAATGTGCAATTACAATTAGAAACACATCTTTTGAATGCATACATCAAGGTGCCTCTGTGCATGAGGATGCCGGTTAGCATACCGATCATAGCTTATTTCAGAGATTTTAATCTCGGGTTAGAATGTTCCATAAAGAGGGACCCTAAGTGGCTCGTCCTCCATTCAAACAGGCAGCGGTGGTGAAGGATCTCACCCAATGAATTCACTGAAAAATGAGCAGGGTCGAGGCCATACAGTCTCTATAGAAAACGTGCATTTTTACACTTATTTTTGTTTCAGGATGCCACTCCATTGACTCTAGGTCAAGAGTTCAGCGGATATGCGCAACAAATGTTCAACAGTATTGAGAGGATGCAGTCAACACTGCCAAGGCTTTATCAGCTGGCTGCAGGTAAACATAGGCTGTGACGAAATGATGACTTGTTTACCGCTTATGGCAGAAATTGAATGCTTTTTGCAATTCTTCTAGGACTACAAACAAGGAGATGCATCGTGTAGACGGGAATTTGTACCAATTACCTCCTCAGCGGCATTTCCGCGATTGCTGGAAAGTCTTTGTACACTGGAAACTTGTTGTAATGCCACCTGTTGAAGCCATATCATGTGCCAGCTTATAATGAGGCTGTGTCATGTTATTAAGCGGAAACTAATTTGGAATCCTTAGCTCTAACCATGTAATGTGAGAATGGAGTATTATCTTTAAAAGTCCCCAGGAGAAAACATGTAGGGCGCAGTGGTCTGTCGGCAATGCGTTTGGTCAGTGATCATGAGGTTGCAGGTTCGACTCCGTGTAATGACCCTTCATGTTGTTTGCGCACACGTGCCTCTGTCACCAAGCAGTATAATTTGGTACTGGCATAAGCTGGGAAGTAAATGGCAAGTCCTGCAATGCACTGACCCCGTGTCCAGGACTGTGGTATTCGTCCAAGGGCCTAGAAAAGGAAATGAGCGCTGCTCACGTCACATTTGTGGGATATGAAATCCTTTTCTTAATAAAATGCATGGCTTTAAGGCAGAAAATGTGTTCATGATGTTTATGTTATATGTGAAGTCAGTTAAGTCATCAAAATCTCTGGTGGGTAGGGGGTGGTAATTTTCTTCTCAATCTCGTTGATCCTTGCGGACAGCAAATGGCATATCGATGTCAAAACATGAAATACGGTTTTGATGGTTGGAAAGAAAGGCATCTAATTTTGAATTCTGCTTCGAGAGGGGAACATTTCTAAATTGTGTGAATTTTATTTTCACCAGGTGGCACTGCTGTAGGAACCGGTCTTAATACACGTCGAGGCTTTGCTGAGAAAACGGCCGCCAAAATTGCAGAGTTGACAGGTGTAGTCACTATTTCATGCTCGAAAACGTTTTGTTGTCTGCTAAGGTAGTAAAAAAACAAATCCAAATGTACTGAACAGAGGGAGGTGTTGACTTGTTTAACATGCACCACAATCGACTATCGGCTCGGAGTTGAAGGAAATTCTGCTGTTTTTCTTGTGATCTGCCACTTACCAACTTTGATTTTAACTTGATGGTTTTAACTTTTTTTTATAACAATTGCTGTTTATTATTATGTATGTTTTTGTGGAGTTTATCATTTGTTCAGTTGTAACGTGATACAGCAGTAATATCTGTTTATAAGCTGTTTGTTAATTGTAATAGCTGTTTATAATCTGTTTCCTTTGTATCCTGATAATAATAGCTGTTTATTGTCTGTTTCTTTGTATCCTGATAGTAATAGCTGTTTATAATCTTTTTCTTTGTATTCTGATAGCAATAGCTGTTTATTATGTTTCTTTGTATTCTGATAGTAATAGCTGTTTATAATCTGTTTCTTTTGTATCCTGATAATAATAGCTGTTTATAATCTGTTTCTTTTGTATCCTGATAATAATAGCTGTTTATAATCTGTTTCTTTTTATCCTGATAGCAATAGCTGTTTATTATCTGTTTCTTTGTATCCTGATAGCAATAGCTGTTTATTATCTGTTTCTTTGTATCCTGATAGCAATAGCTGTTTATTATCTGTTTCTTTGTAGCTGTTTATTGTCTGTGATTCGCCATTTGTTATATAGTGATAGCTGTTTCTGATCTGTTTTGCTGTTAGTTTGAATTCTCACAGGTGTATAATTTATATTCTAATACTGTTATGGGTTGATGTGTATTACATCTTAAAATGGTAGCAATTCTGTTCCTCTTCTGCTTACTTTCTGTTTAATAAAATATAATATTAACATCTTCTTTTGTAGCTGTTTTCTGTTGTTTTATCATTTCTTTTAATATCATTTCATTATTTCTTTTAATATCATTTTATTATTTCCGTTCTATAATTTTTATTGTCAGCAGTTTTCTGTAATTTCTTTTATAATTGTTTTACTTTTTCGACGATTTCAAGGACTCCCATTCGTCTCTGCCCCGAACAAGTTCGAGTCGTTGGCTTGCAATGACACGATGGTGGAAGTGAGTGGAGCCCTGAATGTTGTTGCCTGCAGCCTTATGAAGATTGCCAACGATATCCGCTTCCTCGGATCTGGACCAAGATGTGGCTTCGGCGAACTGATTCTTCCAGAAAACGAACCGGGCAGCAGCATCATGCCAGGTAAGTTAATGGCCGGTAATGTTCGATAGTCAAACATAATTAAATGCATTTATGCGGCTTCGCATTTACGCAGTTAAGATTCTAGGAGCAGCACGTGAGGGGCTACGCGTATGTACTTTATTGAAAGGTGCCCCGTTGTTTTGATGAATATCCTCGTGTTTGCCTCTCTGCCTTAAGATCTATAGTCTGAATAGTTTCTATAGAGAGAGCTTAACAAGTGTGATGCTTTACTTATATTTTTAACTTTTATATGTTTGTATGTTCATAAATGCAAATATATATAGTATGTGTGTAAAACATATATATATATTAAAATTACCCTATATATGAATGTCTAGTATGTGTGCATATATGTATATATATATATATATTAATATTATATTAATATTCTTATGTATAAATATAAATTAACCCTATATATGAATATCTAGTATACATATATATATGAAGCATGAAGTATATATATATATATACGCATGAAGCAGAAAGTCTATAGAGTACGTATATATATATACATGAAGCAGAGTCTATACAGTACATATATATATGTGTGTGTGTACTGTATAGACTATTTCTGCTTCATGTGTATACATATATATATATTTCATGCTTCATATATATATGTGTGTGTGTATATATATGTGTATATATATATATACACATACTGTATAGACTATTTCTGCTTCATGTAACTAAGAATCCATTATGTATTTATATATATAGAGAAGAATAGATATATGTGTATATATTGTGTATGTGCATTTATATACATACACAGTCTTTTATACTTGATGTAACTGAGAAGCTATTAATGACACACACACACACACACGATTATTTCTGCTTCAGTTTCTTATTAATACTTGCAGGTAAAGTGAATCCAACACAGTGCGAAGCCGTTACCATGGTAGCAGCGCAGGTCTTTGGAAACCATCAAGCGGTGACGGTCGGCGGTAGCAACGGCCATTTTGAACTGAACGTCTTCAAACCAATGATCGTCCGCAACGTCCTGCACTCGACCCGTCTCCTCGGCAACGTCTGCAAATCGTTTGCTGGTAACTGTGTTTCTGGAATCCAGCCAAACGCCGAACGGATTTCGAAGCTCGTCGACGAGTCGCTGATGTTGGTTACGGCACTCAATCCGCACATCGGATACGACAAAGCCGCCCAGGTCGCGAAATTGGCCCACAAAAGCGGGCTGACCCTGAAGGAGGCAGCAGTTCAATTGAACTGCCTGACCGCTGAGGAGTTTGACAAATGGGTCAAACCGCAGGACATGCTCAGTCCAAAGTAAGAGAAAAATCACCGGAGAAACGGAACTTGTTTCCTTCTTTATCGTGTCAATCAATCTGCAATGTTTCATTAAAATATCTGTGGTATCAGGATGTGGTCGGGTTGACCTTCTGACTCTCGTTCTGTTTTGTTTCGTCTTTGAAGGTTGTTGCTTTTGTCTTATCAAGGAGTTTGCTCAGTTGTATCAGTATGCCCTAGATGTCAGTATTACTTTGTTCCCTTCCTTCAAATCCTGGAGCCGCTGCATTTACTGCGACTAGAGTGATTATCGTTCATAGAAAGGTAGTAACGTAGTTTTCATCAAAACAATTACTCTATTTACTTTGTTATATTTATGATGTTCATATTCAGTTATTCTATTTACTTTGTTATATTTATAATGCTTGTATTCACGTTTTCAAATTTAGTCATATTTTGTCTTTACATTTCATGGGTCAGTTATACGTAATGCATCGTGCTACTTAAAAGTAAGATTGTTTTAACTTTTTACACGTTGTACAGAAATTCCTGCAGTATTATTAAATATGCCGATTTCTGTGATACAAAAAAACTGCTACTGCACAAAACTTACACTAGCATACAGTATCGATTATTGTAGAAATGACTAGTACAATCCATGAATGTCCACATATATACCATTTATATATATATATGCATGCAGTATGTACACACACCGAGACAGTAACAAATACGTAATACATCCGCCATTTCATACGTATCTGCATTCACATATATAGTTGAATACAATACATGCACGCATAAATATCAGGATACAGCTGTACAAAGTTCCGTGCCTCAGATTCATTTTGCGTATGTTGTAAGTGCTTTAAATAAATAATAAAATACTACATTATATTGTTGTTAGCAAATCTAAAGTATATTTGCATGTATACGAATTGATCCTGCATCGTATGTTACAGGATACTTGCACAGACGAGGCTCTTGTTATACTGTCATTGAAATTGTACAGATTTACGGGCATTTGAGTAGTTTATAAAAGGTGCTAGATAAATATTTGGATGCACACATGTATTCATTCGTACACAATTGAAAGTTGCGTGGGACGTTTCAGTCTGGGTGGCAGCAATTTGCGGATTTCGCCGGAACCAGATTCCAGTTTTTCGTTCTGAGTTTGTTTGGTGTGTTCTTGATTTAAACGTGCAAGTGAATAATGGAAAATTTATATCACATGTGGTAACGTGTGTGCCTTTCATTTGTGGCTCTGAACTATGCATAAATGCACGAGAATTATGATGAATATTAACTGTTAAATGTTAATTGTGCATCGGTGCACAAGGCATGAAATGTTGCACATGGATATCAGGTCAATTTTCTTAACATATGTTTCCGGGGATGGGAATCATTTGTAGTTAATTTGCAATGTTATTTTATTGAAATTGCAGTAGAAATTTTCTTTAGACACTTCAGATATTTGTAGTTAATTTGCAATGTCATGTTATTTTATTGAATATGCAGTAGAAATTGTCTTTAGACACTTCAAATATTGTGGCACGTAAGCAGAAATAGTAGACACTGGTGTATTTGCTTTTGTGACAATAAATCAAGTGGACGTGAAGAACCTTTTGATGATTTTAGCATTTTCTTATTGCAAGTTTTGAATGCTTTTGCTGAGATTCATGTTCAAGTTCCTTTGCAACAAATCCACCAAACAGGCAGTTGCAAGTTTTTGTTATGTTAGCAGGGCTTCAGATTATGTAATGTTATCTCCAGATTTCTCAGCACCTCACAGAAGCTGCTTCTGGAGTTTTGGCAACTCTTCGTTGTTGCTTGATTGAAACAAATCCGTAAGAGTGAGCTACGTTGGTCAGTCAGCTTCAGTGCCAGGTCAAAATCTTTGACCTGGAGATTCTGAGCCAGGGTGAACTCTTGGATAGAGTTTATCATAACACCAAGATTTCTAGAGTGCCCAACAAAAGCCCCGTCACGGGGATCAGCTTATTCACAGGCGCTCAGTTAAAACAGAATCGATAGCAAAATGGGTTCGGTGCCAGGTCAAGATCCAAAAGTCAGGCAGAAATGAGACTGGAGTGACGTGGCATTCGTAATCTGGTGCTGTGCAGCGGGGAAAACATGAAAATTGGCACATGTCTCATGACCTGATGTGCTTCGTTAACAATATCACCAATGACAATCACAGGGGCAGGGCAAGATTTGTAGGGTGTGGAAGCGGCTGCTGTTCACGAAACACCAGGCCACAAATGAACCCTTGATCTCCAGATTCCCAAAATTACGGTCCCGCTTTACATTTTACTTTAGGTTTTAATATGCCAACAAAATTGGTCATTAACTAAAGATGTTGTGGTTTCTTTGGAAGCTCCTGGCTTCCCTTATCCCCATATCGGAAAACCCAGAGCCCAAGAACGCAAAGGAATGTGGAACTTTCTCCTCTTCGGGTTCAGACTACTAATCGCCATAAACAGACATCATTGGTTCAGACTGCCTCCCACTCTACACAGTTTCTCCATACATTTTGTCCCTGCCCATGGGTCTCCTCCCCCACTGTTGCCAACCCAAAGTCTTCCTAATCTTACTTTCCGGTTCAATTCCAAATGCCATCCACCATAGCCGTCTGACTGTCAACCTGCCTGACTCGTGGATCTTGATCTGGAATCGAACCCTTCCTGCCTATCGATTTTGTTTTGACTGAACGCCGGTGAATAAGCTAGTTCCCGTGATTTAGCTTTCGTTCGGCGCTGTAGAATCTCGAGCTTACCACTACGATTACCACTGCAGAAGGTGGAAACTGAAGTAAACTGGCCTACTGTTATCAGTTTCAACTGAAAAAAACCGAGAAAAGTTCGAAAGATTTAAATCTACAGTATACAGTTAGGTAAAAGAGATATATCCCAATAGTAGGTCACATTGTATTATTGTACTAAAACCTCTAATTCCATCGGCTTGTTAATGTCGCAAATGACCCAACTGTCCTTGGCGTTCGCTTGAATTTCTTTAGACCATAGATCCATGAATAGTCAGTCGGTGAATCATTTTGCTGCGTGGGACGCCATAAACAGCGAACTGACGTTATGGAAAAAACCGAACCTGCGCCTGGATTCCCTGCCAGTTACAATACAATACAATACAACTTATATTTATAACGCGACTTAATAAACAATGTCTTACTCAAAGGCCGCGTTACAACATAATAATTAGTTATGTACTGAGAGAATAAATGAGTCAAGTTTTAATTTAAAAGTATCTATTGAAGAGCATCTTCGAATAGATTCAGATAAAGAGTTCCACTCAGCTACTTCAAGCATTCTTTTACCAAACTGTAGGTTTACTATTCTGACTTCAAAGTCCCCTTTTGAAGCCAAACGCAATCTTCTTCTGGACTCAGTGAAAGTACAAGGTTTAACTAGAGAGGACAGGTAGGACGGGGCAGAGCCTGACATAATTTTGAACATAAATAGACAGATTTTGAAAGATATGCGGGCCTGAATGGTAACCAATGAAGTTGTTGTAAAGAATGAGTAATGTGATCTCGAGGGCCAAGGCTTTTAACTAGGCGAGCTGCAGCATGAATAACAGAGGTAAGTGGTGAGAGGGTAGATTTAGGTAAAGCATAAAGCACTGAATTGCAATAATCAATTCTGGATAGCATAAGTGAATTAACCAGGACATGAAGGCAATGCTCATTAAGACAGCGTTTAATCTGATGTATCCGTCGTAGGTGGAAGAAACAGGCTCTAGATATGGAGCTAATATGGTGAGACATGGAAAGTTTGCTATCCAAAAAGACACCAAGGTCACGAACTACATTCGAGGGTAGTATGGAACAGAAATCATCTATTTTCAGAAAGAGAGTCTGCAAATCTAAATTTGATCGGGACCGACGATCGAACCAAATCAATTCCATCTTACTTGTGTTTAATTTCAGGCGCATGGAAGCACACCAGGATTGTATCTCATGGAAACAGGCAATAAGTTTAATTTTTGAACTTTCAAGGTTAGAAGTGGAAAGTTTTATGTAAAGTTGGGTGTCATCAGCGTAAATATGGATAGAAATACCAAACTTAAGCGCAATCTTGGAGATATTGGAAGTGTATAGAATGAAAAGCAGTGGACCAAGAATGGAGCCTTGGGGGACACCAAAAATTAAATTAGTAGTCTTAGAGAATTTGCCACCAAAGTAAACATTTTGAGTCCTAGAAGAGAGAAAAGAAGAGTTCCAAATAAGTGCAGATGATGAGATACCAAATTGTAATTGAAGGATCTGAAGCAAAATATCGTGGTCAACGCAGTCAAATGCGGCACTAAAGTCGAGGAGGAGAAGAACTGCTATAAAACCAAGGTGAAGAGCCGAGACAATGTCATTGTAAACCTTAAGGACAGCAGTTTCAGTAGAATGATATCGTCTAAATCCAGATTGGATGAGAGGGAGTAAATTATGAGATTCAATAAAGTTAGAAAGGTGCCGATGAGCAAAGTGTTCAACAAGCTTAGAAATAAAAGACAGATTAGAGATTGGATGGTAGTTAGCAGGTTCTGATTGGTCAAGTCCAGGTTTTTTATGCGTGGTCGGATAATGACCTGCTTATGTTTACCAGGAAGCGTGGACTGAGAAAAGGAGGTATTAATGAGAAGGGTTAATATGGGTGCAAAGACTGAAGAGTTTTGAGGAGCCAAACAGGTGCAGAGTCGAGTTCACATTGTTTTGTAGAAGAACCAGCAAGTAGTTTTCCTACATCAGAAGAAGTAATTTCATCAAATGCAACAAAAGAGTGTAGAGGAGGCGGCAGATGTGAGAGATTAGGTGGAGGAGAGTCTTCTGCTGAGTCGTGAATATTGGCAGTCTTTTCGACGAAGAAATCCAGCAGTTATCAGATGTAAGGGAAGAAGATGATGAGTCGGTCGGAGGAGAAAGCAGTGAATGTAAGCTCTTCCAAAGAGTCTTACCATTAGTCATAGCCTCATCAATACTACGGCGGTAGTAGCAGAAGCGCTTCTGTTGGAATAGACGACATTGAAGACAAATCTGAATACGCCATTATTCCTCTTTCAAAGTGTCAGATGGTGCTTTTAAGTAGATCCTCTCAAGTTTGCGAGTGAGCTTCTTTGAAGCAGAACAATCGCCATCAAACCAAGGACGGTTCACGTCTTTACGTATTGTTACTTTCTGAAGAGGAGCATGTTTGTTCAGCAATTGTGTCATGGTAGTATCATATAGGGAAAAAGCTGTTTAGCCTCTATATTTGCAGCAGCTGATGTATCAAAAGCCGTATGATCGAAGTATTTGTACGATCGACGAAGAGTAGTTTGTCGAGATATAGGTGGGGTACGATGTTGTATATTGAAGCCAATAAGAGAGTGATCCGAGTAGGTGGGTGGGGAGATGACAATGTCATTGACTAGAGTATCAGAACTGCGAGTGATAATAACATCCAGAGTGTGACCAAACTGATGAGTAGGACCACTCACTAGTTGTATCAGACCATGAGCGGAGAGTAGTTGATTGAAATGTTTCACATTCCGATCATTTAATTGATCAATATGAATATTAATGTCTCCAAGAATGAGGATCTGACATGTAAAATTAGAAGTAAACAGAATGAGATTAGCGAAGTCATCGAAAAAAGCCGATGTGATGTTTTCTGATCCAGGACGGTAGAAAACGATGATTAAGATGTGTACGTCACGGAAGGTAAAGTATGAGGCAAGGCTTTCAAATGTTTTGTAGATTCCAGAGCCTTTTGTAGACACTTGAAAATGGTCTCTATAGATGACGCAGAGGCCACCTCCTAATGGTCCTGATAGAATTTGAGCACTGGTTGAAATTGGTCGAGCTTTTTCAAAGAATTTGTATGAGGGAGGTGTAGAAGCAATAAGTCCTGGTGAGAAAGACGACTCATGAAAAGTTTCAACTATCGCAAAGATGTCAAAACTATCGGAGATGATACAGTCCTGAATCGACGCTGATTTATTAGTTATTGATCGGGCATTCCAGGAACCGATTCTACATCCAGGAGATACTTGAGGTGAGTAGAAGGAGGTGCAGGCTTAACATACAGAAGTTGACGTGGGTGTTGAGTTTTCCTTTGTTGAATTTTCTTTTGTTGGTCCTTGCTTAATTTTAGATAGGAAATGTTGCTGTATGGAGTTCTGGAGGACATCAGAATAGGAATCGGACGAGGGTGATTTAGATTCCATATAGAGAGACGAAAAATTTGCTTTCTAGTAGTACGCGTCGGTTTCTGTGCAGACGACCGAAGAGAGAGAATGCCTGAAGCTGAATAATTCAAAATTGGCATACCAGCCAATATTCTTTATTCTTTATATGTATGTTCTTTCGTAATCCCAAGGCAGTTAATTTTCTTTATTCTTCACATAATATAAATCGAAGATTTCTGAAGTAGTTATTCTTTCGTAATCCCATAATTTCTGGAGCAGATCAAATATTTAGTAGTTCTTTCATAATCCCGAGACAGAATCCCACGACAAAAGGAAATAAACGGAGCGTGATGGGCGATAATAGACGTTGTTGACGTTACTGAGCAATAAATTCTAAGTAATAAATCCAGGAAAATTGACAGCAGACGAATATAAATCGGAACACTCAAACATAAACGATGAGTGAATAAGATTATTCAGTTAAGCTAGATCGGTAGAAATTTTTAATTAATAGCGGAAGATAATAGCTAGGAAATAAAAACACGAGCGCAGAGACGTGCGCCGCTAATAATATCTCCTTGGAGTTGCGTCTTCAAGGGGTTTCTTCTAAAGGCGCTACACAATTGCCCAAAGTGACGTCGAAGGACCCTACGCTGAGCAGAAGTGAATTAAGTGGAGAAAATGCATCCAACCAGGATAATGTTTGAAACAGTGAGCGGTATGAGTGAAATGAAGCAGAGCTAGGGAAGGAATTTTCTCTATACTTTGGGAAATTACTTTAGGAGAGCTTTCCCTTTCATGCCGCCGCTGAGGTAAGTTTTCCGCCTTAATACCTCTACAAATTCCACACTGCGGAGCACTTAAGTAGACCAAAGCCTGCCAGCATGTCCATGGACATTTGATGGAACCCATAAGGGTCATGTAATCGTAATCTATTCGTAAACTCCAGACATTTCTACAGCGCCCAACGAAAGCCAAGTCGCAGGAACCAATTTATTCACAGGCGCTCAGTCAAGACAAAATCGATAGGCAGGAAGGGTTCGGTTCCAGGTCAAGATTCAGGAGTCATATGCAATATGGGCCCCATGTGGGCATGCTGGCAGGGAAGTAAAAGAATTTCTATGGCTCCTGGGCCCTGTCGAATTTAAGTAAAGAGTTCATTACAGTTTTTATACATAAACTAGAGGTTCATTCAGTTTGCAGTACTTAATCGCCTTCATCTGGAACCGACTCTGACCCTACCTACATATCGATTTTGTTTTGATTGAATGCTGCGAATAAGCTGGCTCAGTTACGATTCAGTTACAAATTGGACTGACCCCATAAAAATCAAACGCAAAGAATAATCGATGCTATTTCATCAGCGCCAAACAAAAGCAGTCTGCAACCCATCCAATTTATTGAATCGCATAATAATGTAACTGTTGCATGCAAGCCAACTTAGGCAGGCTAACATAATTTTCAAAGTTTGAGATGGTCTCGAAGTCCAAAGCGTCCGGACAACGGCAAAGATTAAAGTCTCTAATCAGTTAAGGTTAACAAACAGTCTGTGATAATCTTAGGCCTAATTCGTGCGGCCCAGTTTAGACAATCGCGCCCATATCGTCCGTTTCGTGGGATTCGTGGAAACAACTCACGGATGTCGGGCGAAAACGTAAATTACCAGCAATCCGCTCCTCACTCTATCCAACGGGTGAGTTAGCCTTCCCAACTTTTGGGTCAAGGTTTTTACTTCCCCATTCATGCGCACAGCGGCGCCTTCAGATCGTCCGCCACCTTGCGTCGCTGAATCGCTGCAAATACTGAGGACTGGACATCAGACTACTAGTCTGCGTACAGCAGCGCATTCGCTCGCGGCACATGAAAGGCAGGTTGCTGACAGCATAGGACCTTGAGAAAACGTATAATCGCACTGGGGAAAAATACAGTCTACGTTCCTCTTGTACACTTACAAGAAAAACTAAAACCTGTGTCATAGTCGTGACTAATTACAGGATTAACGCCAGTGCGAGCGTTTCTGGTGTTACTGGTTCCTATCAATCTTTTATGGGTTGTTTATGAACATCCCACTCGGTGCGATTTAGCCATTAGCAGACCTTGACTAAGCGGCGCGGCGTAAGGCGAGCGTGTCTGCTGTGTCGTCTATGTTTAGATGCGCCAGTCAAATGCGGAGTAATCTTCACGTGGGTTGAGTTATATTATTGTTTAAGCGAGGAAATATCGTTATTTTATTCAAATTCTGCGTAATTCACCTTCGTCAGAGGACGCTGTTCGATCGTACGAAGTACTGATGGACGGCGCAAAGTCTTCGCACCGTGAGAAATTCGCCAAGATGTCAAAAAGCAGGCGAGAAAATCTCGAAGTGCAAAGGTAGGGGTGTTTTATTTACGCGAACGGTATGTTTACAGGATGGGGATTATTGGTGCGCAGATGTTATTTTGCCTTTCGTTTTTGGGCTAATCGCAAATGAGTTGATGTAATTTTTAAGAGTTTTTTGTTGTAAAGGTTGACGTTTTTATTGGTCGGAGTTTGAGAGCGTTTTGCGTGATCATTGTCATTGGTGTTTTCTATGTCCTTGAACTTCAATTGAACCGGTTGGAGTGCGGCATCATTAGCACATATCCTGTGTACTTCGAGTCCAAATTTTATCGTGTTTCATAAAGGCGGTTCATAATAAACCAAGTAGGCTGTTGAAATGTGTCTGCATCTCTTCCGAGAGCCCTTGAATGGGTACAGAGCACTGAACCGAACCCTTTTGCCTATCGATTTTGTTTTGACTGAGCACCTGTGAATAAGCTGGTTCCCGCGACTTAGCTTTTTTGTTGAGCGCTGTAGAAATCTCGAGATTACGATTACGAGTGTATTACCCAAGCTGTACTACATGAACGATTGCGGTGTTTTAAAGCTATATATCCGGACAATGCAGTGGATTCTTCAGAAAATATGGGCTTGTAACATTAACACCTGTATTGCAGGAGCTGAGTGCAGTCTGACAATTTTTGAGGCCTGCTGTTGATACAAACTTCGGCTTCAGTTACTTAGTCTCTCTCCTACCCAGTCTCGCAAACGCCTGAAATCCTTTTTGTTTGTTCAAGTCGGGAGCGCCACTGTTTCCTGAGTGGTGCTTTATAAATGTTCGTTTACAATTACAATTGCAAACTTGACTCCACAAGAATACTGTGTGTTCAGTTTGAACTGAACAAACTAGACCGTGTAAAAATCTGTTCCGTTTTTCATTTTAAAGTGATTGCTGTGGCATTGTTTGCTGTCCAACTAAACGGCCCTTTAACATCTGGGTCACTGTTCTGAGGAGTTACCGTAAAGTCACTGAAACCGATTTACATGTTACCTTTGCTCTTACTTATCTAATCTGGAATCTTCTGTAGCACCGTTATCGTAATGCCAGTTGTTGGTAGCTTAGTATCAAGAGCTGAACCTTTCCTGCCTGTAGATTTTGTTTTGACTAAGCGCCTGTGAACAAGCTGGTTCCCGCAACTTAGCTTTCACTGGGTTTGGGTCTGTAGAAAGTTCGAGTTTATGATTGCGATACTTTGAAGAATAATAAGGTGTTGATGACTGCCTGCCTCTTGTATCTTGATCTGGAACCATTTCTAACCCTCCTGCCTGTTGATTTTGTTTTGGCTGAGCGCCTGTGGATAAGCTGGTTCCTGCAAATTAGCTTTCTTTGGGCGCTGTATAAATCTCGAGTTTACGATTATGATTACGATATTTTAAAGTATAATAAGTTGTTGGTGACTGGATCTTGATCTGGAACTGTTTCTAACCCCCTCCTGCCTATCGATTTTGTTTTGACTGAGCGCCTGTGAATGAGGTGGTTCCCATGAGTTAGCTTTCGTTGGATGCTGTACTGTTCTTTTCTATTGCAAATGTTCTGTTCTATTGCAAATGTTCTGTTCTATTGCAAATGTTCTGTTCTATTACAAATGTTCTGTTCTATTGCAAATGTTCTGTTCTATTGCAAATGTTCTGTTCTATTGCAAATGTTCTTTTATATTGCAAATGTTCTGTTCTATTGCAAATGTTCTGTTCTATTGCAAATGTTCTATTCTGTTACAAATGTTCTGTTCTGTTGCACATGTTCTTTTATATTACAAGTGTTCTGTTCTATTGCAAATGTTCTGGTCTGTTGCAAATGTTCTGTTCTATTGCAAATGTTCTGTTCTACTGCAAATGTTCTGTCATATTACATTTACATTTCCCTGAGTATATGTTCAGAGCATGAGTACATATGTACTGAGTATATGTCTTGGGGATTATGATAATGGCTCTATAGAAGTCACTAGATTGGATTGGTTTAGTCCAAATAGATACACGGCATGTCCAAGTTGAGCCTTTCCCAAGATGGATGGATAACGACAATGAGCAAGCAGTTAACCCACAGCTGCTTAATTGCCGGGGTTGATGAATGTCATGGTTCTTCTTCTTCTTCTGGTTTCCCTCTCCTTTGGGTGCTAATCTTCCTCTTTCAGCCTGCTGTATCCATCCGTCATCATCCAGTCCAGCAGCATCTGTCTGGGTCTTCCTCTTAATAATAATAATAATAATAATAATAATAAGACAATTTATATAGCGCCGTAACTTGGCTGAGGCCGAAGAAAAGGGCGCTGTACATAAGTTCAGGCGACAATAGAAAATTAACTACAGTCATACGATGATTTAAGTAGAAACGTTTTAAGCCCTTTCTTAAAGTTATCCAAGGATGGAGCATTCTTCCTCTTGTCCTCTTCCTCCTCCGTGGTTGGATAGGGGTATGTTCAGCCCTGTAGTGTAACGTAGTTCATTTTCTGCAGGCTTTTTATGGTGCATGCTGATTTTGGATTAAGGTAAATGTACTCAGTTTTCTATAGCGACTGTATGGTCTCGACCCAGATCATTTTTCGGTGAATTAATCGGGTGAGATCCTTCGCCACCACTGCCTGTTTGAATGGGTGCCACGCCATTTAAGGTCTCCGTGTATGGACCGTGCTAGCCTGAGATTCACATCTCTGAAATATGCCACAGCCAGGATGAGGACCGGCATCCTTATGCTCAGAGGCTCCTTGATGTACGCGTGTAGGTCACCAGGACAGGAGGTGAACTTGAGCCTCTTTCTGTATGTTTATGTGCTGGCAAGTGCTGCTTGTCTTCTAAGATGCTGACCCAGGGTTGAACAATAGTAGTTGGACTGACACACTACCTCAGAGTAAGTGATGGGGGTTAAGTAGTGTTAAGGGGCTGTAGAGGCCAGATGTGGTGCCCACTTTCAGTCTGCCCTAGTGGCTGTGTGTGTGTGTGTTTATGTATGTGTGTGTGTGTTCTATACCCCTCTGTTATGTTCTCGAAAGGTGCTACATAAATAACCAGAAACACGTGCAGATAAACTCTGAGGTCGCTTTATCTGTTCATAAAACATGTTGGAGAATAAATGAAGAAATGATGAACTAATAAATGTAATTATAGGAGGAAACGGCATACCTGCCTTTCCAATATCCATTTTTGCCGTCGGCAATCTTTCTCGTCTTGGCAGTCCTTTTCGTCTTGGCAATCTTTCTCGTCCTAATTATAGAGCTGCGTCTTGGTTTCCTCCATACCTGGCCGCAGAACCTTTCACTCTGCCGCGCAAGGTAATATGCGTGCCCCGTTGGCCAGGGCTTCCACAGTCCAGCGTCGAAGCCTCGCTGTGGTTGGTCCGTCTTCGAGGACAGGTCGCCTAGTAACCTACGAGATGAATACTTCGTCTCTTGGTGTCGTTTTTCTGTAGTCCTTGAAACCTGTTTTGTTTGATTGTGGCCTTGTGTTGTCAGCTCTGGATCGCCCCTGAGGAGTTTTCTCTTGAAGTGGTGCTGTATAAATTCATGGTTATGATTATGATTAGTCGGAGGATTTTCGGTACGACAGCGTTTCCCTACTATTAAGTAATTTAATGAAGATTCGGATAGTAATAATAAGATGTTTTATAGAACGCTACAAAGTCATTTAATGAAGATTTGGAGAACAGTAATAGGATGATTTATAGAACGCTAATTAGTAATTTAATGACGATTTGAAGAATAATAATAAGATTTATAGACCGCCGTAGTACGGCCGAGGCCGGGAAATGGTCACGATATCGGATTGGTTAAAGCACTCGGCTTGTATGTAGGTCATGGTAGCCGATTGGTTAGAGCGCTCGGCTTGTATGTAGGTCACGGTAGCCGATTGGTTAGAGCGCTCGGCTTGTGAGTACAGGTTCGAGCCTTTCATGAGATGGTTACTGTGTAGAGACCTCGAGCAAGTCCTTCACTCACAATTGGTCAGCGCCACTGACTGATGCTCAGTCATTAGATAGTGGCGCTTAATAAATGCAGCAATAACGAAAAAGAATGCATTGAATCCACACCAGCCAATGACAGCGGTGACAATGAAACCAACCGAATGGTGCGGTAACCTTTACTTAAGAAAAAACTAGTTAGGTTATAGTAAAAGAGCAGTAACGCGGAAATGTTGTACAATGTTGCTCTGGGTTGCATGTACAACCTAATTATAATTTTAAGTTGCACTGTGTTGCACTTTTATAAGTTTAACCTTAGTGCAGTTTTAAATGACCTGTTGTGCAGTGTTGCACTCGGTTATGAGTGCAACCTTCATGCAGTTTAAATGATGTACAGTAAATGCAGTTTATATGGCAGTAGAATCTGCTCATTGCTCTCATAATTATCGTCTTCTCTAAGGCCTACCCCACAGCAAAGCGTTGCCAATTCCACAACACCCTGCCAGGCGTCTCTGTTCTGAGTTTGGCTCCAGGTCCTGTGTAGCCCGAAATTCGTAATCGTAATCGTAAAGTCGACACTTTTACAGCGCCCAATGTAATCTTGGTCGTGGGAACCAGCCCCCTTCACAGGCGCTGTGTCAAAAGAAAATCGATAGGCAAGAAGGTTCGGTTCCAGGTCGAGATCAAAGAGTCAGGCAGTCAGACGGTTATACGGTGGGTGGTGTCTGGAATTTGATCTGCAGGATAGATAAGGGCAAGAAGAGGAATCAGGATAGGATCTGCGGAAGAGGAGTGTTTTCAGTTTTGAGTGGAAGACCTGCGCGGAGATTGCAAGGGTGAAGTGATGGCGAGTTCATGTGATGGATCAGATAATTGTCGAGATTCAGCGGGCGCTGGTCGTACTCCACCAATCTTGTCCATGTGGGGTGAGGGCGTCCAGCAGGTCGCTTCCAACCTCACGTGGGGCCAAATATCACGGCTTGTAGAGCTCTGGCACGGCCCTGTTTGCTGTCAAAATGTGACTTGTGCAAAGAGCAGGAGCCTGCTTGATTGGATCATCTCCGACGGGATCGTGCATCGTGCGTCGATTGACTTCCACGTTGGTAACGTGATCCGTATAGGGAATGGGCAGGATTTTCCAGTGTTTAATAACATCTTGCGGATGCCATTGGCCGTTAACGTCGACCTTAGTTTGGTAGTCGAGAGCGTAACCATCGCAGCGATTCGTGACGTCGGAGCGGTTCGGGGTTATATAAACCGTGGAGGAAAGCGAGTTAAAGGTGTCGAAGCACAACCCATTATTTGTAAAATAGAAATGTAAATGTAGACGTATTTCTAGAGCGACCGTATGGCCTCGACCCTGCTCGTTTTTCAATGAATTAATCGGGTGAGATTCTTCAGCACCGCTGCTCGTTTGAATGGGCGCCACCCCTTTGTTTTAGTATTCAGTGTTTAACGACATCTTGTGGCTGCCGGGGCCGATGACGTCGACCATTCCTTGTTCAGCTGAGCTGCTTGGACATTTGCGAATGAGCGAAATGTACTCTCATATAGCATCAGTAAAATGCGATTTAAAAGTATTTAAGCATAACCTTATAATCTGTATTAGTTTTCAGTGTTTAACGACATCTTGTGGCTACCAGGGTCGTTGTCGTCGATCGTAATCGTATCGTAATCTCGAGATTTCTAAAGCGCCCTACGAAAGCCAAGTCGCGGGAACCAGTATATATAAATGTGATTGCTCTGACTGAGCGTCCACATATAAAAAGTTCAGTTTTACACTGCATTAAATTTTAGTTAAATTCGTATTGTTATTTTATTAACCAGCAAAATAAGTGCATGTAATACGCCGTGATGGAGCAAGGCCAAAACATGTGTCATGAAAATGTGTTGGCAGGAGTCGGTAGACAATTGCGTCAGAGCCACTGACAGCCCATAGCTAAAGCACATGTTTCAGTTACATCATAACCGTGTGACATATACATGTATAAGTAACTAGGAAAATTACTAACTTACTTACGCGCCCTCGATCTGTTGTCTAGTTTGCGTCTTATTGGACCATTCGCCCGATATTAGGTTCTGTAACATCATACTTGTTTATCAGGTCATGTTTGTTCTAGATTTTGGTCAAGGCCACTGTTTCGCGAGAAACAAAAAACAGATTTTCCAGAAACAGATTTTGGGGTATAGGTCTGACGAGTAGGCCTACAGAGAAAACGAAAATTCCCAGGTGGCGATATAAATCTGGTGTTGCCAACGTACCCTGTCTACTGTCTGGCTGAAAAAGCTCGATGCTTTAGGGGCTGTTTAACGATGCCGCTGTTATCCGTCTGTGCCGGAGAAGGCTATGGCGGCCGTTCCAGTTTCGCGGCTCATTTTTCGCCAAACTGTACCACGACCTGAATCAGTTTAGTTCCGAAAGCAGGCAATAGTTCTTGTTCGGTGTTGGTGAAATTTGTCATTGGGTCGACACAACGAATAACTAACTAACCGCCGAACGTGCTTGGCGCCTGGGCAGCGGTGCCGCCGGGCGGCGCGCGCTGCGGCCCTTGCTACCTACCCGGCTGGCAGGCCAAGCGGGCTGGTCCGCTGCTAGGCCAGCTGTTTTTCGGGAGGCCGAAGCCCGGAGCTGGCGCCGAGGTTGTTTTTGTCTCTCGTAAACGGGTCAAGGTTTTGACGTTTGCATGAGGAGCTCGGTTATTTATATCTGTGTTTTGTCCGCATGTTTTCGTACAGGCGTCCGAACGGCGCTCATCGATTTCGAATAGTTTTGGGTCTAGGACCCATGCAATTTCGAAATTTAGGAAGACAAGGGCCTGGATAGATTTTAACTGAACGGTTAGGTACGCAGGCTCAGGCCTCTTTCGCAGCGGAGTTCTGCTGGGCTCTGCAATTTTGGTCCAGAATGAGACCTTGGCCTGTTTTAAAATCAGAACAGCAGCCTGGGCGGTGTTTCATTTAATCGTAATCGTAATAGTAAACAGCGCCCAACGAAGGCTAGCCAACTTATTCACAGGCGCACAGTCAAAACGAAATCGATAGGCAGGTAAAGCCAGATTCGATTCCACGTCAAATATCATGGCAAGATCAAGGGTCAAGGGTCAGGCACTGAGTATCATGAGTGACCAAAAAAAAACAAGTGAAGTGATGCTGGAAGCAGATGGAGTAACGAGATACCTGATTGAGTCGGTGAAGACTGGAAAATTGAGGCATGAGATGAGAAAAACAATTACTTGGGAATGAGCCTTTCACATAGAATGTCACCGGATAAATTAATTGAAAAATGAGCAGGGTCAAGGTCGTAGATCGCTGTAGAAAATTGTGCACTTTTACATTTACATTTTACAATAAAAAAATAGGAAAATGCAATACAATAAAAATAAAATAGAAAAATGTGCACTTTTACATTTACATTTTACAACAAAAAATAGGAAAATGCAATACAATAAAAATTACAATAGAAAAATGTGCCCTTTTACATTTACACTTTACAATACCTGGATGCCGTGGAAGAGGACATCCAAGAATTCATGGATGGATAACAGCGAGACCTGAGCTGGACTGGCATGGAAAGCTGTAGCACATTTGGCAAGCACAAGAATGAGTGGAAAAGGATTTTTCGCAGTGCAAACAGCTGCCGAAAGAAGATCCTTAAGGACAAGATCAGTGACATTTGGTAATCGCTGTCTAACAGTAAACTCCATCTGACGTGATGTCACGAAGTATTTACTGTAGATGCTCTTGAGTCTGAACTCTGAACATGACAGCGAAAGTCCACGCCAGGGCATGTCGTCTCCAGCTACTTTGGCTTATCTTTAAACATTTGTTCTTAGCGATTCTTTGCGCTCTCAGCAGCAGATCGAGCGCAGAGAACTTTTGATCAGCTGCCTTCCTTTTTATCTGCTATTGTTGGAATTAAACGTGCACTCGTTACGTGCTTCGTGAGCGGGGCCTAATCAGTGTTTCATTTCAAGGTTCAACATCTTGTGTCTTGTGATTATGAGTCTGGGCCCTGGTGACGAAGAAAAAATACAGAACATAACTAAATGACGGTTAAATTCGAATGCCTGCTACTAAAATAAATTGATGACTGTTTGATTCTGGAAGAACATACGTGCCCACACGCACGCATGCACACAGTGGGGTTCGTTGTGCAATGGTATGATCTCTATGATTTTCACTTCTTTTATGCTGGTGACACCTAGCATCAGTTTTTGAAACTGCCTTAGAGGAAGTTGAGTGAGTATGTGTTAAACCAGTCAGTTACATCATAAAGTGCATTACAGATGATGATGTTATTGTTGTGATAATGGGAGACTGCGAGCATTTGCAAAAACTGATATTAGATGTCGCCATCAGAAGAAAAAGTGAAAACCACAGAGATTTTAGACTATTTTTGTGGCTTCCACGAGCCTCCAATGATATCTAACCTAAAAACATTATAAAATTTTATACCAAATGGCTATTATTCAACATGTTGTTAGGAGGGATATACCCATCAATGTACATAACTTTATGATAATGGGAAAGATATTATTGGGTACAGGATCTTTGTCTCTCAGTTCAGATGTGACTAATGTCTGTTTTCCGGTTGTTTTTGTTAAAACTGCATAAAAAGAAGTCCACGCCAGCTGTGGTTTGTGGTGCAATTCCACTCTTTTCCACTCTTTTAAGGCATTCAGTAATAAACTCCTGCCAGAATTACAAGTTTTCTGATCCATCATATGAACTCGCCCTTTGCAGTCTCTGTGCAGGTCTTCCACTCGAAACTGAAAACACTCCTCTTCTGCAGATCCTATCTGGATTCCTCTTCTTCCCCTAATCTACCCGGTATCCTACCGATCTTATACCAAACACCACCCACTATAATCGTCTGACTGCCTGCCTGCCTGCCCGACTATTGGATCTTGACCTGGAACCGAACCCTTCCTATCTGTTGATTTTGTTTTGACTCAGCGCCTGTGAATAACCTGGTTCCCGTGACTTAGCTTTCGTTGGGCGCTGTATAAATCTTGAGTTTACGATTATGATTATGATGATCTTTTTCAGATGTGCATTTATGACTCACTGTTGTGAACACGGACTTCTTTCTGTGCTGCTTGTCCATCTTGTAAACACACACACGCAAACACACACACGCTTACACACACACGCTTACACTCACACACACGCAACACACCCATACACCTCGGGGTTGAAAACAGCAACTGAGGCGACCCACTGCCTCAGAGTAAGTGGTGGTGGTGGTGGTGTTGGAGCCTCGTTTAGCCCAGATGTGGTGCCGGATTTCAACCTCTTTAGTGGCTGTTTGACAAGGTGACACAGTCAGCTCTCAAGGCCACTTCGTTTGTTTATAGGCTTCAAGGAAGTTGTTGAAAATGCAAATCCCATGTGTCGTATATATTGTACTTTTTGAATATTTTATGAGGTGCAAGAGATGTCCTTCAGCTGCGATTAAAATTGTTTGTTTTTCAAAGTTCTTATAAGTGGACCACAGGGATGTGTGTGCTCCACCGCTTGCAATTTCTGCATCGGCCTCTAACTCAAAACTGCTCCTCTTTCACAGATCCTATCCTGACACCCCTTCTTCTTCTTATCTATCTCTCTTCTCCAACCCCAAACACCACCCCCATAGCTGCCACGCTGTCTCTCCATCTGACTTTTGGATCTTGACCTGGAACCGAACCCTTTCGCCTGTCGATTTTGTTTTGACTGAGCGCCTGTGAATAAGCTGGTCCCCGTGGCATGGCTTTCGTTGGGCGCTGTAGAAATCTCGGAATAACGATTACGATTCAAGGTCTTGGTCTTCGATGCTAGGCTTTAACCTTTACTAACTGCACACAAGTCGTCTTTCTGGGTTTGAAAGTGTACTTGTATGTTTTTGAAATGTATGCAGTTTTTTTTCCACAATTTTTATGCATCAAGCAATTGACAAAAGTCTGCCTCATTAAGTGCTTCCCATAAAAGAAGCTGACCTTGACGTCAAGGTGATGGGCTGCTAAATTAAAAGTAACATCTGCTAGCTGTTACAATGATTGTATTTGAGTATATGTCAATATATGTTCGAGTATATAATTATATGTATCTTATGCATGTCATGTGTCTGGTGTGTGCTCAGGCATTGTTTTCTGCTGCTAGACAGTAAGGCAGCATTATAAGTGGACCATAGAGATGTGTGTAGGTCTAGGCCATGATGGCTGTGCCTGGTCACCAGACAATATGTGTCTTTGACCACACTGCTCATATTGTTTGTGAGGCACTAGATAAATTCCACATATGTACACATACATACATACATACATACATACATACATACATACATACACACACACACATACATACATACATACACACACACACATACATACATACATACATACAAACACATAGATACATACACACTCATAATCACACATACATACATACATACACACACATACATACATAAATCCATCTGTATTTTTCGTAAATACTGTCAGCCTTTGAGCGACAAGGTGCCATATCACTAATTATGTGTTTGACTTTTGCTGTGGCTTCCAGGATTCAGCTGTCAGTGCGTGGTGCAAATTCACAGTCAGTTGTCAAATGTCATAGCGCATAAATAGAAATACAAATGCAGCAGTTTATTTCTGGTGCACCACTTAGGCCTGCACTTTTGCACAATGGATTTTATAATCCATTTAATAAGCACATCAGGTGGACCAATCTGCCTCAAAAGGTCGTATCAAATGAACCTATTTCTGATGTAAACAACATTGGTTTTATATGTTTTTGCAGTAGCGCAGTATCATCGTATCACTGAATGCATTGGTCATGACTGACACTGCGGGTGTGTTAAATGAAACGACTGATTGATAGATTTAGATAGCAGACTTCATAAAAGCCTGGAACACAAGGCTGAAATTCAGTTGCATAAATGCAGAAAGTTAAGTGGAAACTTGGACAGAGGGATTTGAAACTGAGGACGCAGATTTGGAAAGATGTGCAGGACTAAAGTATCTGTTTTCAGAACTGAGACATCTAGGAAAGGGAATAAAACACTTGGTATCAAAACAGTGATGATCAAAAGGATATAAGGGCAGAATTAAACATCTCTTTTCAGGATGAAACCATGTAATGAAAGAACTAAGCTTCTATTTTCAAGATAAACATGAATAATTATGGGGCTGATTGGTTAGTTATATATTTATTAAACACATCTGTATGCAGATACATACATATATATCGTATCATACATCGCATGTATGCACACAAAATATGCTCTGATACATGCATGTGTGTATGTATCACTTATATAGTGTCTTTTGTGAACTTGTGAGGTTATTTAGGGAGATATATCTAAACATTTATATGCATTAAAGTATATGTGTACATATTTGGCTTCTTACTGACTTACAGTTTTGATGTTACAATTTTAAGAGACATTTGAGATCCCATCTCTTATCTACTAACAGTTCAAATTTTCCATTTACTATCGAACTCTAGAATCAGCAGTTGATTTTGATTTTGTACATCATCCTTTTATTGTTGGACTCTTATGCATGCCGACATTTGACATTGTAAAGCACCCTTAAAGTAGCTTGCTTACGACGGATGCTGTATAAATTGTCGTGATTACAATTACAATTTATTGAGTAGGCGTAATAGTGGGGCACAGCAGCCAACTGGTAAGAGCACTCGGTGGTAACGCAGGTTTCGAGCCTTCTCTCCAGAGGGGGTTACTGTGTAGGGACCTTGAGCAAGGTCTTCACACACAGGTGCTTAACGCCATCGATGCGGTGCACTGTCGTATGGTTGTTTGTGCACTTTTGAACTTTGGAAGGAGGGTAATTTCAAATACAGTCGTTTTTGATTGTGCCCAATTGATACGTCTGTTATCTGAGCGGATATAGCTAGCGGCAAGACTTCAAGAAATCAACATCTGTCATCAAGACCAGCAGGATGAAAACATCTACCCTGGTAATGTCAGGGTTGAACGTCTACTATCTAAAGTTTTGTTTTTGCAGTTTTTAAAAGGGAAATGCTATCTGCACACCACAAGATGGGAGAAAAGGATGAGTTGGAGAAATGGGTTTGCGACTGTTGAAGTAGCTGATTCTTCATAACCACTGGGAAGAGATCACACTTCCCCTTGTGATCACTCATAATCATAATCTCCAGATTTTGAAAGCGCTACTTAAAAGCTAAGCGCGGGGTACCAGCTTATCCATGAACCAGCGGGGTTGTCCAAAGATGCGATGTCAAGAACCAGGTCCGGTTGCCAGAAGACCAGAGAGAGAAGGTGGAAAGGAGCTGTTAGGGTGGGTTGTGTTTAAGCTGGGATAAGTGGGAAGGCAGCGGACTGGATGATTTATGTTTTGACTGTGGTGGCTGTATCCTTTACCAAAAGGATTTCGAAGGTTTTTCGGTTTTTCGTAGCCTGTTCTGCCGCCAGATGCTCAGTGGCCGACTGACTGATCAGCTGGCCAAGGGGAGATTTATGACGATTTTATGGCTGTGTGTGTGTGCAGACATGCACCCTGCGTCTGGATCTGTCTAGACCAAATTGACTTATTAAGTAAGTAAGTAAGTAAGTATTTGTTTGCATCTGACAAGCGTATGTGTAATACATTTATACAATAGCATTGCACTTTATGCGTGGACTACTCAAAGAACTCATGCTTTTGGGCTTTTTCAGTGGGATCTGGCCGGGCCTTTGTGTAAGCCTTCCTGTTCGTAGAACATGTGCTTTTGGGGTTTTTCCATTGGGCCTGGCCTGGCCCTTGTGTAAGCCTTCTTGTTCATAGAACCTTTGCTAGAGGCCTGGGTTCTAGATTAGATCTGGAACCTGTGATTCTGATATGGCTTCTTATGACCTGTCCTTGTGGACCAAGTTTGATTCAAAGGATGGGTATTCTAAATTCAGTATTTTGAAAGGCTGTGTGGGCCGGATGAACCCATTCGGCGGGTCGGGGCATGGCCCGTGGGCCGTATGTTGGACAACCCTGCTGTAAACTAACAGTATGTTCTAAAAGGTTCAATTGTTGAGAAGTTGCTAGGATTTTCCTTATTCAGTTTCACAAGGTCTCGAATTTTGTTTATTTTTTTTACACAGGCAAAACAGTTCTCTGCTTGTAAACAGGACCAGTCCTCTGCTTGTAAACAGGACCAGTCCTCTGCTTGTAAACAGGACCAGTCCTCTGCTTGTAAACAGGACCAGTCCTCTGCTTGTATACAGGACCAGTCCTCTGCTTGTAAACAGGACCAGTCCTCTGCTTGTAAACAGGACCAGTCCTCTGCTTGTAAACAGGACCAGTCCTCTGCTTGTATACAGAACCAGTCCTCTGCTTGTAAACAGGACCAGCCCAGCTTCTTGGTTGTTGAATTCCATCCCATCTTCGTTTTTGAACACGATTCTCAAGGCATACTGTTATGCAACATTGGGCATATTTCCCGCAGGCCTTTTGTCTTTTTTCGTCTGACCTGGAATTCAGATAGTCTTCCTCCCACCCTTCCTCCCTCTCTCTCTCACTCTTTGTCTGTCTGTCTCTGTTTCTCTCTCTCTCTCTCTCTCTCTCTCTCTCTCTCTCTCTCTCTCTCTCTCTCTCTCTCTCTCTCTCTCTCTCTCTCTCTCCACGTGTGCAACAGTTGGAACCACGTGCAAGTAGGAATCTGATATTCTGAGGCTTCAGACCAGTTGCCGAATCAGTCAACGAGATAGGAGACATTAAATGCAATCACTGCCTCTCCTGGAATTTGATCCCCAGCTATTGCACTTCCATTGGGACGATGTTAAGCCAACGTTTTCCAACATTTTCCGAACGCGTGTGTGCTGGCTCCAACATTGTGTCTGTTTTACAGCTGTGTGCTGGCGAGGAACATCTTACCCTCATCTGTCCTGCAGATCCAATTCCAGACACCATCCACCGTAGCCGTCTGACCGCCTGCCTGCCTGCCTGCCTGCGTGACTCTTGGATCTTGATCTGGAACCGAACCCACCTTGCCTGTCGATTTTGTTCTGACTGAGTGTCTGAGAATAAGCTGGTTCCCGTGACTTAGCTTTGGTTTTCCGCTGTAGAAATTTCGTGTTTACGATTACGATTATTGTTGCAGGATCAGCCCAGTCATTTAGTTGTTCTGTTGTTCTGAATCTTGTAACTGGTATTTCTCAGATTACTCATTCACCTTTATTTTTTTGTATCATATCACAGTTGTCTTCATTTAGCGGGATTTTATCCCTTCCGAGCTGCCTTTTGCTTCCTGTCTCTGAGAATGTATGTACTCTAAGTTTGATTGTTGTTATTGGAGGCAATAACAAAATGATTGATTGATTTTTGGTTAAAAGAGAGCTTTTGGCATGCCATTTCGGCTTCTGCAAAACCCAATCTACTCACTCTTGCAAAGGCTTGCAAAGGCAGCGCGTAACATGTGGGTTCATGAGCCAAGTCATGACATAATCATGAATGACACTATATTGCATTGGTTTACCATAAATTACGACTCTGACATATATGACCGTAAACAGCTTGACATGACACATGACATGTTATGTTGGATCAGTTGTAGAAGACAACGTATTTGACCTTGTGGTGTGTGTTCTCATGTTATTATGTATCACGTGTTCAAAGAAGTGAGGAAGTAAGACAATCCTTGGATGTGAAAACGGCTCATTTGTCCGCATAGAGTCGTTCAATGAAGTCTTAGTTAGTTTGTAAGTAAGTAAGTGTTCTTTAATAGCGCAAGACAAACGCCCGAACTATACAACAAATGCATACATTCCTGTTTGTTTACTGTCCAACTCTAGTATCAGCATTTGATTTTGAAACTCGTCCATTTATTAGTTATTTGACTCCAGTGCATGCCGACGTTTGACATTGTAAAGGACCCTTGAAGTAGCTTCCTGCTGACGATGCCGTATAAGTTGTCATGATTACATCACATTCCGTGAAAAATTAGCACAGTGTCAGTGGTCATGTGAAAGGAATGCGTGATGACTGATACCATTCAAAGCGCTGTGTGCAAAGTTAGCATGAAAGATGATCATTGATGTAAATGTCGGAAGTGAAGCCGTAAAAAGACTGGACGGAGCGTTCAAGGAAAGCACTGGACTTGAAGATGACCATTAGGTTTTGGAGATCATTTGACGGCATCCATCACTTCAGAGTGCCTGGGTGTTAGGAGCTAATGATGGTGCATTTTTTAGAACTTCGGAAATAATGAACGCATTGTAATTTGATTGTTACGCAACAGAAAGTAAGGGTTTTGTTCTGCCACTAAGAAGCAACAGTCAATCAATCCTTTGGGAACAGTTTCAATCAATCACTTGAAACTAACGAGATTTTTCAGTCATTTAGGAACAACACCAAACATTCGGGACCAACTGTTTAAAATGGAAGTGCAAGGAGGAGTTGTGTAAGATGACAGGACCACACACAGGGCCCTTCAAAGATCCAGAGAGGCACTGGCCGCTGCCAGTATGAGGCCTCAATGTCGAAGCATACACATCATAATCCTACTAACTTGCAGCTGTGAAGTATAATTCAAATAGGAGAAATAAATATTAATAATTAATAATACAATAAATTAAAAGAATTCAAAAGATTTGTTGCTAGTTACTGAATCATAAATAGAAAATCTTTGATTTGAATAAGAACATCTCTGTCGTATTTTAAAGCAGACGAAAACAATATGTAAATATGGGGCGCCTTACCTTGTGAGCCCTGGGCAAAATTGGCCCTGCTGGCCCCCTCTGATGGGGCCTGTAGACTGGGCACACGTGGAGAGCTTCTAGGGTATTCCCAGAGACCATGAACTCCGAGTGATCTTTGATCGATGTGCTTCAACTTCTAGACAAGGTTCAGTCTTGTTTCTTTATTAACGACCGTTTTAGCATCACTATATCATGGCGTCTTACGCAGCTTGTTCTCATTTCTGTCTCTCTGTTTCGCTTGAGACTGCAGTGTGTTCCGATTTATGGAGTTTCACAGGGTTTCGTGTTTTGGTCAAAAACTGCGGAAGATGTGGCAATCCAGGTGGAGCAGGAACAGGCAGGAGCTGATGTTAGGTTTTTTGGCTCTGTTGCTAAAGAAGAAACCTCGTGTTGAAGTGTTTGATTTTTTAATTTGTCGTTTTCACACTTTTCGAGTAGCTAACTGGTTTGCGCCGTGTATTGGTTGAGTGATTAAGTGGTGATAGTTTGTAAGATCACACTTGATTTTTTATTCGGGTTACTAAGGTTTTTTCTGTACTGGTTAAGGATACCAAGAAGCAGACAAATGTTTTTGTGAGGTACTTAAAAGACGCCATCTTATAAAAGACGCAATCTTAAGTGTCTGATTAACTAACTAACCCTTAAAAGAAATGTCTGGTAACAGCAGAAGCTAGCGTAGCCAGCAGGCTCATAGTTGCGTAATGTTTTCAGTAAGATTCTTTAAAAGGGGCTAAATAAATGCTCTGTTTAAATTACAGTTACATTTACAATGTCTGATAAAAGAGCATCACAATATTGGACAACCAAAATCAGATGTGGACGGGTGGGGTTGTGCAGAGTTGAGGAGTCTACATACCGGTAGATGGGGAGACTACTGTATTTTGGGGAAATAACAGTACAGTGGGGAGAGTGCATCATGTCAGGAGATTGCATTGTCCTGGGGAGAATTTGTGCATGGAGTGTATGTTACACTGGAGAGGTAGCAGTATCATGGAGATTACTTTAATGTTCCAGAGCTGGAAGTTTGCTTAGGTTTTTAAAATTGGGCATCCTTGGTCTGTCTGTATATTCCTGGGACTGATCGTCAAAAATCGGGACTGTCTTGCGAAAACTCGGGACAGATGGTCAGATTTGATGACAACCCTGGACACAGACAAAACAAACGTGAGTTAAAGTGGGACACTTTTTGTCCGTCTGCTCTTGAAACTGTGAGAGGCGTGGAACTAGGTTGGCAGGAGATAACAGATCCTGTGGCCTTGAGAGTGGAATATTCCGTAGCTGGTGATGATGGTCTGTTTTCTGTGGCAGCATGCCAGATATGCTATGCCTCGTTCACAACTTTCATCTGCCCCACAGCAAAACATTTAGTGCAGGCAGCAACGAAAACATGCTGTGTACAGAAGCAGAAGTTTAATGCTATTGTGCTGTAGCACAGTGGAAACTTGTTATAATGCTATCTTTAGGCGCCATTTATTTATTTATTTTATTTAAAGCACTTGTAACGTGTGCAGTGTCGAGCAGTGTTGAAGTTCAGTTTTAGCTGAGGGATCTGTAGCAGAGAGAGCAATGTAGAGTTGAGTATCATCAGCATAACTCATTGCATATTGCCTTAGCAAAAACAACCTTATCCTGAAGTTGTGCTGTAATATGAGGTCATTTTCTAATGCTGAACTAAATTTGGGATCCCAGACTGTGCTGTAAGGAGGCTTCAATGTACTAGAAGATTATCAGGGAGAAATTCCTAAGGAAGGGTCAGTAAAGTCCAGTGTATCAGTACAGGTACCACTGCACTGTTGGACTGATACTGGTTTGTTGTTGGAACCTAGGTTAAGGGCAATTGTTTGATTATCTGGTTTCAGCTGCCCTGTCCTTGGTATTTGGAATTACCTACTACAACTTGCCAGCTGGCTCACACATCAATTAAATCGCTTGTTGAGGCCCACTGGTTTAATGTGGCCTTTGCTTGAGTCTGTCTTCGCCTCTGGCAGACATCCAGCTGCATCACAAATTCGGAATTTACTGACAGTGTGCGCAATAAATGTTTTAAATAAAAGAAATATTAATAAATAAGAAAAAAGGAAAACATCATGTGTGGCTTAGAGGAAGGAGTAAGTCCGGTTGTATGGATTTTGTTAGATGTTTTACACTTATGAGAAATGGTTGTGCACCTAGGGTACTTTGAGTTTACTTTACTTTTGGGTGCTATACTTGAGGGTACTTTAATTCTGGGTTGTTTTACTTCTTGGGTGCTTTACTGAGCCACATTTCGTTGGGACTGCCCGCTTTTGGGTTCTATACTTTTTGGGTGAGTTTACTTTTTGGGTGCTATCCTTGAGGGTGGGCGAGTTTACTTTACTTTTGGGTGCTATACTTGAGGGTACTTTAATTCTGGGTTGTTTTACTTCTTGGGTGCTTTACTGAGCCACATTTCGTTGGGACTGCCCGCTTTTGGGTTCTATACTTTTTGGGTGAGTTTACTTTTTGGGAGCTATACTTGAGGGTGAGTTTACTTTACTTTTGGGTGCTATACTTGAGGGTACTTTAATTCTGGGTTTTTTTACTTTTTGGGTGCTATACTTTTTGGGTGAGTTTACGTTTTGGGTGCTATACTTGAGGGTGAGTTTACTTTACTTTTTGGGTGCTATACTTGAGGGTGGGCGAGTTTACTTTACTTTTGGGTGCTATACTTGAGGGTACTTTAATTCTGGGTTGTTTTGCTTCTTGGGTGCTTTACTGGGCCGCATTCTTTGGGACTGACCGCAGATTGAAGCAGAGCTATCAACAGTTTTTAGGAGTAGTTACACTTAATTAATTGCGCTTGGTTAGTGCAGAGAGTAAAAAATAAACAAATTACCCGAGTTCTTCAGTGTGATTACTGGGCCCACTTTATGAATTCTTTACTTGACGATCTAACTTATAAGTTACTTCAGCACGCTTGGGATAAGTAGGGAAATGGTTTCCCGTTGACTTCCTCCCAGTGTTTTTACAAGACACCATCTCAGAAGCGTTGATTATCTCCATCGTCCGTCCTTCTGGCTCTTCACAAAAGTGGCCACTTGCATATACCGCAAGAACTCGGTTGCCCACCTCAGCATATACCGCAAGAACTCGGTTGCCCACCTCACACTGCTTCAGCAGGAGGACCAATGGTAGGTGGTGTGGTGGACATTTGGACATGAGAGGCTTTAAGGAGCACTCGATGTTCCTTCTTAAATTACTTACTCACCGTGCCCCGGTTTAAGAGTGATGTTGAAGTGGTACTTGGTGGCCACTTTGGTTTAATGTTCTTTGAGAATGTATTTCACATATCTCTGCACTTGCCCTGTGAACAAATGCTGGCGAAAGATGCGATGTAATTGTTAAAAATGCGATCCTGAAATCTGTTAAAAGAAATTAGGTGACCCTGCTGTAAATATTAGGTGACCTTGTTATAAATATTAGGTGACCTTGTTATAAATGTTATTTTTTTTAGTTATTTAAAGCACTTACAATGCGCAAAATGTCAGTACATTTGATTCTGAGGTGCGGAGTACACCAGAATCCGGGACTCGGATATTATTAGGTGACCTTATTATAAATATTAGGTGACCCTGTTATAAATATTAGGTGACCTTGTTATAAAAATTAGGCGACCTTGTTTAAAATATTAGGCGACCTTGTTAAAAATATTAGGTGACCCTGTTATAAATATTAGGTGACCCTGTTATAAATATTAGGTGACCCTGTTAGCAGGACTTGACTTTTCAATCTCCCTTTTGGTTGCCTATTAATACTTTTCTTTGAATGGCTGTAATTTATCCGTAATTATTATTTGGTGTTCAATAAAAAAAGACTTCAATTCAAAACAAGAAACGTGAAGTAGGGCAGTGGAAAAGTAGGTCCTCACCTCCTCCGCTGGGCCTTACTTAGCCAGAGAAGAACCTTGCATGACAGAGCTTGTTTACCTTCGTACTCGTTCGTGGCTTGCGGAATAATTTTGCCTGTTGAGTAGTTGTTTTGGTAAACAAAGCAGCTGTTTTGGTAAACAACTTTATGGACCCGAGGTCATTACGAAGCTAATAATAATAATAATAATAATAATAATAATAACAATAACACTAATAAGACAATTTCTATAGTGCCGTAACACGGCCGAGGCCAAAGAAAAGGGCGGTGTACATAAGAAACGCTAGCCTTGGACATCCTTACTGGGTCGGTGTGCTGCAAAGCTGGTAGGACTTGGTAGAAGTTAGCCTAGAGCAGCAGTTCTCAGGGTGTAGTACGGGGAGCCCCTGGGTCCCCCAGACCATTGCTTGGGGTCGGCGACCTCTAAACTATTTTCATAACAATACTTCTGTTGAGCGAGAATTAGAGATTTGCAAAATTGTGAAACAATGCCAGTCTTTTCGTTGAAGTTTTTTTTGTTACAGAAAATATAGTTATATTTTCGTTAAAAAATGTTATTTTTGTTAATGTGTAATGGGTTTATTATTGTTATTTTGTTATGAATTGATACAGTAATTTCTCGGTTTTAATTTCTAATACGGCAAATATCGATAGATTTAACCTGCGTTTGAGTACTCAACAATTTTTAGGAGTGTAAAGGGCTCCTGAGACCAAAAATTTGTTACAAAACCCCTGGCCTAGAGTGTATTAACGCTCAGCAAACATACAACTACTTGCAGTTATTTTAAAATGTAACTTATGTATTGGGCATAGGCTTTAGTTGTAAGGGGGATGCCTCCGCTCCCTATACGGTAACAGGTAGTAAAATAAAGTACCCCATATCCCACAAGTGAGACGTAGGGGAGGCACTCATTTCCTTTTCATTAGGCCTTTGAGCCGGCAGCGGACGAATCCCAAGGTCCCTAAACGGGGCCAGTGCATCGCCGGACTTGTCGTTTACTTCCTAGTCTATGTAAAGTAACGTGTACCATATCCCACAAGTGAGACGTAGGGGATGCGCTATTTTCCTTTCCTTTAGGCCCTTGGTCAGCACTGAACGAATCCCAAGGTCCTGGACACGGGACCAGCGCGTCGCAGGACTTGCCGTTTACTTCCCAGCTTATGCCGGTACCAAATTATACTGCTTGGTAAGAGGCACGGTGTGCGAACAAAAGCCCAGGGTCGTTACACGGAATCGAACCCGCAACCTCATGGTCATTGCCCAAACGCGTTACCAATAGACCACCGTGCCGCGCAGGTAGCAGGTGGTCTGGAGAAAATGCCAGTGCATTGACAGTTGACCTTGTAACGGGTGGCCTGTTATAAGACCAGTTGTTTTATACGCTCTGGTAGTTAGGCGAGCATAGACGCTATATCCTTTAACGTATACAATGGCCTGTGTATTAACTGTCATTTTATAACCTTATCTTCTGTTACTAGTGGTAGTCGCTATGTGTGGGCCTTCCATTGTAAACAGAACAGTACTATCCGTGTCTTAAGAAGCTCGCGGGAACGCTGTCTGTGTTGCTATCTGTCGAAATAAAGACCAATTCGTCAGAATGTGGACTTAATGGCAGTCGACGTTCAAAGGAACTAGATGCATTTTAATGGGAAGACAGTTGCATTAAGACTAGCCTTGCATTAAGAGGAGCCTTGAGTGTCTAGTGACGCTTGCTGTGCTGTGAAAGAATGAGGAGATAATTTGTGTCTCAAACGCCCTCCCCGATTCGTAATCGTAATCGTAAACTCCAAATTTCTACTTAAAAGCTAAGCGCATGGCACCAGCTTATTCACGAGCGCTGCGTCAAGTCAGCGGGGTTGTCCAGAAACAAGATTGTCATTGTCAAGAACCATGTCCGGTTGCCAGAAGACCAGAGAGAGAAGGGGGGAGGGAGCTGTCAGGGTGGGTTGTGTTTAAGCTGAGAGAAATGGGAAGGCAGCGGATTTGATGGAGCAGGGTGGGATTTGGGATCTGGCCAGATACATTGGTATCCGTGGGTGGTTCTGAATGCAGACTGTCGAAATGCATTTATTTGTCTTTCACATCTGTGTATGGGGTTTGAATCCCAGCATGTCGTGGGAATTTGTTGTAAATTTTTTGTGTATGTATCTTATGTATGTATACCTGTATTTATGTATGGATTGATGCTGTTGTTTCTGCCTTAAAACCCAGACAGAGAGACAGACAGAGAGGCAGGAAGGGAGGGAAGGAGAGAGAGATAGACACACACAGCAGGAAGGGAGGGAAGGAGAGAGAGAGAGACACACACACAGACACACATAGAGAGACACACACACAGCGAGAGAGACAGAGAGAGACACACACACAGAGAGAAAGCTCATTGTTCGCACCCTCATGCCAATAAATATTGCACTCAATCCTCGGTCTCTGACCTGTGGCTAATCTTTAATATCGCTGGGGTCTAGACTTACGACCCGTCAGCTGTCAACATGCTTATCAACCTTGACCTTTCTTCTGATTTCTCCAGCCACCAGATTTCATCAGGACGTCTCCAGCGGATTACAGTTTTTCACTGGAGCATTCTGGAACAGCCTGCCATGCAAGCTGATGCCGGCTTCCTGTCCTTTCTCTGCCTCTATTTTGCAAGCGGTCAAAGACCTTACGGCTTAATCGATCCTGGTTTTGTTTGTCAGGTCTCGATTACCTCTGAGTAGTTTTCTTTTAAAGGCTCTATATAAATGTGCTCTTACAGTATTATGATATCACAAAATGAAGTCAGGATTCAAATTCAGGTTGCTGACGTGAAAAGCATATGCATTAGCCGGCTAGGCCATTGAGGCAGTTGCTCTATACTGTGAAGGAAACAGAATATCAGCGGACTGGTTAGACTTCAAAGATGGAAATGCATGCTGCCGGTGTAGTGTGAGATCAGTTCCAAGGTGACGCCGGCCACTTTTGTTGGCGAAAACGGTTCCAACTCCACCCGCTTTTGTTGACGAAAACGGTTCAGACTCCGCCCACTTCTGTTGGCGAAACGGGTTCCGACTCCGCCCACTTTTGTTGCCAGTTGAAGACATAGTAAAGTATAATTTTAAAGTATCCGGTTGCTTTGAGAGCAAAATTTTATCCCAGTATGTGGAAAACTAGAAGCCCAAGCATTCTCCCAAGCAGTCTGTACTGATGCAGTCATAATCAGGATAAAACATTACTTTGACGAACGAAGCGGCAACAAACTGATACCCGACGTCATCGGTCACATGAACCAGTCACAATACATTTCGGAACTGCTTTCTTCCCGGATCCGATCGCGCACCACACCGGCCGATAGAACAAAAGGCCGGACTTAAGATGACACGACCCAAAACCTTTTCCGATGAGCGGTGAGCACTTCAATGCCGAGTCAGAAAAGACGATTGACGTCAGAATCGGACAGCAGCGAAGCACAGGTGATGAAGAGGCTGCTGCTGTCCGAATCCGTCTTCAAACGCAGCAGCATTAATAAGGTATAGAGGGGTCTACCATGGCCTACATCCCCCCCCCGAAGCGGAAGAATCTGTTTGTGTTACTGTCATGTATTGTTAACTTGTTTACTGCGGTCCGACTGCGAAGATCCGTTGTGCTCGCAAGCTGTGGCGACCTTAAGTGGAGATTCAGGTAGGGCTAACAGGATTAAGTTGTTCTAGTTGTTCCAGTTGTTGTCCTATAGTACTGTTATAGTAGCAAGCGTCTTCTGTTATAGTAGCAAGCGTCTTATGTTATAGTAGCAAGCGTCTTCTGTTATAGTAGCAAGCGTCTTCTGTTATAGAGCAAGCGTCTTCTGTTATAGTAGCAAGCGTCTTCTGTTATAGTATCGAGCGTCTTCTGTTATAGTATCGAGCGTCTTCTGTTATAGCAGCAAGCGTCTTCTGTTATAGCAGCAAGCATCTTCTGTTATAGTAGCAAGCGGCTTCTGTTATAGGAGCAAGCGTCTTCTGTTATAGGAGCAAGCGTCTTCCATTATAGTAGCAAGCCTCTTCCGTTATAGTAGCAAGCGTCTTCCGTTATAGTAGCAAGCGTCTTCTGTTATAGTAGCAAGCGTCTTCTGTTATAGTAGCAAGCGTCTTCTGTTATAACAAGGTCAGTGTTCTGTACTTGGTTGTCAGTCAGAGGGAAAAGTGATCGCAAGAAGAAAAACGACAAGATCCGCATTAAGCGGAGAAAGGTGAACTACAGTGGAAGTGCGTAGATATTAAGTATGATTGGCTGTAATAGTAACTCTTGTCATTCTCGGTAGTAATAATACTAGTAAAGTAAGGATAATAATCATAATAGTAATAATAATAAGACATAATGTTAAATAATATTAATAATAATAATTATCATTGTTACGGTAGAAAGGACAAATTTGGGTGTGACTGACTAATGGCGACATAGTTAAGGTACTAAGTACTTTTAAGAGTTACTTATACCTGTGGATTTGCCTTTACCTGTAGCATTTACCGTTATCTGCAGCATTTATTTACCTTCACCTATGTGATATTTACCTTTCCTATGTGATATTTACCTTCAGCTGCATCATGATTCCGTAGTTCGATACCGGCTATTTTTAGTATTTGATAAACTAACCAGGTTATAACGGCAGTTGACCTAAGCGATCTTTCGAACGGCAAAATGTTTGTATCTGATCTCTGGCCTTGAAATCAGATATAGTCCGACCCAGTGTTTGTTTAGTTTTATGATGTGGCATCCTGTCGGCACAGGTAATAAAGGTAACGGATTTCGAAAGGATTCGTTGAATGTGTCGTGTGTAACTGTTGCTGCCCCACGACTTATCATTCAAAGTCGTCGATGCTCCACCGCTTCCAATTTCTGCTTTGGCCTTTCACTCAAAACTGAAAATATTCCTCTTTCACAGATCCTATCCTGACCCCCCTTCTTCCTCTTGTCTGTCTGTCTCTCTCTGCTCTCCAACCCCAAACAACAACACCCATAACTGCCACGCTGTCTCTCCCTCCGTCTGACTTTTGGATCTTTACCTGGAACCGAACCCTTTTGCCTATCGATTTTGTTTTGACTGAGCGCCTGTGAATAAGCTGGTCCCCGCGGCGCGGCTTTCGTTGGGCGCTGTATAAATCTCGGAATTACGATTACGATTGCTGTTGTTTCGTCTCCTGGGGTCGTCTTTATCTGGCCTGATAGTTTTAGGTTCTTTGATGCACGGTTGGTCCATCTGTCAGGATTCGGTTTCTTTTTCTCGTAAATTGTCCAGTTGAGAAGTTGATTTATTTCTTCATGTGTATATTGGCAGGGTCAGATGATGGGTAATTAGTGCTCATTTATCATGTACCTCTCTCTGTATCTCTGTCTTTGTGGTTGAGTGTCATTCTGTCTGTCTGCTTTTGGGGCAGACCAGATCTAGTGTTTTCTTGGCATGTCTGTTTGTGTTACCTATTCTTTGTCTGCGTCTATCTCTGTCTGTCTGTGTCATCGTCTGTCTGGCTGTCGCTGTCTGTCTTTCCATTTTGTTCTCTGTCTGTGTTGTTCTTTGTTTATCTGTGTCATTGTCTGTCTGTGTTATTCTCTGTCTGCGTCTATCTCTGTCTGTCTGTGTCATCGTCTTTCTGTCTGTGTCGTTCTCTTCTGTCTGCATAGTTGTCCGTGTCATTGTCTGCCTGTTTTTGTTATTCTTTGCATCTGTCTCTGTCTGTGTCATCGTCTTTCTGTCTGTGTCGTTCTCTGTGGCATTGTCTGTCAGTTTCTTTGTCATGGGTCCACTTTGAGTCTTTGTGGTCCCCGGTAGGACTGCTTTGTTCCGTCAATCGTACTCTCTTGAAAACCCGTCCAATCAGAGGTCAGGCGAACTTCAGAGAATACGATCCATCCATTCAACTAACTCAGGAGATCAGTCCATTATGAAGCCTAATTAGAAAATATGATCTCCAACGTTCCCTGTTTGCTGAAAATTCAGTGCGTGGGGCTTCTGAACCTGTTGTGTTGAAAGATTTTTTCTGAGTTTCTGTTTAACCATTTTGCAGTGCGCCGAGCCACAGAACTGCAGTGTGGTCACGCAGCTGCTTTGCTTTGAGGGAACTCTGATGATCCACTTAGAAGATCAGTCAGTCCTTAGAGTCATTGTAGAAGATGAGACCATTCAGTCTACTTACAATGTCAGATAAGTCCATTCAGCCATTTTAGAATGTGAGTCCATTCAGTCTACCTTAAGTCCATTCAGCCAATGTAGAAGATCAGTCCATTCAGCCATTTTAGAATATGAGTCCATTCAGTCTACCTTAAGTCCATTCAGTCAATGTAGAAGATCAGTCCATTCAGCCATTTTAGAATATGAGTCCATTCAGTCTACCTTAAGTCCATTCAGTCAATGTAGAAGATCAGGCCATTCAGCCATTTTAGAATATGAGTCCATTCAGTCTACCTTAAGTCCATTCAGTCAATGCAGAAGATCAGGCCATTCAGCCATTTTAGAATATGAGTCCATTCAGTCTACTTAGAATGTAAGATAAGTCCATTCAGCAACTTAGAAGATCAGCCCATAAAGCCATTTTAGAATACGAGTCCATTGAGTGACCTTGATCAGTCCATTCAGCCAGAGGGGTTTATATATAGCTCAACCAAACCCCAGATGCCAGCAGTATGGAGCATGGTCATTTTCTCGATCTCTGCATATCATTGTGAGATGCCAGTGGTTTCACTCACTGTCTGCTTAGTGTTCGACTTATAAGCAGCTGATTTCACTAAAATCTTGTCACAGCTACATATCCCGTGGAGATTTCATATATCATCGTATCCTTACACTTTCAGCCGTGCAAGATTTAAATATTACACCAGGGACCCGTTACAACTCACGTCGTTATAAAACGAATTCTGATACAACATGGCCGGCGGGATCAATCCCAGAATTCAGTCACCTGCAGAAACTAAACTCGATGTAACAGGACCTCTGCTTGATGTGGCTTCAAAAGACAGTGTTTTAACGAGTTTCCGGCTTGGTTGATGTTTTCCTTGGAGGCTTTTGTGGGATTAAATGCAGCATAGGAGAACATGGCAGTCCATTAGGCCTAAGCTCCTAACTGATGCTTGCAGTTTTAGGAATTCTATTGATGATTATGGTGTGGTTTATACAGCTTCGGTGCACATGTTCCCCTGCTGGTACACGGAAAACAGTGCCTGGTATAATCAGACACTAATAGTGTGGGTACAAGGTTCGTGGACATGTCTGGTAATGAATGCCACTCCTGTATGGTCTACAGTGGATTATTTTTGCACACAAACTGTAAATCTGAATCTGAGATGTGGTAGCATCTTAGCAATTGAACGTGTTTAGAATTTCGCATTTTTGATTAGAATGTAGCATTTGGTTAGAACGTTGCACAGAGTAGAATGTAGCGTTCGATTTGTGCAGAATAAATGCAGAGAATAGGTAGCGATAGATTGTAGCATAGCTTAGAATGCAGCGTTTTGATGGAATTAGTCTGATATAATCTACACTCTCGATTATTGCCAGGCAACTTGTAACAAAATGTTTTACAGTACATACTTTATGTAGCTCCTCTCAACGGTGCATGTATCTTGATAACTTATTATGCAAAGCCCAGAAGAAATTAGAAGCGCTTCTATCCGAGCGGCGGCTGAACATGGCGCAACGCCAATGATAGTTATGACTGTGGCTTTATAGCAACACTAGTGTCTACTGTTATCAGGCATGACTTGCTTGAGGCGAGTTTAATTTGCGCTAGTGCTTTTGCAGAAATTTCCTGGGAGTAAAGCCACCTAAGATCCATTAAGCTGCCGAGAAGGTACGGAGCGTATCACACCTGTAATCATGTAGCGTCTTTTTTGAATTAGTTTGACATTGTATTTGCTGCAGAGCTTAAAGCAATATCTTCTCAAGGATGGACGAGGTTCGTGCGTGCTCGTGGCTGACTGTAGAGCTACGATGTATCTTGGTCTACATCTATTATTATTATTATTATTATTTCTGCATTTATTAGACGCCGCTGTCGAATGACTTAGTATCAGTCGATGGTGCCGAGCAATTGGGAGTGAAGGACTTGCTCAAGGTCCCTACACAGTAACCGTCTCGGAGGAGGCTCGAACCCGTACTCTCCGCGTTACAAGCCGAGCGTTCTATCCATTATGCTACCGTGCCACACTTAGTTTAGGCAGTGAAAGACGAATGATTCGTTCCTGTGTTTACGGTGATATGGGGTGCGCGATAGTCTAAAAGGCCAGGGTTCAAAGCCCTGACAAGTATTAGTGGAAGATCCTGTTGATTGTCTACACCCGTCTGCATTTATATATGGAGCTGTCTACACGCGCGAGGAAATATTAAGGAGCTAACTCTAATATCAATCAGCAGATTGAAAGAAGAAGCCCAGCACCGAGAGGAGTGGCGTCATCGGACGTTTGAACCTGCCCGAGGGCAGAGAACCAAAGAAGAGAAGAACTCTATCATCTTAGCCCCCCCCCCATCATTTCAAACAGTGCCAGGCCTAGCCAAAATTTCCTGAAATTTAATCCCAGTGGTGGGTAAATCCGCCGAAGTTCAGATCAAAGGAGCATAAATAGGCGAGCTGACAGCTGATGAATAATAAATAGTTCATGAGAATGGGATCACGTGGCAACTGAAGAAGCTCATTTCCCGTGTCTTCTGGTGATACCAGATCAACAGTTTTCCACTGCATTAAACACCCGCAGTAGTTTTCAAAAAATTGCATATATTTACAAAAGCAAAACCCAGACTCACGTGTGCACAGAAAACGACCACAGCGATCCAACGAACATCAGAATCTCCACAAAACACAGCGTCAGCTTCGCAAGAAAAGGTCGTCCACGGCGGGAGACGGAATCAACAGCAAAACTATCAACTTCAAAACATCTTCAAAACTATCAACTTCAAAACATCCTCAAAACGATCAACTTCAAAACATCCTCAAAACGATCAACTTCAAAACATCCTCAAAACGATCAACTTCAATATCTCCTGAGTTCGGCGCCTCAACACAGCAGAACAACCAACAGGGTCAAACCAAAAGCCGGACTGAATTTAACTCACACTCGCGCCTATTTATAGGCTGGAATTCCCGCACGACAAGGGACACTCCTTCTCTACCACTTCCGTTGCATATGGCACTTGCGGGTAGCATTCTAGCCTCCCCGCCTACACGTGCCACCCCGCAACAATGTGTATATATATATATATATATATATATATATATATATATATATATATATATATATATATATATATATATATATATATATATATATATATATATATATAATATATATATATATGTGTGTGTGTGTGTGTACAGTGTATATATGTATATGCATAATTTTTAATCGGGCCTGTATGCTCTATGTTATATATAAATTATCTACTATATTAGTATAATGTATTAAAACCTAGAATGATGCGGAGTTCGAACCAGACGTGCAGTCAGAAATAGCCATTTGAATTGGCCCTAACCTTTATGTAATGGCGATCAATATTCCTAGGCAAGAACCTGGGGCGTTGACCTTTTAAAACTCTATTATTTTATTTATTTTTTATTATTTTGAATTTGATCTGTCAATCTTAACGGACCGGCAGTTGAAAGGGCATTGGCTAGATTAGTTTTTAGGGCAGCAAATTGATGATGGTCTAGTTTGTCAGCGGATGTCAGATAAGTGAATGGGTCGTTACCGTGGGAGCCGGACTGCTTCTCAGCCGCTGACTCGAGTCTGTATTAGCTGCCCGTGTTCAATAGTAGTTGCGTAAATCGACCACGTCCCTGCCGATAGTGCGTAATTTTTGGAAAATTCCGTTGCTATGGGACCATATATTAATATTCATAACTTGTATTCATAATAGAGTAGCCGAAAAACATGGCCTTATTTATGACGTATAGCTGTCGAAATCTGTCTAATGGCTAACAGTAAGAACGAGACAGAGGAAATGGATTGGACACATACTGAGGTGATTTCCTTCCGAAAGATATCACAGAGGGAAGAATGGAGGGAAAGAAAAGAAGAGGAAAACATAGACAAATGCTGCTAGACTGGATGTTGGAGGACGGATATGGTAAACTCAAGGAGGAGGCCCAACAACATGAGGAATGGTGCCATCGTATGTTCGAACCTGCCCAGAGGGAGAGAACTTGAAGAAGAACCGACGAAATCGTAAGAACGCCTAGCGGTGTTTACCGTATGAAATGTCCTCATTCAAACTTAATTTTTATGTCGAAAAGTTGTAAAAATCTGCAAATTTCACGACATTTAAATGGATTAACATGTTTTCTGATCGCGCACTAAAAGAAATTATCTTATGAGACGTATCACTATTTGAACAAATGCTTTTAAACAATCCGGTGTTTTTCCTTATCGACACTAGCATCAGTATGGTGAAATCGGGTAACGGCCTGTTGCAACTACATACGATACAATTAGTTATGTAAGAAACGTTTTGTTTGCATTGGGGAAGGGGTTAATAGTCGTTAACTGAAGTGTTATGACGAATTAGCATGCGATATGGTAAATGGTTTGCACTAGCTGTTTATTGCTAGTGCAAACCCGCTTCCTGAGCTAATGCAGAACTCTGCGACTTTACTCTCAGTCGACGCTCGTTTCCTTGTTTACATTTCTTTCTTATTTGATACCACATTAACTGGATGTTGCTAAGCAAACGTAGCGTAACGGAGGGTAATTGGAGATTTATTACATGCGAGTTCTGTCCTTGGGGTTGGTCGATATTTAGGCCATTTTAGACGTATTTAGGTCTGTTTGTATGGTCTTGATTTTGTTGTCTGACTGACTGCTGTGACACATCGATGACGCCAAGGAGTCCACGCTGAGCCGTTGGACATATGGCGTGCTGACAGATATATTACTTACTTACATAGGCTAGAGCACAGACATCACAACGTCAATCCAACAGACTTTAAATTTATATAGCGCAGCATTTGGGAGTATCCGCAAAAGGGCTGTACTGTGGCCTGTGCTGTGTGTTGTACCATCCCCGGGGAGTGTTGATCAGCGTGTTGTGAACGTGTATTTGGTTGATGTTGTTGTTCATAATCCAAATGCAGCAAGGACCTGGAATCCTGAATAGGTTTGTAGTTTTCCTGGTTGGGGGGAATATGTTGGTCAGGTTCTACGTGCTTGAAAGAGCTTACCAGCGCATGAGTCATGAATCAGTTGTCACATCAAGTGAAACCGAAGTCAAGAATTGCAGGCTGTTGCAGAAACCTGGTCGAAATTTGATAGGTCGTGAAACAAAAAGGCTGTGGTTGATAATGAGCTACATAAATATCTAATTGTGTGGTATTACATTACATTACGTTATGGGTTGCATGTATGTATGTATGTATGTATCACTAAATTTGTAAAGTGCCTTTTATGGCTTGACAACAGATTTGTTCCATTAAACGATGCTTCCGCATTTAATGCCTGTACGCTGAAATGAAAGCATTAGCAAATTTTCCACCAGCATATCCGCATGTCCTACCCTGATTCCTCCTTCCTTTTATCAGTTTTGCCGCTCCAAGTCAAAAGAGAATCCAACATAGCCGTCTGACTGTCTTGCTTGCTTTACCCGTGGCTTTTGACCTGGAACCGAATCTGACCTTTCCTGCCTATCGATTTGTTATTGGCTGGAACCAGCGACTTAGATTCTTTGGGTGCTGGAGAAGTCTCGAGTTTACGATTACGATTATGAAGCCGGTTCCTGCGACTTCTGTTGTTTAGGCGTTGTAGAAATCTCGGGTTTATGATTACGATTACTTTTATGTCTCGAGTGAAAGTATCTTAGTTGTTTAAAAAAATTTTATTACTCTCAGTTTATGTTGTTACCTCCATTTAACGTCATTTTGTCAGAGATTTCCGACTCTACGCTGAGCCTTTTTATGGGTGACGGTAGCCAACTGGTTAGAGCGCTTGGCCTGTGACGCGGAGCGTTGGGTTCGAGCCTCCTTCCCTGAGGCGGTTACTGTCCTTGACACACAATTGTTCAGCGCCATCAATTAATGCGTTGTCATTAGATTGTGACGCTTAATAAATGCGTAATAATAATTAAATTATGACCATCAAATGTCATCATCTCGGTGTTGAAACGTTGTTGGCAATTTAAAAATCAGCAGTTATTAAATCGTCAGCCAAACTGTCAGCATTGTCTGCAGTGTTTACGTTTGCTGCTTCGTTTTTCCTAATTAGTAATAAAGACTTCTATTGTATCTCAGCTGACCTAGTAGGCCACATTGGTTAGATCGTAGGTCAAGGTGCTTCACTTGACCTGACACACATTAACGTCACAATCGTCACCATGGTATCTCTGATGGCCTGGTTAGCTACATTGGTTAAAGCGTACGTCAAAGCGCCCGTGCGTGAGGACGCCGGTTCGAATTCCGATCGTGGCTATATTTAAGAGATTTTAATCCCGGGTTAGCACGGTCCGTACAGAGACCTTAAATGCCTTCTTTCGTGGCACCCATTCAAACGAGCAGCGTTGGTGAAGGATCTCACCCGATCTGTTAATTGAAAACGGAGCGGGGTCGAGGTTACACAGTCGCTAAAGATGAACATACGTTTACATTTAATCTTGTGGAACAGTTCCACTGGATTTGAAGGTGACAGATAGCATGCAGCGAGCAGCCGTATTCTTCGTGATAAATCCTCCAATGTGAGCAGGATGCGGCCTGTCTGCAGACCTCCCGAGCAGGTTGTTTCAGGTGGTAATTACGGTACCTTCTGAAGTGGCTGTCGGTAATTCCTGCTGGAGTTCAAAGGCACCGTATCGTCTCTTTTTCACAAGCCAACACGGATGCCGTTCTTCCATTGGCGTCGTTAATTGAGCCCAATTTCGGTACGAGTTGATTTCAGGCGGATCTTTGATTTTAAACAACCTGCTCAATTATGAAGCGCTCTCATCTCCAGGCGTCTTACTAGGGTTGCATAGATCGTCTCGTGTTGATGAAAAACGTCGCTCTGTGTCTCTCCGTCCCTGTCTCTGTCACTGCTTCTATATGTCTGTGTCTCTGTCTGTCTCTGTCGCTCTGTCTGTCACTCTCTGTCGGTTTTGGTCTCGGTCGTCCTCTGTGGATCTGGCTCTCTGTCACTGACTCGTGTCTGTGTGTTACGCTGTCTGTCTGTCTGTATGTATGTATGTATGTCTGTCTGTCTGTGTCTTTCACTTTGACGCTCTCTGTCTTTGTCTCTCTGTCCTAGTGATTGCCATAATGCGTTGCGAAACGGTTCCAGAGGAAGTTGTAACACTATCGGTTGATTAAGATTGGTGAGGGGCGGCGCAGCATAAATAGGCTAAGGTACATTTCTAGTTGGTCGTTTCTGATGCATAAAATTTGCATGGCCCGGTTGCTGCAGAAGCCTCAATCTCCTGTTATTAGCCGACTGACTTTGTGGCCTAGAGGTGGACCTTTAATTTTTTCTATTTTTTACACTTCTTAAAAGTAATGTCTGCCAAGAGCAGAGACTATTGTGGATAGAGTGTCTGCAGACATAAAGTCTCTGGTGTTCACCCGACAGTTTTGTATATATCAAGACACTTGATATAGCACCTTTTAAGTGCTTCACAAAAGCATCGCATACATGACTATCAAATGGGTCTAAACAAGTGTCTAAATTAACTTACGACAATTTGAAAACTGTTAGCTGAACAGAGTCAAATGCAACAGTACGGAAACCATCACAGTTTTGTACTGCCAGGTCATTAGCACCTCGGATGAGTCTCTCTTAAAGAGGTGCTATATGAATCTGTGTTTACAATTACATTTACTCATGCAAGGTCGGTAAACCTGATCCTGAAGCATGAGACAAGCCTTCAATGAACAACTTGTCAAGTTACACATTGTAATTGTAATTGTAATCATGACAGTTTATACAGCATCGTTAGTAGGAAGCTATTTCAAGGGTGCTTTACAATATCAGATGTCAGCGTGAACAAAAGAGACTAATAATAACCAATAAATGGATGATGTTCAGAATCAAATGCTGATACTAAAGTTGACCACAAAGCAGGCTCAAACTCGCAGTCGTTGGATTATAGGCCCAGTCTGCTACTGAACAGACGAACCACTACGTCCGTCACACAGGTATACTCCAAAGTAACATTTTGACAGAGTGACGGACTTCACTTAGAAATGATAAAACTGGGAGTCGAACCCTGGATGCCAAGGTGAAAGACAGGTGACTTAGCCGTCAGGCTTCTTGAAATAAGAGAGACAAAATACTGAGTAATGGCGTGGGTGAAGCCTTTGTATTATTGAAGAACAGCATACTTGACAGGACGTTTTTATAGCTCATTTATTTTGTGTATTTATAGCTCACACGCAAACTTCACTGCTATTCTGGGTAACAGAATAGTTGTGATACTTCTCAAACGGTGAAAAGCTTAAAAACCTCGCTATGTGTGTGTATGTATATATGTAGGCCTATGTATGTATGAAGACACTTCACGAAGGTGCTGAATGCATGACTAGCAAACTGATCTGAGCGAGTGTATTTTAGACTGTATGTTTCTATGCATCTGGCTATCCTTGCTGTACCTTTAAGATCCTCCCAAAAAGTGCAGCTAGTACGATATCCGTCTCTTTTTGTCTAGCTACTGCCTCACAGCCTGCACAGCTATTTAGGAGATAGTAATGCTTTTACAATGCTTTTATTGCTTGGATGGTAAATGCTTTTCATGAGCTTAATGTTGTCACGCACCAGAATACATTAATAAAAGGCAATGCGCTTACCCTTAGAAGTAAACCGCATTGCTCAATAATTTACGAAGTTCAGTTGCGAGGAATTTAATGCAGTGATGAATGTTTGGATGTAAAGCTGGTTGAAAAGGTCAACAGTTCACTGACCTGTGAGTTTTTAAGAACTCTTGTCTGTTAAGTTTAAGTGTATGGGGCCATTTAAGTTATCTGAATAACAATAATAATAATAATAATGGTCATCGTAACAATGATAATAATAATGACAATAATATTATTAATAATAGTTAATTACTACAACTTAAATACATTAGTAATATGGTCAGGTGGTTCAAGGTATATTATTGATTGGAATCATAAACATAAGTTGTCTGGTGCACTAATTTGTTAGAAGTGTAGACTACTTTGCTTGTCTTTGTTGAGCTAATTTTCCTACACGACATACTGTAGTATAATCTGCAGAAATTGTTATTATATTATTATTACATTATTATATTATTACAGAAATAATTATTACAGAAAAGTCTACACATTCCAATGAGCCAAACCTCAACGTTAGTTGTTGAGCCAGTCCACACTTTTAGATTGATTCTCTACACTTCTTTTAAAGAGAGTACCAATAAGGAGTCTGCTAACAGCAGACACCAGTGTGGCTAGAGCCTCATATATAAAGAGATGGTAATCTGATCCAATGACTTCTGTAGCGCAATTATCATAAGGCCCACGGCATCAATCGATGGTCGCTTCAAGTGAAATCATAATCAAATGATAATCCGTGAATTTCCCATAGGGCAGAGAAAACAAGTTAGGCTATGGTGGGTGAGCAACTGGTAGCATGTAACGGACTGGCGTATTTATATTTATATAAATTTATTTATAAATAAATTTATAATTTTTTTATTTATATTTACTAATACACAGGCACTCTGATTTATATCCACCATCTAATGACTAAGCAACAATCGATGGTGCTGAGCAATTTTGAGAGAAGGACTTGCTCATGGTCCCAACACAGTAACCATCTCAAAGGAGGTTCAAACCTGTACTCTCCGCGTTACAAGCCGAGCGCTCTAACCAATCAGCTACAGTGACCCTGACCCACTTACAAAACCGAGCGTTCTAACCAATCAGCTACAGTGACCCTGACCCACTTACAAAACCGAGCGTTCTAACCAATCAGCTACAGTGACCCTGACCCACTTACAAAACCGAGCGTTCTAACCAATCAGCTACAGTGACCCTGACCCACTTACAAAACCGAGCGTTCTAACCAATCAGCTACAGTGACCCTGACCCACTTACAAAACCGAGCGCTCTAACCAATCAACTACCGTGACCCACTTACAAGCCGAGCGCTCTTGACCAATCGGCTACCGTGTCCCACGGTGCTTTTGATAGGTGCTCAGAAGGGCTACTCATATGTCTAGTTATAGTTGTTTTATTTATTGCACGCTCAGTGTCCGTAAATCTGAATCTGAGGCGCAAGACGGCTGTGCACAAACGGCTTATACAGGGTCATTATACAGAGGCCACTCAGCTGGCGCAAACCGGCAATCGCTGGATTACGGATTCAGTATGCTTCCGAATAGATCGCCATGTTTCATATATAAATATCATATATATATATATATTTATTTATGTATGATATATACAGACTCAGAATGCTTCCGAATAGGTCACAGTGTCGAACAACTAACTGATCGCCATGTTGCACCTATAAGTATCATATATATGTGTCTATGTATAATTATGTGTATATATATTGCGACCAAAGTGTCTAGCCGCAGGGCACATGAACTTTCTGTATTACGACATGACTTGGCTCTCTGTGATTTGGCCTGCCACAGTGCAATTGCTTGAATCGGGAGCAGGAACCGGAAGATGGATTCGGGAGTAAAACGATTTTTACCTGTAATGAGCCGAATTTGCAGTGGAGTTGCCCATGGCGCTTGTTGTAAAACAGACATGTCTCGGTTTAAGTGGGTTTACTGCCCTCTAGCCTTCCATAACAGTTATTACTTTGCTAAGATCAGTGCTTATGGTCGCGCCATACACCGTTACCAGGTGGCAGCACTTCGCTGGCCTGCTGTAATAATTCATAAGCCAGGGATCGTAATCGTAATCCCGAGATTTCTACAGCGTCCAACGAAAGCCAGGTCACTGGAACCAGCTTATTCACAGGCGCTCAGTCAAAACAAAATCGATAGGCAAAAGGGTTTAACTTAAACAAATGATGGTTATCGTAATCGTAATCCCGAGATTTCTACAGCGTCCAACGAAAGCCAGGTCACTGGGACCAGCTTATTCACAGGCGCTCAGTCAAAACAATCACGATTACGAACTGAGAACACTCTAGAACCCAACACTGTCGTTGTATGAAGCGCAACAAGAGTCCAGAGTCCACCGACGAAGTGCAGTATTTATTGGTATGACGGTTGAGCGTGGCTGATTTAAATATAGTACGTTGTGTACTATGTAAGCCATATTTGTGATATGCTGATACTTGGGTGTGTTTGTTATGGCTCTGGTGAGAGAATTTTGAACCATTTGTGGCTTGTGCAGATCAGTTTCTGTGTACATAGTTACATACATACATACAAACATACATACATACATATAAAGTCAGGCGCTAACTGGGGTGACACGAAATATCATAGGAGGCAAAGGTCAAGCAGCCCTGTGGTCTCCCCCGATTGCAGTCCGTTATAACCGAGGCAGTACCTAGCCGATAGCTTTGATAATTGTTCCGTATTTATCGAAAATCTGTTATAAGCGAGTTCGTTGTAACCGTATCAGTTTACATGGCGAGAGATGGGAATTTGGCCGGGGCTGAAAATAAAGTCCGTATTATCCGTTTTAACCAGGTCCGTTATAACAAAGTTAAAAAAATAAAGTTCGATTATCCGAAAGTCCGTTTTAACCGGGTCCGTTATAACGAAGTTCTAAAAATAAAGTCCGTATTCGAGGGTCCGTTTTAACCAGGTCCGTTATAACGAAGTTCTAAAAATAAAGTCCGTATTCGAGAGTCCGTTTTAACCAGGTCCGTTATAACGAAGTTCTAAAAATAAAGTCCGTATTATCCGAACTTCCGTCCGTTATAACGAAGTTTTACTGTACATACCCATTACTCACTCCTATGTATACATATAGACAATTAAACACGTACTTGCGGATCATCGGAGCAGACCAAGTTGTACGGCGACGCTGACAGCCGTAAATGCTGAGGATTGGGTCGTAATAAAGTCGGAGAGCAGGTCATAGGGCGGACAATGCCCTCACTTTGGCGCAGAGATCGGACTGTCTTCGCGCTGCATAGCTCTTCGTCTCTCTCTCTGTCTCTTTTTCTCCCTCTCTGTCTCTCTCCTGTACTGTCTCACCTCGCCTCTCTCTCTCCTTCCCTTCCTATCTCTGTCTCCTTCTCTCTCTCTCTCTCCGTCTCTCTCCTGTACTCTATCACCTCGCCTTTCTATCCTTCCCTTCCTCTCTCTTTCTCTCTCCTCTCCTTTCCCCTCCCTCCCTCTCCTCCCTTCCCTCCCTCACCTCCCTTTACCTCCCCTCCCAACTTATCTGTCTGTCTGTCTGTCTGTCTGTCTGTCTGTCTCTCTCTCTCTCAACTATCTTTCGTTTTGAAGGGTAACGCGTTGGCTTTTCACTTCACTGACCCGGGTTCGAATCCTGCGCCAGTCAGATGAAATGGTCAGATGAAATCGCATTGTCGAACTATGAGACATAAATAAGTGTTCTCCATAAATCCAATGTGTACAGTCTTCTCAAGAACCGCAGTTTTGTTGCACCCTGAACCTGGACTTCATTGAGATATTTATTTATTTATTTGTTTATTTATTTATTTATTTAAAGCACTTGTAACGCGAGCAGTGTCCGTACACCTGAATCTGAGGCGCGGTGTATGTTCGCTAGGAGCCAAAATGGAATCATGCAAGAGCCAGGGTGAAGTAGTTAGTCTTAAGAAGTGATTTAAAAGATGATAGCGAGTTTGCAAGTCGGGCCTTTTATGGCAGACGATTCCAAATGCGAGGAGCACAGCAGATAAAGGCAAGTTGTCCCTACAGTTGTCCAGAACCTAGGTTCTTGCAACAAACCAGTATCAGAAGAACGCAAGAATCTTGGAGGAAGATATGGAGTCAGCAAAGTATTAAGATATGATGGAAGGCCAGTGTTCTGGGCCTTAAAGGTCAAGCATGCAATATCGTGCTTTCTCTGTGGCTGCTTACCAAGCTGTGAAATCGTAATCGTAATTCCGAGATTTCTACAGCGCCCAACGAAAGCCGCACCGCGGGGACCGGCTTATTCACAGGCGCTCAGTCAAAACAAAATCGATAGGCGAAAGGGTTCGGTTCCAGATCAAGATCCAAAAGTCAGTCGGAGAGACAGCGTGGCAGCTACGGAATTTGACTGGATTGCTCGAAGTGTGGAGAAACTGTTTCTTGAGCTGTTTTCTGGTGGTAAGGTCTGGATTTTCTGCTGAAGATTACATTGCGACCCGGAAGCACATAATCAGAAATCGTCCGATGACAGAGGCCTTGTGACACATTCACCTAGTTGCTAGGCCTTTCAGTCTACAAAACTGATAGTGGGCACTGGACCCAGGACGGTGTGTTTACATAATATAGCCGATAACTTTCAAGGGTCGGTCGAACACACTGAGTCATCCGGAGTCTCGCAATAACGATGAAGGTGTGCCACCTAATAAATAATTATGCGGCCACTGTCTTTCGACCAGTAGAAAGAACAGCTCAGAATGTTTTGGCAGGCAGGCAGACAGACAGAAGTAGGCCAGAGTGCGAGCAGAAAGATAGACAGACAGAAGTAGGTCAAAGTGCGGACAGGCAGTCCGTCAGAGAGATAGACAGACAGAAGTAGGTCAAAGTGCGGACAGACAGACAGAAGGCCAAAGTGCGGGCCGACATACACAGGCAGGCAGGAAGACAGACACAGTAGGCCACAGTGCAGACAGGCAGACACACAGACAAAGAGGAGATAAAGAAAGCGCAAAACAACCAATATGTTCAACTAGAATTACTCTGAAATAAATCCGGGTGAATTGCACAGCTAGAGGATATCATTTGGGTATCAGTTTAAGATGCCTTATATGGTATGCCAGCGGCGCCAGCGAAGTAAGCCACTGACCTAACAACTGGTGGTTAGGTTACACAGTTCTTTCCATTTCCGTAGCTGCCCTGTAGCTGCTCAGCTGGACTTGGGAGTGGCGTGACGATGACCCGTGCTATAGGCGACCTATCTTCAACTCCCATTTACACAAAATGTGATGTTGAGAAACACTGGATCATAAAACTTTCATTCTAAAAGAAACAATTAAATTGTAAAGTTACACCTATAAAATTTAATTTAGAATTTAACCTAATTTAAAATTTAATTTAATTTGAAGTCTAATTTAAATCTAACAGATCTAAAAAGGTGCAGTTTAACAGGTCTAATAGATTTAAATTTTAATGTAATTAGAAATGTGATCAAATTTTAAATTTAATTTTGAATTTAATTTAAATCTAGCACATCTTAAAAGGTGTGACAGCCGTGTTCAGTCAGCATTTACACGCACAGGCGCCATCTGTTGAAATCCAGTTTCAGTCAGTGACAGTAGGTAGTTGTCTGTTGATGATAACTGTCTTCAGGTCAATCAGATGAGGCTTGAGCCTGCACACTTTGTCTTATAAGGCAGCGCTTAACCACTTAGCTGCGTATCACGTGTTTTTTGGGAATCGCCGTCTTCCTGGAGCGGAGGGCTGCATGTGGCTGTAATCCGCCGCTGACGCCTTATTGGGTCGTCTTGGATAATTTCGGTTTCTTCTCTTGGTTGCCGGTTACATCAAAGCTCAGGGGCTGTGGAGACGATTTTTCAGAGGGCATGTCTTCGATATCTTGTGTTTTTTCTGGTTTAACTGTTTCAGAAGAGCTGACAGAGAGCAGATTAAGGAAATTAGTCTCTGTCTCTGTTTGTCTGTCTGTCTCTGTCTGTTTGTCTGTCTGCCTGCCTGCCTGCCTGTCTGTCTGTCTGTCTGTCTCGATTGATGCTTTGCTCTAGAGTCTAAACTGAGATTGGAGCTAACAGGTGGAGCCTTCGCGTGTAAATGCCGAAAATGGCTGCTCTTAGATCTGTTAAATAGCCATATTGTAGCTCTTGTGAGGTTAAAAGGCGGTACATAAATTGGCATATGAAAACATACTAGCTAATGAACCTCTATATATATATATATGTGTGTGTGTGTGTGTGCGTGTGTGTGTGTATACACATATATATACATATACATGTAAGCTTATACACCGGAGACACATTATAAACATTTTTCTTTATGAGGCGAGTTCTGGTATAACGCGGTCAGGTGCTTGGATCTCCAAAACTGGTCAGAAACCGCCATAAGGCGGTTCTTCTTAACACGGCACTCAAAGACGGCGCCATAATGAGTTTCCGGCGCACATACCTGGTCATATAACTGCATTACCACCTTGGCAGACGTTTTCATGGTCACCTCTAACTTTGTATTTCTTCCTTGACAGCTGCACAGATGTGAATTGAAGACACCTATTGTTGGCACAGGGGCTTCATTGCATTGTCTATTTATATGTATGTATGTATGCACGTATGCATTCTTGTATGTATGCTTCAAATTATTTTTATAGCACCTTTTAATAAGCTCTTGGGCTCCGGAACATGGCTGTCTGACAGCAGTAAAAATGTGCAGCTTGTTATCAGCTAAAGACTTTTAATTAGCCATATAGACTCTGTAATCCTCTTCTTCTGTTACTTCTACGTCCTCGTCCTCCTCCTAGTCCTCCTCTTCATCCTCCTCCTGTCCTCCTTTTCCCTCCCTTGCTCCTCCTCCTCGCTCCTCTTCGTCCTCCTCCTAGTCCTCCTCTTCCTCTTGGTGGTGTGTTGGTGTGGTAGTGGTGGTGGTGGTGTGGTGGTGGTGGTGTGTCAACAAGGGTGAGACTGTTAAATAAGGAAGTGATGTAAGAGGAGTAACAGATATTGATTGCTGTCCAGTCAGTATCTCTTCATTTTCTGTATGCAAGTGCTTCTGTTTTTACTTTCGGTTTAATAACCAGAGTCATTAGGAAACTGAGCCGACAGTAGAAAGTCAGTTGTTTTGAGTGAAAGCTAATGTGATTTTTTAGGATCTTTGGCAAACCTTCCTTTGTTGATAGCCTTTGGATTTGTTTTGAGTTCCAAAACAGTGCAAATTACTGAGTCGTCATAGGAGAATATTAGTCCCTTGTTCCAAATTGTAGAGGCAGTCATGCTCATGAAATTATTATTGACTTCATTTTCTTAGCCTCAGCTTATGAGGCTGGGTAGGTGGCCAATCCTCTGCATCACCGTCTGATCCTCCCATACGCTAGTTGCTTATCTAGACGCCGTTTATATAGCGCTGTTATGCACCTCACCTTTGCACTGCTTACATACTAACCTAAACTTAGAACAAAAAGTGAATCAGTAAGCAAACATTGCTCAGATTACTAGAGGAGTCGGCCTTGGCTGGCGCCCACAAACATATGGAGACACCAGCCAACGTATTAATATGCAGTAATTGTACTCATTTGATAGCCGAGTTCGCTAGAGGACGCAAACTGAACATGAATCTTGGAAATTTCTTGTGTCTAGGCGGTGAGTTGTATTGGCCCTAAAAGTTGTCGTCGTTTGGATTCAGACTGGAGTTTGGTAAGACGATTGTAATCGTAATCCTAAGATTTCTACAGCACCCAACGAAAGCCACGTCACAGGGACCAACTTATTCACGGGCACTCAGTCAAAACAAAATCGATAGGCAAAAAGGGTTCAGTTTTAGGTCAAGATCCAAAAGTCAGGCAGAGAAGAAAGACCCAGCTGCTGGAATGTTCTGTAGATACCATCCACTGTAGCCATATGCCTGCCTGCCTGCCTGCCTGCCTGCCTGCCTGCCTGCCTGCCTGCCTCTGGGTCTTGACCTAGAACTGAACCTGACCCAACATGCCTAGTGATTTGGTTTTGACTGAGCGCCTTTGTGAATAAGCTGGTTCCGGCGACTTAGCTTTCTTTTGGCGCTGTTCTGCAAAATCTCGAGTTTACGATTACGTTTCCTGTTTGTGCCTCGTCTGTTCAAAGATCTGAGGTGCTCCTGGCCGTTGCTGTAAATTGCACGAAATTACTGCATCTATTATTTTTCAAAGGAAAGCGGGATACGGTTGGAAGGACAAGTGGACCAAGAGTCGACCCCTGGCGACAATTTGGTCACGTTCTTTGTCCAGGTCGAATGCGCGAGGTTCCAGTGGTTAAGCTGCTCAACTGTCAGTCGAAAGGTCGGGGGGGGACGAGGTTCAAATCCTCGCCATGGCAGGGTGATGTGTAGAAATTTCTGCTTCATTTGCACCCCCAGGCGGTGTTTGAGAGGCCACACGCCCCAGTGAAGTCGCGAACATTTCATAGTTGTGACTGCCTCGCAAAGCTAACACAAGGGACTGTTTGTCATCCTCATCATAATCATCATCATCATCATCGTTTCATCATCGTTTCATCATCATCTTCTTCTTCTTCTTCTCCTCCTCCTCTGTTTCGGACAATCACTAAGCCAGGTTCTGTGCAATATATTCGATATAGTTATTGAAATATGAGAAAGGTCAAGGCCGTACAGTCTCTATAGAAAATCGTGTAGGTTTGCATTTTTACATTATGGCCAGGTCAGTAGCTATAGGCCAATTCTATGGTCAGGTTGTCAAGATTCTAAGGTTGGGCGTTGAACATGAGGGTCAGGTTTTAATACCAGGTCAGGGATCAAAGGTCGAGCCGGGAGGAGTTGCATTTAAAGGTTTTCATGTCGTAGGGGAGAGCAGCAGTGAAGTCCGGAAAATCCATAAACAAGATGTTCAAAAGTGTTAGAAAATTATTGTAATAATATTTAGCCTTGTCATCATTCGGCTGTTCAGAGTAATAGTGACTTAAACTTAACCTCCCCTAACAGCTCCTTTCCCCCTTCTCTCTCTCTGTTCTTTTGGCAGCCAGACTTGGTTCTTGATGTGGCATCATTGGACAACCCCACTGACTTGACGCAGCGCTCGTGAATGAGCTGGTAACCTGTGCTTGGCTTTTAAGTAGCACTTCAGAAATCTGGAGATTACGATTATGACTGAAATCTTAACCTGTAGTCAAATTAAGCTCCCTGTGACTGAAATTATGACTGATTATGACTGTGCTGATTATGACTGAAATCTTAACCTGTAGTGATATTAAACTCCCTTGTTGGGTAATTTGTTATTTGAGTCTGTTCTGTAGACACGGAACAGAATTTTTACTTGTGTCTTCGAGTTTTATATGGACCGATAGCTGAGCTTTTAAGGTACAGGATTTGACTTTCAGAGCTAAAAAATGGACCAAGATTCGCCAATAAAGCAACAGGTTTCGTTTGTAATTAGTTTGCAGGAAATGACTACGAAATAATGCAATTGTAAGCTGTTGATGAATTTCCTGTTTCTTAAATTTTTCGTTTCTTTAGTCCTTCATTTCTTTGTTTCTTAATTTCTTTGTTTCTTCATTTCTTACTTTCTGTGTTCCATTCCATTTCTTCACTGGATGTTTCTTATCATTCCTTGCTTAGCATTCCACTTTCTTAATTTCTTTGTTTCTTCATTTCTTACTTTCTGTGTTCCATTCCATTTCTTCACTGGATGTTTCTTATCATTCCTTGCTTAGCATTCCACTTTCTTAATTTCTTTGTTTCTTCATTTCTTACTTTCTGTGTTCCATTCCATTTCTTCACTGGATGTTTCTTATCATTCCTTGCTTAGCATTCCACTTTCTTAATTTCTTTGTTTCTTCATTTCTTACTTTCTGTGTTCCATTCCATTTCTTCACTGGATGTTTCTTATCATTCCTTGCTTAGCATTCCACTTTCTTAATTTCTTTGTTTCTTCATTTCTTACTTTCTGTGTTCCATTCCATTTCTTCACTGGATGTTTCTTATCATTCCTTGCTTAGCATTCCACTTTCTTAATTTCTTTGTTTCTTCATTTCTTACTTTCTGTGTTCCATTCCATTTCTTCACTGGATGTTTCTTATCATTCCTTGCTTAGCATTCCACTTTCTTAATTTCTTTGTTTCTTCATTTCTTACTTTCTGTGTTCCATTCCATTTCTTCACTGGATGTTTCTTATCATTCCTTGCTTAGCATTCCACTTTCTTAATTTCTTTGTTTCTTCATTTCTTACTTTCTGTGTTCCATTCCATTTCTTCACTGGATGTTTCTTATCATTCCTTGCTTAGCATTCCACTTTCTTAATTTCTTTGTTTCTTCATTTCTTACTTTCTGTGTTCCATTCCATTTCTTCACTGGATGTTTCTTATCATTCCTTGCTTAGCATTCCACTTTCTTAATTTCTTTGTTTCTTCATTTCTTACTTTCTGTGTTCCATTCCATTTCTTCACTGGATGTTTCTTATCATTCCTTGCTTAGCATTCCACTTTCTTAATTTCTTTGTTTCTTCATTTCTTACTTTCTGTGTTCCATTCCATTTCTTCACTGGATGTTTCTTATCATTCCTTGCTTAGCATTCCACTTTCTTAATTTCTTTGTTTCTTCACTTCTTACTTTCTGTGTTCCATTCCATTTCTTCACTGGATGTTTCTTATCATTCCTTGCTCAGTCGATGGACTTATGGTGTGTTAACAAATGTATTACTTATGTCTTGCTTACTTAATACTGAAGGACATTTCCTTACTTGTCTTGGAGGGTGTCCTTCATCCAGCCAGATTTGACACCCAACCTAAGACTACAGGGTGCAGTGTCAAGGGTAGAAGAGAGATAAACTTCTTTCTGATTCCGAATGGGATCAACTTTTTCCAGATGCTTCTGCCTTACCTCTTGACCTTTACCCCAGCTTTTCCAACTACAAAATCTTACCCTGCATAAAACAATGGGAATGGGGTATTTGAAGAAACTAGGTGAGACTGCTTAAAAGAAGTATGTAGATCAGTACAGTGGCTTTTTATAACCTGTCAAAGGCACTTTATTGATATGATGACACAGATTTCGAAATGGAGTCTTAAATATCTACCGTAGTTCTGCATGGCAAGATTGAGAGGGAAGAATTGTGCTGAGCTGTGAAACATGTCAGCTGGAAGAGTGCAGCTGATAGATTCGGTTAAATAGGATGGTGATGTTTTTGCACAGACTTAATGCCATAGAGGAACCAGATTCAGCTTCCCGTTGGTTTTAGAAACCAACAGAGAAACCTGTTTTAGCTTCCCACCGCGTTTGATGATAAGAACGGGACAGGTTTTCTGAACCGATGCTGAGAAGCGTGAAGAGGATGACTGCTGATTCACTTGGTTTCCGATCTGTATCTAGCGATCTAGACAGTGATTGAAAACGTTGATTGCAATCATTTCTGCCTTTTTTTGGCGAGATTACCTGTGTGTGAGTGTGTATATGTATATGTATCTGTATAGATGTAAATGTATGTTATGTGTATAGGAGTGTGTTTGGATCTGTTTGCATGCTGCTGTCTGTTCTGTTCATCTATGTATGTGTTTTTTGCATCTGTGCTTATATATCTTTCAATGTCTTGCCTGTGCATCTGTATTTAAATTTTCTGTGTATGTGTGCATATGCTTGTGTCTTCATCCTGGCATGTTTTTGTATGTTTGTGTGTGTGTGTCTGTATGTTGTATGTTTGTGTGTGTGTGTCTGTATATTGTATATTTGTGTGTGTGTCTGTATGTATGTTTGTGTCTGTCTGTATGTTTGTGTGCCTGTATGTTGTATGTTTGTGTGTGTGTCTGTATGTATGTGTGTGTCTGTATGTTGTATGTTTGAGTATGTGTGTCTGTATGTTGTATATTTGTGTGTCTGTATGTGTTTGTTTGCTTATGCCTGTGTATATTTGTTTGTGTGTGTCTTTGTATATTTGTATGTGCGTGTGTGCGTGGACATCTGATACACGTGCAAGGGGGAGAACCTCACAGTGCAAAGGTTGAAATGCTGTGCTTGTTAATGGGTTACATGTAATAAAGATAATTTATTAATAGGCTTCCAATGTCTGGATGAACTTTCCTCTTGTCTACCCTTTGGCAGCCTTCCATATTGTCACTGGAGTACGGTGAATAACCCACGTGCAACCCACTCCTGTTCTGTTTTTCATTTGGGGCACTTTCTATTGAACGCACATTTAGTTTGTGTTGAAATCAGATAACAGTAATGACGGGAATTCAGTTTAATTTGACAAATGTGAAAATTGTTGTGATAATTGTTTGCTTGTCTATATGTCCACTTCCACTCTTGTTCTTTGATTGCTCTGGTTCACTGTCTTTTCACCCCGTTTACTTCGAGAGCTGAGAACAAAAACGATAGACGAAGCAGTTTAATACTCCATATGTGAGATTTATTGTTACTATCATAAGTTTGTTTGTAACGTGCAAGGTAATGTAACTCATTGCGCGGCTGATGCGCCAAAGTAGCTACCAATAGGATGACATAAAATAGATGACTCTTCAGCATCTTTTGAGAGCTCACCTGCAGTCAGTGAGGGATCACGAAATGCAAATATTTGGTTTGCGATATTTTTTCCATTGTGTTCTCTATACATTTGTCATTAGAGTTAAGTAGTGTGAGGTTCAATTTCTTATAAAACAGTGCCTCACACTCATGCACATACAAACATACAAAGACACACAAACAAAGATACACAGACTTACACAAACAACACATGTAGATACACACACACACAGACGTACAAAAACATTCAGACAAACATAAGCATACAGAGACATGTACAAACATGCCACGATACAGACCCACACTGTTGTTTTTCTACTTGGTAAACACCTCTGCCTGTTAAGTGACTTTAGTCGCACACTACTCCCCCAACTACTATACACTACTCTCCAACAGTGGGTGAACTTGGGGTGCACTCAGCTGCTTGCAATATGATTCAGTTTTTGCAACTCAATTTAACTTTGGCATCTCTGATTTCACCAACCGTTTGGTGAAGTTTTTCTAGTCTTTAATCCACGTCTGGATGACTCGTGGTGTTTTTGGTGCTATGACGGCGTCATTTGTCATCAGTTGTCTTCAAGTCCATTGTGAAATATCTGTTGATCAAATTGGTTAATAACAGGATAGATGCACAAGTGTGATTCAGTGGCCAGTTGGTAGAGTGCTTGTCTTGCACGCAGGGTTTTGGGTTTGAAGTTTGTTGAAGATGGTCACTGTGTGAGGACCTTTAGCAAGTTGTGAAACAGATTTTTTTGGTTTCCCCAAAATCCGAATTCTTGCTGGCAGATGGCATTTGATCTGTAAACTTTGTCAATGTTGTGATTAATGTTTGCATGATTTTTAAGAAAAAAATGATAAATTTTGTTTAGAAAGGATGACAGATGGCTCTTTTTCTGAGATCTAATATGGTGTTGTTAAGTTTGTGTACCGGATAGTGGCCTTGGAATGCCAAGTCAGAGGTATGCCAGGAATGGAGGCTAGGTTATGGTATTCACTGTATATCTCTCTCTCTCTCTCTCTCGCTGTTTATCTTTCTTTCTTTTGCTGTCTGTCTGTCTGTCTGTCTCTCTCTGTCTCTCTCTCTCTCTGTAGCTTGTGTTACTGTCTCTTTGTTGGATTGTGGCTATCTATCTCCCACTGTGTCTATCACTGTCTGTGTCTTACTAACTCGTTGTTCTCCTACTATGTCTGTCCCGGCATACTTCTGCCAGGATGTGTGTTTGTATGTCTCGATGTTGCTCTTACATCTTGGGTGTTTCTGCTTCAGCTTGGGTTCGGAGGATGAGATGGCAGTCGCGGTCAAACAGTCCTCATCCTCCTCAGCCAAAACTGGATCCCAGGATCCGGGCGTTGTTCATCGTCTGACCTTTCGAGCGGATCCAGATTTACTCGAGCCGAAAGAAAAACAACGCAAAAAGTGAGTGCTTCGTTTTGTTGGATCGTGAAAACTTGATCTCAGTACCAGCGACCTCGTTTTAGGAAAGTAAGGTTAGGTAAGTTATGGTAAAGTAAGGTAAGATAAATTAAGGTAAGCTATGGTAACGTCTTGTCTTTCAACCCTTCTTGAGCCGAGAATTGGCTGTGATAAGGTAAGGTAAGGTAAGTTATGGTAAGGTAAGGTAAGATAAATTAAGGTGAGTTATGGTAAGGTCTTGTCTTCAACCGTCCTTGAGCTGAGGATTGGCTATGATAAGGTAAGGTAAGTTATGATAAGGTAAGGTAAGATAAATTAAGGTAAATTATGGTAAGGTCTTGTCTTCAACCGTCCTTGAGCTGAGGATTGGCTGCGGTAAGGTAATATCAGACTTTGAATAGACTGGATTTGCATATTGGCACACCATTGAATGATTTCTTGTGCCTTGCATATGGTAAGTTAAGGTTAAGTAATGTAAGACATTGTAAACTAAGGTAAGTTATGGTAAGGTAAATCTGACCTTGAGGATTGGTATGGATTTGATTGGTGACTTGTGCATTGTTATGATGACTCCTGGCAGAAGTAGTTCTGAAATGAGATTAGATTAGATTCTGTGTTGTGCTTGCGTGAGATCTGCATTATTTGGAAGAAGCTATTGCATTCAGGTCGTTCAATCAATTTATATAGCATCCTTTTTAGACTTCTACACCTTGTTGTAATTGTAGGATCACGTGCCGTTAACTGCTCCTCTGTTCCTCGTATTCGGAATTGTTTACCATAAAAGGCCCGGCTTGCAATCTCGCTATCACCTTATAAATCACTTGTCAAGACGCACTGCTTCACCCTGGCTTTTCCATGATTCCATCTTGGCCCCTAGCAAACACACATCCACGCCTCAGATTCAGGTGTACTGGCATTGCGCGCGTTACAAGTGCTTTAAATAAATAAATATATATATATATATATATATATATATATATATATATATATGATGATGATGAGTTTTCTGCCCGAAGGCAGGCCCATTGGCTTTACGCCACCCGGGGATGAGATGAGTGAGGTGGTTTCCCGTTGCCTTCCTCACAGACAACTGTGGGTGAGCAACTTGTCCAAGGTCGCTACCCAGTGGCGTGAGGTAGATTCGAACCCGCGACCCTCCGGTTACCAGGCATCGAACATACCACTACACCACCGCGTCCCACATATATATATATATATATATATATATATAATATATATATATATATATATATATATATAATATATATATATATATATATATATATATATAAATTCTTTGACTGGATCAGGTGTGATTTTATGTATATATGCATGTATGTATGTGTGTGTGTGCATGTACGTATCTGAGCTTTTATATAGCACCTTTCAAGGACTTTGTAAAGTGCTGTGAAGTGGCTGTCTTGGAAGGCTAAGTAGGTGCTTTGCGAGGTAGTATGAGAATATAACTTTAGCTGAGTGAGGTGAATAGTACATAGACAGATTTGTTGTGTTTATAAACTGATATCTAAGTTTCCTTGTTACTGCACTGGATGAGAAATGTGTAGTTTAACATATATTCTCTCTGCATCGGAGACGATTTCCTTGTGCGGTTCTTATGTGAATTGCGCAGAATTACGACATTTATCTGACCCATCATACTAACTCACCAACACTTCACCTCTTGCAATATCTGCGCTGGTCTTTCACTCAAAACTGAAAAGATTTCCCAATATCTCATCCTGATTCTTCCTCTTCCCCTTATCTCTCTCTCCGCTCCAGTCCGAAACACCACCCACCGTTAGCCGTCTGACTGCCTGCGTGCTTGACTCCTGGATCTTGACCTGGAACCGAACCCTTTCTGCCTATCGATGTTGTTTTGACTGAGCGCCTACGATTAAGCTGGTTCGCGCGACTTGGCTTACGTTGGGCGCAGTAGAAATCTCCAGATTACGATTACGTATCGTTCACAGAGCCTGTGTGTTTTCTTGAGAATCGGCTGGCAGTGCTCTTGCACCCGATTTAGACGATAGCTCGGACGATGTTTGGCTCCTCGATGCGCCGCGGGGCTTCCGGCTAGCCGTCTGAGAATAGTTCGGAAAACAACCGCAGGAGAAAACGCAACGTGACGTCCGTTGCAGTGGTGACGCCTTTGACGTCAACCTGTGACGACGATGACGATGTTAATGGTTCTGGCGGGGTTTTCGGTGACGGCGACGTGACGACTGTCGCCCGAGTCAATGACCAACTGCTGAGATAATGTTATGTTGCGATCGTCGAGAAAGGCCAGAGGAACGAAAGGCAGTTCGGTGCGAGTGAGGGGTATTGTAATTGTAATTTGAGATTTATAAAGCGCCTCTTAGATGATAAACTCAACAGAGGTGCTTCCGACCCGAAAAAGTAAGGGGTGAACAGAGGTGGTAAAGGTGAAAGCACGTGGGCAGAGGCTTCGAGGGTAGACATGGAAGAGCATTGGGTAAAGTATTACAGGATCCGGTGTGATGGTATGTATATATGCATGTTTGTGTGTATGAATGTACGTAGCTGAGCTTTTATTTATTTATATATTTATTTATTTTATTTATTTATTACACGCGCAAGTTCTCTCGCAGAAGGAAACGCCATTCGGTGCTTGCGTGGTCAGCAGAGGTTTTATGGTGAGCTGTTGAGGGTGATAGAAAAGTTGTTTACCACAAGGGCAGAGGCTTCGAGGGTAAAGGTGGAAGAGCATTGGGAAAAGGGCGAAAGAAGGTCCTTCGGTGCAGACTCAGAAGTTGAGCAGATTGGAGAATATTGGAATTAAGTGTAAGATAAAGTAGGCCTCAGAAGAATAATTTTATGCGGTTGCCCAAACAGAAGTAGGCCTTTGAATAGTATTGCCGGCTAGTATAAAAGAAAGTAGGCCTTGTGACAGTATCGCCACTTGTTGCAAAATAAAGTAGGCCTTTGGAATATTTTGCCGGTTGTTATAAACTAAAGTAGACCTGTGGGGAATTTTGGTACAAAATAAAATACACGTGGAGAATTTTTGTACAAAATAAAGTACATCTGTGGAGAATTTTAGTACAAAATCAAGTACACCGATGGAGAATTTTGCCTGTTGATACAAAATATTGTAAACTGTGGAGAATTCTGGTACAAAAGAATGTAGGCCTTGGAGCAACATGCTAAAAACGTGGTATTGGTATGTATTCCACGGAAAATGATGGTGGACTGGATTCTAGAGGGACCGCAAGGGAAGAATATCTTGGATGTGACTGCGTTGGTTAAAGTTCTACATGTGTGTGAGTGCCCTTCAGTGAAGGCATTTCCCGAGTGTCAAACATCAGCAGCTTACAGAAGAACTTTTCATTCTGTATAGTTATATATACACACATAGATACATATATACATATGTACACACATAGAAACATATACGTGTATATCTGTATCTGTGTGTGCATGTATATGTATGTATCTATTATGTATCTTTGTATGTACCTGTGTGTATATTAATATATATGTATATATATGTATCTATGTATTGTAATTGTAATCATAAATTTGTATTATGCCTCTACAGGAGAGGCGCTATACATGTATGTATGTATGTATGTATGTGTGTATGTATATTTGTATTTATGTTTGCCTGCAGGCATGTATCTTGACATTTATGTAGTGCCTTTTAAGCAGACTTCGTCGTGTCCAGCCATAAATTACTGAAGCTGGCTAAGCAGCTTTTAGTAATTGTGTCAGTCGGTTGTTGTGAGGTGAACTTGGGTCTGCGTCTTCTTACCTCGCTCGGTCATTCGCCCTCTTTTTTTCCGGTTACAAGTCTGAATATTGCGTTTATCTTTGTTTTCGCGGTGCCAGTGGTCATTTGCACCTGATGTAACGCCCTTTCGCACCGGTTCCAGAAGCTTCTTCCATCGATAGTCGCTGGTAGAAGCCCTGGAGGCCAGTAGAGGGAGATATGCTCGTTTAAATCGATGTACCTGCTGTTGGCGAAAAGAGGAAAGGTGGACAGATAGATGGTAAACAATGAAGTGGCTAACACCTCATACGTGTGGCTACCTGTCATGCTGGCTTAAGGAAGTGGTTTTCTTCTTATTCTGGTTCTTAATGCACAGTCGTGCATTAAAGACCACTTCAACTTTGCAGCGTGTCATATATTGGTGCTTTGTAGGTCAAGGGTACAGGAAATGTTCTCTTTGGAGTCATTTATAGCCAAGCTAACTAGAGAGTGCTGGTGGAACTAAAATCCGAATTTTCTCTGACTTTTCTCGGAGATTTGAACCTCTGACCTCCAGTTTGACAATCCAGCATGCTAACCACTGGTCCATTTTGCCAGTCGAGTGCTGTGGGCTTTAAAAATGTGTAAAAAATTTACAAAGTATTTGTGACCTCGATTTTTGCTGAAGAACATTCCGACAGTTTGTGGCCAATTACTGTTGGTAGTAAATTTAACTGAAGGATTAATAATTGGTTACTACACTGTGTCCGGAAAAATTCCAAGGCTCTAAAATATGAATGAAAAAACTATAGTAGATAATAATCAATTTAAAAATTTAAAAACCTTTTTGATCCGTACATAATTACCAACAAAATTCTTTGCAGTTTATTAACGGCCCCCGTTTAAAATTACGTCACAGTGACGTATTTGAATTTTATATTTTGTAAAGAAAGTTGCTAGAAAAATGGCGTTCAGCGAGGAAGACAGTTAGTCAGTGGCGTGTACGTCTCGAAGCTTGCGTTGAAGCCAATGGCGGACATTTTGAACATAAATTATAGTTCAATAATATTTCAGGATTAAACTGTTTTTGGAATTTTAAAAATCGATTAATGTTTACTAATTATTTTCATATTTACCGTAAAGCCTTGGAATTTTTCCGGACACAGTGTAGTTGAATAACTTATGTGTCTGAATAGTAGTTATCTTAACGAACGCCCTGTCGTGGAGATCAGAGAACGTTGCTCAATGGCCTTACAAGCTAAAGACGTCTTTTGATCTGATTAGGCTGAGTGAAAATTTGAAAAACAGCTTCGTACGTCCAGAGAACTAGCAGGCAATGGCAGAATGTCGAAACTTGACACTTGCGGTATGGATATTTCTTCTAGTTCTCTGCCTCTAGGCAGATTGGCAGGTTTATACTTTCAATGAATGAGTGAATTAACAAAGGAATGAATGAATGAGTGAACATACGACACCACTCTTGTCCATCTATATGTGTGTGTGCGTGTGCGGCACGGTGGTCTATCGCAGCGTCAAGTAATTGGGCTTGTGCAAAGATGCCATGTCAAGAACCAAGTTCGATTGCCAGAAGACCAGAGAGAGAAAGGGGAGAGGAGCTGTTAGGACGGGCTGTGTTTAAGGCCATCGCTAAAGAGACGAGACTTTGAGCCGAGACCTGAACGAGAAGCTTCGTTATTGAGCTGGATCGAGTCCTGAGGTGATCGTGCGAAGTTGTGCAATGGAATTGCCAATTCTAGATTCTAGAACCGCGTGGTTGAAATCGGTCTTTTAAGGGTATGTTCGGTCGTTCGTTGGATGGGGATTGGCGCGGGGAAGGAAGAATCCATTGGTTCTGCTCGAAGTAGTCTAAAGTTACGGGTTCTCGATGAGGGGAGGGGAATGGCGCGGGGAAGGAAGAATCCATTGGTTCTGCTCGAAGTAGTCTAAAGTTACGGGTTCTCGATGAGGGGAGGGGAATGGCGCGGGGAAGGAAGAATCCATTGGTTCTGCTCGAAGTAGTCTAAAGTTACGAGTTCTCAATGCTGTCGAAGATGAATGTCGGAATATGGCCGTAAATATGTCGATAAATTAGGGTGATGTTGATGCAGCTGTTGCTGCTGCTGCAGAGTTTGGCGATGTGCCAATTCGGCTTCGGTCCATTAGGTCTTAGTCGCTTGTGGTGATGATGCTAAGCAGATCAATACTTTCGACCGTGAGAAGTTTTCTTTCGATGGGAAAGAGAGGGAACGATTGGTGTGGCTGTGTGTATGCGTGTTGTTTGTAGTTGATTATATGTACACCCACCTTGTATAGAATTGTTCACCCTCATTCTTTCAGAGACTCAAAGGCACTTTGGTTGATATCTGTACGTTATATGTACCGGGATACATGGAATGTGACATGGACAGACAGGCAGACACAGACAGGAAAGAAGGAAGGAGGGAAGATGATGGGTGGATGGGTAAGTGGGTGGATGGATGGATGGATGGATGGGCGGGTGGATGGATGGATGGGTAGGTGGGTGGGTTTGGGTAGATGGGTGGGTGGATGGAGGGGTGGGTGGGTTTGGGTAGATGGGTGGGTGGATGGATGGGTGGGCGGATGGATGGATGGATGGGCGGGTGGATGGATGGGTGGGTGGGTGGATGGATGGGTGGATGGATGGATGGGTGGGCGGGTGGATGGATGGATGAGTGGGTGGGTTTGGGTGGATGGACGGATGGATGGATGGATGGATGGATGGGCGGGTGGATGGATGGGTGGGTGGGTGGATGGATGGGTGGATGGATGGATGGACAGAGATAGATACACAGAGGCAGGCAGATAGGAAGTAAGAATGGAAGAAAGGAAGTAAAATACATAGAAAGACAGAAAGACAACGACTGCCAGAAAGACACAGACAGAGACGGACAGACAGACCCAGACCAACACACAGGTCGGCCGACTGGGACAAACAATAATTGTATGCTGTCTGTATATGAGCATCGTGTATTTCTGCATCCGTCTAAAGAGCTGGACGTGGCAGAGGCGGAGTTCAAGCTTAGATTATTTGGAGTTCAAAGGAATTGTATTATACCAAAAATATATCCAGCTACCTACAAACATACTTAAGTACTTACATACATCAGACATACAGACACCTAACTGCCCAAGTATTAGCGCTTTTCAGAGATGCTGGAAAGGCGCTGTATAAATGCTTGTTACATTACATTGCATTACATACATACATGCACATACCTGCATACACAAGTGCATACTGATGATGAGCACCCCTGATGAGTTTATTCTTGAAGTGGTGCTTTATAAATCTCAGATTACAATTACAATTACAATTGCACAAATGCATAAATGCGCATATATTTAGACGTATCACGTAAACACATAAATACATTACATGCAGCTGGTGTCTTGTCATTGGACCGACATGTAGTCGTATTGGCGCCAGACAGTTTTATGACCCTTTGACCTCATAGCCCAGAGTCGTGTAAACAAATATTTTACCTTTACTTGTATGTTACCATATGTTACCCTGATATGTTTACCCCATATCTACATGCATACGTAAATCATGCATACATGTACGTGTATGGCCCATGATCAGCAGGACTGTTGACTTTAAAGCCGGGGGGAGGGCAAAAGGTGAATGACCTGAAACTGAACTATTCCCCCCCCCTAATGAATATTGATGCCGTGTATTGTAAATATTTATTGTCAATATTTACAGATGAGCTTAATTTCATGCTGATATTTGGTCTTTGATTTGACATTTAAAATTCCCGTTTCTATTTTTGTTAGTTAAGGGGTGTTTATCTGTAAGCGTTGGGTGGTACTCGGTGCTTTGAGAGGGAGACAAAAGGCGCTATATTAATATAATTGTTTTCATAAATATGAAGCTTAGGCTTTTACGTGTAATAATACATACAGACACTGGACTGCCTTTCTGTGTATCTTACTTCCTTTCTGCCATCCTTCATTCCTGTCTCTGTTATCTGTCTCTAGCTCTCCATCCATCCATTCATCCATCCATCCACCCATCCATCCATCCATCCACCCATCCATCCACCCATCCATCCATGCATCCATCCACCCATCCATGCATCCATCCACCCATCCATCCATCCACCCACCCATCCATCCATCCACCCATCCACCCATCGATCCATCCATGCATCCATCCATCCATCGATCCATCCACCCATCCATCCACTGTTCGCCTCATCTTGAGTTGCGGTCGGACAATGACTTTAACACAGAAGTTAAAAATTGCAATAGTTATACTTTCGTAGTTGAAAGATGTTTGTCGGTGATGCGGACGTCTTTAGCGAAGACTTCTCTCTGCTGTCGACACAGGTGGGTTAATTGTTGACGGCGGATATAGAGCTGCTATGCTCTTATGCTCAAACGAATCTTAGGCCTATACCTGCTGAAGTTAACACGTGACTTACCGTTGTGTCTGCTTTTACCTCGGCGGAGGTTGCTCTCCCGGTTTTTTGAGTTAAGCCTATGTAATAACTGGATCGAAAAAGAGCTGCTGTAGATTAGCCTGCATCTAAAAGCCTTCCTTCTAGTTAACGGTAACGGTTGTCATTAATGGGAAGCCACTCTACAGCTTCAATTCTGTTGATGAGGATGTTGCTGGTTGATGACGATGATGCGTCGCAAGGTGACGGTGGAAGTAGAGTGATGGCGTGGTGAATGAGTAGCTGTCATATTGTAATTGCAACGGTAACTTGTAACTGATGGTTTGGTGAAGAAGCCGTCATTGTAATGTGTATTGAGCCATGGCCAGAGCAGGAGGAGAGAGTGGCATGCATGCAAAGAAATGACCAATCGATTGACTTTATGCCTTAAATGAAGATTTGACTGTGATCTTTGTGCGAATCTGCCAAGATGAGATCAAGACCTTGCCGCAAATGCAGTTCAGTACATCCTTCATATTTGGACCTTGGGGTTTTCTGAGACATGACGGATGTACTGGTGATCAGTACAGTCATACTGTCGTCCCCAAATGAATTAAAACTGACTGAGAGATATGATTTACAGGGTCGTTTCTGAAACTGATTTCTGCCTGGAGAAGACGTGTCATCCTGGCCTGATAAGTAGATTTTGAGAGCTAGCCTCAGCTAGGGTAGCCACGACTCCACTGGTTAGGTATATCTAAACCTAAGAATATCACGAAAGGTGAATAATTAGCAATTAACATTGAAAAGCACCATAGAGAAGTAGCTTACTAATTGTAGTTGTAATTGTAATTGTAATCAGAAAGCACCTGTCCTTGAGAAACCAGTCGGAGAGCTCGCACTCACATGCTTGCCTTAACGAGGTTGAATGTCATTAAAACGAGAACTTTCATCGATTAGTAAACACATTTGTTTACATGATGTTGATTATTATTCTTGTTACAATGTCAGTTACAATGTCAGTTACGAGTAAGAATCTTTCTGACCTTTCTGTTGTACGTAATATGAGTGAACATTTCGGCTTGTTTAAGTAGTACGCTGTCTTAGACAGCAAAGTTTCAGTGTCACTGAAAGATTCTAAGAATGTGTTTTTTATACTCGCTTACTTCCATACGTACGTTTCAGAGTTGTTGGGACCGAAAGGACTTTGTCTCTCGTAAATTACAGTTTTTGTTTAGAGCAGAATTGGGCAAACTTTTTCAATTAAGGGCCGTATTACGATGAAAAAGCTTATAATGAAGTAAAGACCTATATTATTGGCCTTTAATAAAAACTGACTTGGCAATGTATTAATTACCAGCATCATTATAGGTTTTCAAACCGTCGTGTGTTTCATTCACAGGATTGTCACATTAATGTGAGAAGCTAAGAGGTCACATCAGATTCGCAGTCCACAGCGGTCTTGCGGGCCGCATCAAAGCCTTTGGGGGGGGCCGCATTTGGCCCGCGGGCCGTAGTTTGCCCACCGCCGGTTTAGAACAACTCGGGGTAGCATTGGCGCCGGTGAATTGGCTGTTCTCCCTGACGCGGCATGTGTGTCTTGTCTTGACTTGTCTTCAACCGTCCCCGAGCCGAGGATTGGCTGCACCACGGAAATTTTGTGCCATCTGCTTCTGTCCCTTATGTCCTGTAGTCTTTCTGGATTCTAAAGCGTGTGATAATTAATTGATTTTATGTATGCATGTATGGATGTACCGGGACACTTAATATAATGCCACTTAATATAATGCCTATTCGGTACCTGTTGGAAGTTTTGAGTATATGACTGACTGTTTGACTGATCTAGAGAAGTTTATTTATCTGTGTGTGTATGTGTCTGTGTGTGTGTGTAATTGTGTGTGTGTGTGTGTGTGTGTAATTGTGTGTGTGCGTGCGGGCGTGCATGCGTGCGTAAGTGTGTTGAACCCTCATCTAGAACTTTCTTTTATTATTTCTTCTTTTACTTATGTCTTGTATTTTATTTATATTTATTTCTTTATCATTTTGTGCATTGTTTATTGTATTTATTTATTTATTTCATATACTTAATTCTCGTATTTGTGCAGATGATTGCATACCTGTTGTTGTTCCTGTTGTCCCTGCCGACCTTACCTTCAAACAGAACAGCACCACATGTGTTCCCAATTAGGGCGGCCGCGGTCAACGATCTCACCAATAAAAATTCACTGTAAAATGATTAGGGTCGATGCAACTGCTTCCTGTAGATAAACGTGTACGGTAAGAAGTAATCTATATTGGCTTTTCAGTGTCTTTATCTCTCCACCTAACTGTCATGTTTTATTTTAAAACTGTTCTAGCGTGGTGCAGATGTTACTTCTGGTATCCCATTCCAGTGCTGTACAATCCTCTGGCTGAAGAAAAATTTTCTAATGTCCAATCGCACCATATTACGATAAAGTTTCGGACTGTGTCCTCTTAAATATCCCATTGCTGCCCTCCAGAAGAAGGTTGCTTCTTTGCGCCTGTGAATAAGCTGGTCCCCGCGACGTGGCTTTCGTTGGGCGCTATAGAAATTTGGGAATTACAATTACGATAGCTCATCTGTGTTCTCGAGTTAGTGTAAAGTTTTGTAGGTCTCAATAAGGTCACCTTTCAATCTTCTTTCTAAGAAAAATAGACCCAGCTTTTGGAGCCTTTGTTCGTATGGCATCCTAGCTAGACTTTTGAACAGGTACATTAGTGTAATATGAGCAGTGTTCAAAGGCCTATGTTGTTGAACTTTTCTGTTGAGTTGCTGCGGAACCATTAGTTCTTGTGGCCGAAAAGTAAGGCTGCCTGTTGATGTTGTTGTCTTGCTTGTGGCTTGGCAAGATCTGCCACGAATATAGGCCGACTTTCTTCAGTTAATTCCTAATTATCGTCAATATTTTTGGAACAGTCGGCGAGAAGTGCACTCGGAAACATTTTTGGAAAAACTGAAACCCCTTCCTTCTAAGGAAATTTGTGTTCAGAAAGTAGTTTTGGCAAGGTTTTCAGTCTGGTTGAACACCTTGGGGCTTCTCTTGAGATTAGCGATATGTGGGGGTGGATGCTGTCCCCTTATTTTGCTAGAATTCTTTATAAATTTGTGTTTTTAATTTCGTCTGTAATTTCCTGTCGTCTTGGCAATCGTGCTGCGATGTTCTTTCCAAATTTCCTGCTATTTTTGAAGACTGATAAAGGTTTGTTTTCCTCAAAGATATTTTCTGTATGGTTTGCATATCAAGAGAGACAGCGATAGATAGGAGGACAGAAACAGAGACAGGAAGACGGAGATAGGCAGATACAGAGGGAAAGAATAAGTAAGCAACTAGAGTTTCTGCCAGTTTTTCGGTTCAAGCAGTTGAATTAAAATAATCAGTTTTCGAAGAAGAAAGTTTTGCTCGTCAAGAGAGTCAAACAGGGGGAGACGGAGAGAGAGACATACGAAGCCAACAAGAAGACATGCAGAAACTGAGGGAGACATACAGAGTAAAACAGACACACAAAGAGATGTGCAGAGACAGAGAGCTAGAACTACGAGTCTGTTTAAGAGCATCGCTAGTGCCAAACTTAGTGTCCAGCGCACATGTGTATAAGCGTCATACTTATATAGGACATTGCGTACAATATGACAGTTATGTAGCGCATTTATACACGACAGGAAATACCACATTGACAGTTATGTAGCGCATTTATACACGACAGGAAATACCACATTGACAGTTATGTAGCGCATTTATACACGACAGGAAATACCACATTGACAGTTATGTAGCGCATTTATACACGACAGGAAATACCACATTGACAGTTATGTAGCGCATTTATACACGACAGGAAATACCACAACGACAGTTATGTAGCGCATTTATACACGACAGGAAATACCACATTGACAGTTATGTAGCGCATTTATACACGACAGGAAATACCACATTGACAGTTATGTAGCGCATTTATACACGACAGGAAATACCACATTGACAGTTATGTAGCGCATTTATACACGACAGGAAATACCACATTGACAGTTATGTAGCGCATTTACACACGACAGGAAATACCACATTGACAGTTATGTAGCGCATTTATACACGACAGGAAATACCACATTGACAGTTATGTAGCGCATTTATACACGACAGGAAATACCACATTGACAGTTATGTAGCGCATTTATAGACAGTAAATACCATATTGATACCTGATGGCTTGTGTAAGATAAAAAAAACCTGTCCCCTACCTGTATGTTTAACTGCCACATATCCCATACCTGTGGTAGTTAAATACCACTTTCCTACCTGTCCCATACCCATAGTAGTTAAAGACCACTTCCTTCCTGTCCTCGACACGTGATGGATATAAAACCACTTTCCTATCTGTCCCCCTACCTGTGGTGTTTAAAAGCCACTTTCCTACCTGGTATATATTAAAGCCAGTTTCCAGGCTGCGTTAGGGTATAGACCACTTTTTACCCATGGTAAATAATCAACGATTTTCCTGGTGGTGGTAATTAAACACTTCTTTGTCTGTGGCTGATAATAAGATACTGTCCAATATAACTAAGGTGTTCGTTAACAAACCGTGTCACCTACATGTAGGTGTGCTATTCTGTCCCAGTTTTCTGTTTCCGCTGAGGAGGTGATTCTGATTGGTTTCCTGTTTGACCTAATTAGAAAATCTGTGTCAGTTTTGCCGCATGGCAAGACAGGTTTATAATAAATCCAGACTTAATTTCCGTTTTGCATATTCTGATGGTTTTGAGGCGCGGTTTCATCATAGCTCATTATACTGTTATTGTAACATCAGCAGGGTGTGATTCCTTAGGGTTAGGTGAAATTTGAAAGGGCCAGTGAATTGCAGGACTTACCATTTACTTTCCAGCTTACACCCGTACCAAATTATACTGCTTGTTGACAGAGGCACGGTGTGCGCAAGCAACTTGCCCAGGGAGTCTAACCCGCAACCGCATGATCATTGACCAAACGCATTACCGGTAGACCACCATGCCACACACGTGATTGCTTAGGGGTAGATGAAAGTTCCCTGTAACATCAGCAACATATGATTGCTTAGTGGTATGATTTATTAGGTTTAAAGTCACTTTGGACTCCAGGAACTGTCCATACTCTTACCGTTCCCTCACTTCGTGCTGCTATTGTTTCGTATATATTAGCGTAGATTAGCTGCTCTTCTACTGATTGTTAGCTATGATTACAGGTTATTTTTGGAGGTGCTATTGAAATTCTATTATTATACCATACAACACTGGATTATTTGTCTTTTGTGACTTTTGTATGTATGTATGTATGCCTGTATTTATGTATATATGTATGTGTGGATGGATGGATGGATGGATGGATGTATGTGTATTTATACATATATGTATGTATGTATCGATGGATGTATGTATGCATGTATATATGTATGTGTGGATGTATATATGTATGGATGGATGGATGTATGTATGTATGCATGTATATGTGTATTTATACATATATGTATGTATGTATCGATGGATGTATGTATGCATGTATATATGTATGTGTGGATGTATATATGTATATGGATGAATGTATGTATGTATGCATGCACGTATATGTGTATCTATACATATGTGTATGTATGTATCGATGGTAGTATGTATGCATGTATATATGTATGTGTGTATATATACATATATGTATGAATAGATGTATCTGTATATGTATGTATGAATGTATCATGTATGTTTGTATGTATGTGTGGATGTATGTATGTAACTTCACTCTTCTTTGAATTGCGAGTCGGTTTCTTTATTTACTGAGCGTTTGATCTGTGCGATGTTTCCTGGTTCTTAGTTTTTTTGGTAACTCTGTTTCAGGCTGAGCCGGAATGAAATAGAGAAGCTGCGAAGAGATCGTCTGAATGCTTATTTCATGGAGCTTGCCAAGCTCGTTCCGCTGGTGATGCAGTCGAACAAGAAAATTGACAAGGCGAGCATCCTGCGCCTCACGGTGGCATATCTAAGAATATACCACGGTAAACGATGCTTTCTCGTATTGCAACACGTGTACCGACGAACATAATACCTTTAATAGCAGCTTTATTACTGGTTGACCTAGATTGTGTGCCATGTGTTTAGTGCATATACTGTGCTCTTAAAAATGTGCCATGGGTGTGTGACCATGAGCCGTGAATGTGTGTCACTGGTTTAGTCGATGTGCTCTAGTGCATGGTAGCTGATTGGTTAGAGCGTTCCGTTTGTAATGCACGGAGTGCGGGTTCAAGTCTCATCCTCTGAAACGGTTACCGTCTAGGAACCTGGAGCAAGGCCTTCACTCACAATTGATCAGCGCCATCGATTGATGCTTAGTCGTTAGATAGTGGTGCTTAATAAATACAGAAGTGATAATAATAATGAATATGTATGAGGGGTTGAATGATTGTGCCACTGGTTCATTGTCTGTGCCACTGGTTCAATGTCTCTGCTACTGGTTCAGTGTCTCTGCTACTGGTTCAATGTTTGCCACTGGTTCAGTGCCTGTGCCACTGGTTCAGTGTCTGTGCCACTGGTTCAATGTCTGCCACTGGTTCAGTGTCTGTGCCGCTGGTTCAATGTCTCTGCCACTGGTTCAGTGTCTGCCTCTGGTTTAGTGTCTGTGCCACTGGTTCAATGTCTGCCACTGGTTCAGTGTCTGTGCCACTGGTTCAGTGTCTGCCACTGGTTCAGTGTCTGTGCCACTGGTTCAGTGTCTGCCACTGGTTCAATGCCTTTGCCACTGGTTCAATGTCTGCCACTACTGGTTCAGTTGACATAGTGTTAGCTGCATGGTTCAGTAACAGCTCATTATCTTGTTTTCGTACATCAGCTAATTTCTTGGTCCACTTGCAGATGCCATGTATCTTCTGCAGCTGTGGCCTACAATCAGTCAACAGTTACGTAGGCCTTTTACTGTAATGAGATTGAGGGTTATATATCTGCAGGCCTCAGTGACTGTGCCTTATTGCCAGACAATTGTTTGTCAGCCCATGGTAGGTACACCAGAAACTCGATATAACGCTGTCACCGGGAGCCACATCGGGACCCGCCTTGTAATGAGATTGTGTCATAGCAAACATGTTTTCTATCATATTGGATTTCAACCTTGCGTCTCCAATGGATTACGATTTTTTGCTAGGATCTCACGTGAAACAACTATCGATTGATGATGCCGTGTGCTTTATGATGACGTTGCTATGGAAGTCTTTAAATTATGTTGGATTAGATATTTTCTGTAGGTGAATTAACTTTTGGATTCAGGTTGTGTTATAACAGATTTCATGTTATAATGAAGCGTCTTATAATGAGTCTTCGGTGTAATTTCCCTTCATTTTGCAACAGTATAATTGAAGTCTAATTGATACATATACTTATGTATCTGGCTATTTATGTAGCACCTTTTAATAAAGGCATTAAAACATGGCCACCTAACGGATGTTAAAAAATGCAGTTTTATTTAATTAAATTATTGTTCATTTTCAAGGCCATTTTCCACATACTTCCCGTTACCGTTTTTTTTAACACTGGGTGTTTTTTTTGCCTTTTCTACTTCCCACCGACTAGCAATTGAGCGGATTCACGATTTTCTGGCATCCCCTATTACATCAGTATTCCTCGCTTGGCAGTTTCTTTCCAAGTCTGCGTCAAGCTGCCAGCAATCAAATTATCATCTGTCAGAATTTTTCAGTTGTCGTTTTTTGAGAAGTTCTAGACTGGATGTATGTTCTCAAACTCAGCCGCTCCTTTTGCTTAGGATTTCAGGAGATTTCCTCCATCTTTTTCTCCTGCATCGACTCCTCATTTGGTCTCCTGTCTCCATACCTGCTGAATCAAGCATCTACAGCTGCTTTCTAGACATATGACAGATAATTTAGCTTTTATATATGCATGTCACAAGACTGATATATTCCCCAGCATGCATCAGTTCCAAATAGTAGACATATATAAAAATATATGTATATATATATATATATATATATATACACATAAAATGCAAATATATACTTTATATATGGTACACACATGTAGAGATATACATGTGTTTACCAAGGCGCTTGGCAATATATAAATGCTGTGATACATACACACCTGATTATGTATATGTGCATGTCATTTATATTAATACGTGCACACACACACGCACACACACACATGCATCCAGCTGGTAGTTAAAATACAAAACTGTGGGAATTAATCTGTATAGTAGTTAAAATACTAGCAAATTGAGTGAATTTTCCAGGTTCTTGAGCATTATTCACATAGAGAGATGAACTTGTTCTTAACTAACTCTAAAATCTTCGTAGAGTAATTTGCCTTTGAGAGGTACGCACAAAAGGCCCTATACAAATGTTACATTACACTGCATTACTTTTTGTTCTTTTTGCCCTATACAAATGTTACATTACACTGCATTACTTTTTGTTCTTTCTCATTCCAGATCTGGTCAAAGGCTCAAAGCGAAGCAAGTTGAGCAATAACTGGCGTCCAGACTTCACGATGTACGAGAACCTCGGAAATCTCCTTCTTGAGGTTTCCTATCCATTACTCTTTCCCATTTCGAGTTGTAACATATTGTAAATGGGAAGCTTCTGTAGCGCCGTTACAGGAGTAGTACTGATGGCTGAGTTGTATATAGTTATCTCAACGATTATGTAGCGCCTTTATAGATATTCGAAGAATTGCAGCATAAGTATATGTCTGACAGATCAAAAACTTTCTTGTGGCATAACAAATACCAGCAGGGGCATAATGGCATAACCCGACTAGAAAGTTTGAATACCTGCAGAGAGGAACAGACAGACAGACACAGACAGACAGACAGACACAGACAGACAGACACAGACAGACAGACACAGACAGACAGTCAGATAGACACAGTCAGACAGTCAGATAGACAGGCAGATAGAAAGGCATGCAGACAGACAGACAGACATAAAGAAAGGCAGGCGGACATGCAGACAGTCAGACAGGCAGGCAGACATACGGAAAGACAGAGAGATGGACAGACAGACAGAAAGGCAGGCAGACATAGACAGTCAGGCAGGCAGGCACACACAGATGGACAGACAGACAGAAAGGCTTGCAGACAGACAGGCAGGCAGGTAGACATACAGACAGACATACAGAAAGGCAGGCAGACATACAGACAGACAGACAGATGGACAGACAGAAAGGCATGCCGACATACAGACAAACAGACAGGCAGACAGAAGGGCAGGTGGAGATACAGACAGAAAGAGGAGAAATTGAAACTATTGCTCGTCAAGAAATCAAATCCCTCTTCCTACCGTTTTCCTAATCTATCTTTCCACTCCAATTCTAAACACCATCTGGTGTAGCCACTCCAATTCTAAACACCATCTGGTGTAGCCGTTTACCAGTCTAACAGCCTGACATTGGGATCTGCACTTGGAATTGAACCTGACCACACCTGCCTCACTGATTCTATTTTCAACCGAACACCTGTGAATAAGCTGGTTCCCTTGCCTTAGCTCTTTTGGATGCTGAAGATATCTATCGATTAAAATTACAAAAAGTAGAGATTCAAGTGTAGAGATTGAGGTAAACACAACGGATCAGTGAACTGTAAATTGATGTAAAATGTTTAAGTTCTGTATCATAAATAACAATATTGTGTTAAAATCTGATAAGCTCTTAATGAAACACCAATTTTCACTAATATTGGAGTGTGATCAAAGTGTCCCCAGATGAGCCCAGCTGTATGAGCGTATTTTCAAGAAATGCTCATTTAACGAACAGCAATTTCCGTAAACCTCCTGCTGGATTTTTTCTAATTAATGTTCTATAAATGGAAAATGATATGGACGAAAACGAATCTGGTCCCCCATTCAGCGTCTTAATATAAAATAATCGGAATATTTATAGACTTATTAAATTTTTGGTAATAACCCAAACAGCAACGTCATATGTAAATGTAAATGCGCACGCTTTTCTACAGCGACCGTATGGCCTTTACCCTGCTCATTTTCAGTGAATTTATCGGGTGATATCCTTCACCACTGCTGCCCGTTTTTTATGGGTGAAACGCCATTTAAGGTCCCCGTGTACGGACCGTGCTAGCCCGAGATTAAAATCTCAGAAATAAAAGTCAGTATCGGTATGCAAACCGGCATTCTCACGCATAGAGATGTACGCTTTAACCAATGTAGCTAACTAGGCCTGTTTAGATACCATGGCGACGTCTGTGACGTCATTGTGTCAGGCCAAGTGGAGGCGCCTTGACGTACGCCTTAACCAGCGTAGCTAACCAGGCCAACTGAGATACCATGGCGACAATTGTGACGTCAATGTGTGTCAGGCCAAGTGAGGCGCTTTGACGTACGCTTTAACCCGTGTAGCTAACCAGGCCAGCTGACATGGCGACGAATGTGACGTCAGTGTGCGTCAGGCCAAGTGGAATCGCCTTGACGTACGCTTTAACCAATGTAGCTAACCAGGCGAGTAGGACTTATGAAGCCCCCATACAGTGTTCCCATATGGGCTTGCGATATGTCCTACATATCTATGCTACTATATATCTAACCTATGAGACCATATGTAGGAAATATGAAGCCAGTATGGGAATATGGGCTTCATGTGTCTACATATAAGAAGTTGCAGGTGGCAAGGTTTGCTGCCTTTCGTTTTAATTGTAATCGTAATCGGACATTTATAAAGCGCCACTTCAAGAACAGACTCATCAGAGGCGCTCCCGACACGAACCAGCGAGACCACTGTCAAATAATACAGACTTCAGACGTTTGCGAAACTGCGGATGGGACAAACTGAGGAATTCAGCCGGAGCTCTCGGGAAAGGCGATTCCAGCTATTAGGTCCAACATAGTCAAAGCTTCTAGACTGCGCTGTAGCATTGCGCATACAAGGGACAGTCAGGAGTCCAAGGGAGGCCGACCGGAGAGTGCTACGGCCTGGAACCAAGGAGACCGAAATGCAGAAGTCCCTAAGGTATGATGGAGCAGAGCCAACCAGACAATTACGCATAAGGGTTAGAATCTTGAACTGGAAACGCTGCTGAATGGGAAGCCAGTGCAAAGTGTCCCGCATAAAGGAAGTTATATGGCCATACCTGGGGACGTCTCCAATAAGACGGGCAGCAGCAATGAGAACAGACTGTAGCTTGGAAATATTGGCAACAAAGATAGCGTTAATATGAGTTTAATATGAGTGTTAAGTGTCGGTGTTAGTAATTTTGCTTTAAAGAAGGCCATCCTTTTGATGAAGTTCATTAAATTTATTTTTCATCAGTTGTTTTAGATTTATTTTCTACATGTTAGTTTTGAAGCCTTCACGACACACATAGTTATGTGAAAGTCTCGTGTGCTTTTGCGGATCTGTTTTTTAAGAGGTCAATCTTTTTGGGAATTTATCGCTTGGCGGCCGTCCAAGACAGTCATTGAAGCTGGAACAGTATTTTCTGAGCATATACACGGTTTGAAAAGCTCCGCCTTAAAACCATGTGCACGATGTCACGTGCATTTGTGCTGTTGGTTGACTTCCTTCTCAATCATGTTCTCCTGGAAATAATCGTAATCATAGTCTCGAGATTTCTACAGCTCCCAACAAAAGCCACGTCACGGGAACCAGCTTATTCACAGGCGCTTGGTCAAAACAATAATCGACAGGCAAAAGGATTTGGTTCCAGGTCAAGATTCAAAAGTCAGGCAGAGAGACTTCGTGGTGGTATTTGAGATTGGAGCAGAGAGAGAGAGATAAGAGGAAGAAGGGGTGTCAGGATAGGATCTGTGAAATAGGAATGTTTTAAGGTTTGAGTGAAAGGCCAATGCAAAAATTGCAAGCAGTGGAGATGGACGAGTTTGTTTGTGGGTCGGTGGACAATAATTCATCAGGGAAATGCTTTTTTGGGAAATGTATACATATATTATCTCGAAACCATTATAAAGCGCTTTTTAGGAACCTTGCAAAGGCACTGGAAAATGCCTTTAAGCTGATGGTTTGAAGAAGCTGCTTGTGCCAATAAATATTACAGTATTCTTTTTTTTGAAGGTTAAAGCACAAAGTGATGGTGGTAACTTGAGATGGGGTAATCTGCTTAACAAGAACCCATAACCCTGGGGCTGGGATTTGAAGTGACATGATAGCCCATTGGTTTGAGTGTGCTCCTTGCAACACAGATTGCATGAGTTCAAGCCTCTTCTGAAATGGTTACTACACAGTGACCTTGAGCAAGTCCTTCGCTTCACACGTTATCCTTCTCTTTGGCTGGACTCACAGCCCAGGTTCTGTAGAGTTGCACAGTGACTACTTGTCGGCTTGGTAGTAATTTACGTCTGTGTTTGGAATTCAGACCCTGGTAATCGTGAAGTTGAAAATTTGTTGTGCTGTTAACAACAAATCATGCAACACTCATTGTCTGCACTTCAGCCGAGAGATCCCCTTCAACACCACTGGGTTGTCACAGCACTCTGTGTAATAAAGTGCTGTATACGTATTTGTTTACATTACAAACGGTACTTTACGTTTTTCACTTTGTGGGCACTGTTGAGTTAATGAGATGGCTGTCGCTTCTTTTTTTTGTAGTCGTTTGGCGGCTTCTTGTTGGTTATCAGCAAGAAAGGGATTCTTATCTTTGCTACTGAAGCTATTACAAAGTATTTGGGACACAGCCTGGTGAGTATAGCTCATCGATGAAGCAGTTTGCCAAAATAACTGCTGATCAAAGTTTTGGGCTAGTCGTTTAAAATGGTTTTCTTTTGCCGAGTGTGGGCTGGAAATATGTCTGTTGGAAGAGGTGCTTTATAAATGCCTGAAAGAATGAACATATGAAGGAATGAGTGAATGATTGAACTAGTGGATGAATGATTGAATGAATGTTGATCCTACGCAAGTCTACCATCAGACGTGCTCCCAGCCTCTTTTGCTGAGGCTGGACTTGGTAGTTAGCTTGTAAGTGTATCATGTAAATTTAGTGAATGAATGCGTGAAGACTTGCCACTTTTAGAAGGCAGGTCTTGCCTCAGTCTGCTGGAATGCTGGAATTTCAAGTAGCTTGTTATGTTTTATGGATGTTGCGTGTTAAGTGATGTTGCTAAGGGTGGCAGTTGAGGTGATTTGTTAACGCATTTATCACAACTGGTTCTGTCCGAATGATCGTGATTCAGTGTGTGGTTTTGCTTAGAAGAGATCCTCGATTCATGCCGTGTGCGTTGTGATAATGGTTTTACAAAAACTTCGAGGTTAGACAGGATCGTAAAAACTGCGACCCATTAAATGCATGCGTTGATTGTGTTGACGTCTTTTTCTGTGTCAGATATTTCACAGTTGACTGGTTTTATGCTCTATGAACTTTTGAGGCGAAGTTATTTTTGAACTATATAGTGTTGTGTTTCGCCGATCTTGAACCAGAGCCATAAGAAAGACCCCAATATATCAATAAACTAAGCCGATGTTACATTCATTGCACTGGCTGCCCACTGAACCAAGAATTCTCTTGAAAATATGACTTACAGTTCACAAGATACTACATTTCAATCAGCCGATCTTTGTACATTCAGTGTTCACTCCTAACACTAGTAGACACTGCACTCGGTCAGTGGACACTGTGAATCTTGCTGTGCCCTGTATCCGAATAGTGTTAGGCTCTTGGGCCTTCTCGGTAGCTGGTCCAAAGTTTTTGAATTTGCTGCCCAATTCAGTTCGTTCTGTAAATTCCTTTGTCATTCAGGTCTAAACTTAAGATACATCACTTCCAACTTGCTTACCCACCGTAGCCTGGCTTCTGGTTTCTCTGACCTATCGAAATTCATCCTGGCTTCTCCGACGGTTTATGAATTTTTATTGCGATTTTGACTTGAAGCGACCATCGACTGATGCCTTCGGCATTATGATAACGGCGCTATAGAAGCCTTTAGATTAGATTGAATCTCCATCTGTACTGTAGTCATTTAAACCTCTAAAATCCATTACCGGATTTCACTGGGTTAAGCGCTGGAGTCGATAACGAAAAATGTCCGGAAAACAGCGGATTGTTTTAAAGCATTTGTTCGAATACTACTTTGCTTCATACGATGAATTCTTTTCGTGTGCGGTCAGAAAACACGTTAATCCATTTAAATATCGTAAAATTTGCAGTTTTGGACGACTTTTATACATAAAAATGAACTTTGAATTAGGCCATTTCATGAGGTAAACACCGCTACGCGTCCTTCGATTTCTGCGGTTATGCGGCCCAAATACGGCCTTATTTCTCGGCTACTTTATTATGAATAGTGATAACACAACTTGCGGTCCTAAATCAATGGAATTTTCCAAAAATTATGCTATCTGAAGGAGTTGAGTCGATTTACACAACGAATCGACTATTGAACACATGCGTCCGACAGCTGAACTTAGACCCTCGTTAGCGGCCGAGATGTCGCCACCCTACCACTGAACTTGTCTGACAACGGATGACAAACTAGACCGAGTGCCCTAAAAATAATTTAGCCAAGGCCGTTTCACCTGGCGGTCGTTAGTTGACAGATTAAATTCAAAGTACCTGAAACTCAAAAATAGTTTATTGTAGCAAACAGAGTCAACGCCGCAAGCCCTTACCTAGAAGTACATGTATTGATTGACATAATCCCCAACAGTTAGGCCAATTCAAATGGCAATTTCTGGCTGCATGTGTTGTTCGAACTCCGGGTCTTTCTAGATTTTAATATATGCATATACTATATTATATAGGCCTCATTAAAAATTACACATGCATATATAAATATATATATTAACAAACGTACATATGCAGTGGAAAACTGATCATCTGATATCACCGGAAGACACGGCCACGTGATCGTATTCTCAGGAACTATTCCTCAGCTTTTAGCTTACCTCTTTTTGTTTTTTATCGGAAAACTTCAGCGGGACTAAACTTCGGGAATTGACCTGACTTTTGGCTAGGCCTGGCATTGTTTAAAATGATGGGAGGAGCCAAGATGATCTAAGTCCTTATTATTTACTGGCGCGTGTAGGCAGCTTCATATATCAGCTTGATCGGGTGTAGACAACTGGATTTTCTGCTAATATGGAGGAGTTACAGCTTGGAGGAGTTCTACCTGGTGGCGTTACATTTCTGTGGAGTGGCTGGTCCGATCTGCAAAGGAAGGCCGGCTTAGAGCCTAGTTAGCTCGTGATGCCTGAAGACTTATTTGAGCCACTGCAGGTTCCGCCTTTGTATGCCTACCATTGTCATATGTTATATATAAATACAGAAACATAATATTTATTTATGTATATACAGACCCTCGTCAGCGGCCGAGAAGTCTCAGCCTCCCGCGGTTATTGCCCACTGAACTTGCCTGACAACGGCTGACAAACTAGACTGACTGCCCTAAAAATAATTTAGCCAATGCCGTTTCAATTGGCGGTCGTTAGTTGACAGATTAAGTTCAAAGTACCTGTATCTCAAAAATAGTTTATTGGCTGTAGCAAACAGTCAACGCCCCAAGCCCTTACCCAGAAGTATTGATTGACATATTACATAACCCGGAAATTAAAAGAAGAATAGCATTAGGCAAAGACGCATTCTCAAAACAAAAAGAGTTACTGAGAGGAAAAATGAACAAGAACTTAAAGAAACGAATGATTAAAACTGATATGGAGCATGGCGCTGTATGGATCTGAAACATGGACCATGAGAAAGGAGGACATCAAGAGATTGGAGGCCTTCGAAATGTGGATTTGGCGCAGGATGGGAAAAGGTTAGTTGGTTGGAGCACATAACAAACGAGGAGGTGTTGAAAAGAGTTGAGGAAGAAAGATCCTTGATAGCTACAATAAAGAGTCGACAACGAAAATGGATTGGTCACATACTGAGAGGGGACTCACTCTTGAGAACCGTAATTGAGGGCAAATTGGAGAGGAAGTGGACAAGAGGAAGACCCAGACAGATGCTGCTGGATTGGATGATGACAGACGGATACAGCAGGCTGAAAGAAGAAGCTCAGCACGGAGAGGAGTGGCGTCATCGGACGTTTGAACCTGCCTGAGGGCAGAGAACCAGAAAAAGAAGATTTATATACAACATCGTATATATATATATAAATATGTATATATTGGGCATATAATATAGCATTGCCTTCCTAATTATAAGTCTGTTATTACCCCTTGGAAACGGACCGTATAGGCCTGGGACCGGAGCTGACTTTATTACATCCTGCACCCACAGCTGAATAACTAATAATCCCCGCGTTTTTCTAGTGAAACGATCTCCCCACAAATAACTCCAATTGAAGCAGAGCTATAGCGATGAGAAACCAGATAGTTGTACCGCTTTCAAGTCGCCAAGTTGTGGGAATATCATTAAAATGCAAATTGGAGCTTACGAGGGTGTATGGATTATGTTGATTTTTGGGTCATTTATTATCTGCTTTTAAAAATTTTTCACCGCCTTATTCAGTGTTAAATTCTCAACACAGCTACTGTAATTTCTTTCACATTGAAAAGATTAATTGCAGTTTTTTCACTTAAATAAAAAAACTGAGTGCCTTTAGTCTCAGGATAATAGCAGCAATTTCCAGTATTTGTTCATAAAATAGATTTATACACATAAAAAAGAGGACACATTTGTGAACATTTTGAGGCTAGTGGCGTGTTTCTAGCTTAATTTTTGGCAGAGTTATAAAAAGTACAAGATGATGATGTTTTCCAGCAAAAACGTAAAATAATTCATACTTTTGACTTTAGTGACGTAAATTGTGGAAATGTGACATAAAACTCAAAAATTGCATCTTGGAGGCCAATCCCTTCACTGACACCTAATAAAATTAAATTCTGTGTGGATGAGATGTCTTCAAGCGTAGCTATAAAAATTATGTATTAATAATAATATTAATAATAATTAGTGCCTTCTAACATGCCAGTGTCTAACACGATGGCACACCAAAGCCAAGCCACAATCAGGTCAGTATCCAGAAGGTCATTCCAGGAGAGAGAGGCAGTTCGAAAAAGGTAAGTTTTAAGTTGAGAAACGAAATGACAGAAGCGACTGAGCAGAAGAAACAGACAAAGGGAGGGAGTTCCAAAATTTAGGTCCAGCAACAGAAAAAGCCCGTTATTACACTACTAGATATTACGGTACATCACATAAATTACACATTTTGGTGCATTTTGTGTGTCATCGCTTTATGCCTTGTGCATTAGACACCGGCGCATTAGAAGTTGTTAATTATTATTATTATTATTATATTAGATATTACGGTACATCACATAAATTACACATTTTGGTGCATTACATATAAATTATGAATTACGGTGCATTGGTATGTTGCAGAGCGACGTCTTGGGATCGGAAGTGAAGAACATAATTCATCCGAATGATTACGAGATCCTGATGAGGCAGTTTGAGATGACGGAAAGCGACGGCCGAATTCAAGACACAGATGACGATACAGGTTCGCCATTTCCATTTTGTTCCAACTTTGGAGCGTCATTGTAGGGACACCTGTGTGCATCACATGTCGCTTTAATTTTAAAAAACTTAAAACACCTTAAAAACTTTTATTTGAAAAAAAACAATACACTATAACGAAATGTTTCCTTTATTTGGATATTTAATTCAAGCAGACAAGACAAGCGATCTAGGTTTGTTTAAAAAAAGTCGGTGATTTGCCTTTCCTTCTTGATGTGCTTAGTAAATTGCAACAGACTGCATGATGTTTATTTATAGGCTTACGTTTTGAAAGAAAGCAGTCTCCAAGCAAAACTCGGCTGTGTTTGACTTTGGAACGACATCCACTTCATCTTTGTCCTTCTCTTGCATTGTCTAGCGGTTTAGGTCGATTTTGACAATGCAGATACACAGACTATACTATAATTGTACTATAAAAAATTTAGGCAAACCTTGGAGAGTTCTCGACCAGCAAAAATCTTGTAGAAATACATCAGCGCTTTATCGCAGCTAACGCAGTATACTACCAGTGGGTGATTTAGCTATAGGCGTGGGGTGGGTAGTGCCAGCCACAAGCCTGGATAAAGGAGGAGGGCGACGTCAACGGCCTTTGACGCCGTAAAATGTCGTTAAACATTGGAACTACTACCAGACCCGTGAATGATGGACTGCCAGAATATGGCGCCCTTCTGGAAATGCTGTCGCCCCTCCACGCAAGCAATCCTGGAGCCGCCACTGTATACTACCCAACCATTGAACCAAATATCAACTCGGCAAACCACGAGAAAAGGAAGACCAGCGAGAATAGATATTTGTGCGCTAGGAGTTCTTCCAAAGATCACATTTATGCTTAATTGAATTTGGGATCAATGTCTGTGACCTGATTTTGTGTTATAGCGAAGGTCCAGCGCAGACACCACCCACCGTACCGTCAGACTCCCTGCCTCACTCTTGAATCTTGACCTGGAACCGAACCCGTGTTGCTTATCGATTTTGTTTTGACTGAGCGCCTGTGAATAAGTGAGTTGCCGCGACTTAGCTTTTGAAATCTCAAGTTTACGATTACGATTCTTACAGATGTAGCCCACGTTCCAGTAAACGGACAGCGATCGTTCTGCATCAAGATGCTCAACGTCCTTGACCCGCAGTCGACCTGCTACGAACTGATGCATCTTGTCGGTCATCTCAAGCGAATGTCGCCCGCCGACAGCGCAGCTGGTAGTTTTTCAGGTTTATAAATACTGTGTGTGGGACGCGGTGGTGTAGTGGTGTGGTCATTGCCTTGTAACCGGAGGGTCACGGGTTCGAATCTGCCTCAAGCCACTGCGTCCACTTGGACGAGTTGCTCACCCACAGTTGTCTGTGAGGAAAGCAACAGGATCCTCACAGACAACAGGAAACCACCTCAATCTCATCCCGGGTGGCATAAAGCCAATGGACCTGCCTTCAGGCGGAGAACTCATCATCATCAGACGGCAGCGGATGAATCCCAAAGTCCTGAACATGGGGCCAGTGCATCACAGGATTTGCCGTTTACTTCCAAGATTTCTCCAGTACCAAACTATACTGCTTAGTGACAGAGGCACGGTGTGCGCAAACAACTTGTCCAGGGTCGTTACATGGAGTTGAACCCACAACCGCATGACCATTGACCAGACGCGTTACCAACAGACCACTTTATACAGTTAGTTCGTATATGCATGGGCACAAAGATTTGTACATATCAGTTTTTCCTTTTAATCAAGGATCTTCGTACATGTGATGGTCCAAATGGACAAAATTAAATTAAATTTGTGTAATTTATGTAGTTAATTTTATATAGCACCACTATCTAATGACAAATATTTGAGCAGCAGTGCATCGAGGACGAGTTAAAGGTCAGTACATAACCATATCTTAAACGTTTTGTCTTCACTGCCACGTCTGGATTGCTTTGTCATTGTCTCAGTCGTATTGTCTCATGTTGGTCTTTTTGTATCCAGGCGTCCAGTCACCTTCAGAGCCTTCAGTCTGCCTTATTGCTGTTGCTAAGCTCGTCTCTCGGCAACCGATCCAGGAATTGTATCCGGTGATGGACAGCACTTCAAACCAGTGGATCACCCGACACGAACTGGATGGAAAAATAACCTACAGTGACCAAAGGTAGGCTTCATAATTTAATCAACATTAAACTAAAGGGAGGCTTCGTAATTTAATCGACATTGACCTAGAGGGAGGCTTCGTAATTTAATCGACATTAAACTAGAGGAAGGCTTCGTAATTTAATCGACATTAAACTAAAGGGAGGCTTCATTATTTAATCGATATTAAACTAGAGGGAGGCTTCGTAATTTAATCGACATTAAACTAAAGGGAGGCTTCATTATTTAATCGATATTAAACTAGAGGGAGGCTTCGTAATTTAATCGACATTAAACTAAAGGGAGGCTTCGTAATTTAATCGACATTAAACTAAAGGGAGGCTTCATTATTTAATCGATATTAAACTAGAGGGAGGCTTCGTAATTTAATCGACATTAAACTAAAGGGAGGCTTCGTAATTTAATCGACATTAAACTAAAGGGAGGCTTCATTATTTAATCGACATTAAACTAAAGGGAGGCTTCGTAATTTAATCGACATTAAACTAAAGGGAGGCTTCGTAATTTAATCGACATTAAACTAAAGGGAGGCTTCATTATTTAATCGATATTAAACTAGAGGGAGGCTTCGTAATTTAATCGACATTAAACTAAAGGGAGGATTCGTAATTTAATTGACATTAAACTAAAGGGAGGCTTCTTAATTTAAATGACGTTAAACTAGACGTAGACTTCGTAACATAATCGAACTTATGGTTGCTCCTTAGAGGTCCCTGAAAAGTGCTATGCAAATGTTGTTATCACTGAAGTTGCTCTGAATGACCTTTGTCAGTTAAATCTTAAAATGAGGAGAACTGTGAATGTGCCATTCTGTATGTCTGTCTTTATGGTTGAGTGTCATTCTGTATGTCTGTCTTTGTGGCTGAGTGTCAGTCTGTATGTCTGTCTTTATGGTTGAGTGTCTTTGTGACTTTGCCCCTTTTATTTGTTTATTGTGTTGTGTATTTAATTGTTTGTTTGCTTGTTCACTACTGCAATTCCTCAGTATCTAATCTAATCTAATCCAGTGACTTCTATAGCACCGTTATCATAATGCTCAAGGCATCATTCGATGGTCGCTTCAAGTCAGAATCGCAGTCAAAGATCATATACCGTTGGAGAAGCCGGGTCGAATTCCGCCAGGCTGCGTTGGGTAAGCCAATGGACGTTTGGCATGTTAACAAATGCGTTACTGGTCTCTAATGGCAGTCATAGTCGAAAGTTGTGATCTGTTGGCGAAGTCCAGTCAATGTCCAGTCGATGTCCAGTCGATGTCCAGTCGATATCCAGTAAGTCAGGGCAACGAGGAGAAATGCATTTGGTGACCAGTAACGGAAACACGAGATGAAGCAGATAACTGGGGTAAAAGCGAGATTATCTGAAGATGATTGGTGCAGTTTTCAGCAAAATCTTAGCGAGTCGAACCGGTTGTAATGGAAATCTGTTGTCGTTGTTGTTGTTTTAGGGGAGCTTTGTTGACTGGTTTTCTACCTGGAGAGAGCATTGGGTTCTCTGCCTATTCACTGCTTCATCCGGATGACATAGCTTCAGTCGTCGCTGTACATAACCTTTGTACGTAGGAGGGGTATTAACTGTACCTGCTTTTAATTCATCTCTTGCTGTGCATCGCCTGTTCATGTGTTGAACGAATCTGTTGTACGTTTTTCTCCTTTCGTTGCTTTACGTAGCCTGCGTATGTAGGAAAAGGATTAGTTTTTCGTGGTGTGCCAGTTGGTTGTTCTGAGAAGTTGGCATGCATTGAGGACTTGCCCAAGGTCCCTACACTGTGACTTTCATCTCGGGTTTGCAGTTTGGTTGACTTTGCGAGCGTGTTACCAATTTATGTAATGATTACGCCTGAGAAAACATAGTACTTACACATTTACTTAATAATTACATCAGAAAACGTAATACTTACAAATTTACGTAATAATTACATCTGAGGAAACGTAGTACTTACAGATTTACATAATAATTACATCTGAGGAAACGTAGTAGTTACAAATTTGCGTAGTAAGTACATCTTGGAAAACGTAGTACATACAAAATTATGTAATTACATTTTTTTGAAGGAAAATGACTCGTGGCATCTTTTTGTAGTTCTGGAGAATGGCTGTGTGCCGCTGACAGTTTTCCGAATGTTCACGAAATCTCGGGAAATCCTGTACGTACAGACTAACACGCACATGGTCATCGACTCTTGGACATCGAAACCCAAGTTCATCATCAGCATCAACACGGTTCTCGAGTGTGTACTCGACTGGAATTAGTTGTGCGTTTATCATCGAATTTGTATAGCGCCTTTGTAGCGACTGCTGAAATGCGTTGATGAAAGATAAACTGGTAGTGGTAGAAGTAACACACATGGTTTACATGTGTGTATTTATCAGAACACTTAATATAGCGCCTTTTATCTAATAAGTACCTCTCAGGCTGTGTTTGTGACTATCTTGCAGATCGAAACAAGCGCATTTTAAGACTGTTTGATAATGTTTGCTGAACAGAGTAAGTGATTCAATGCACGTTTGTCATGCAAGCCAAGTTCTATTCGTTCGTCAGTTCTGTGATGTCCTTCAGGTCTAAGCTAGAGACAGATCTCTTTCAACTCGCTTTCCCGCTGTAGCTTAGCTTCTGGTTTCTCTGACCCTTTGGAATTCGACTCGTCTTCTCCAGCAGTATATGATTTTTGACTGCGATTTTGACTTGAAGCGACCATCGACTGATGCCTTGAGTATTGTGATAACAGCGTTTTAGAAGTCATTAGATTAGATTAGACTGTTCCAGTCGTGCGTGATCTTATACTCAGTAAAAGGTTAAGGTAATAGGCGTGATGTACACGACCCTGTGTTTGGTAAGAGATGAATTGTAATTGTAATTACGACAATTTATATAGCATCGTTAGTAGCATTGTAATTACGACAATTTATATAGCATCGTTAGTAGCATGGTTATATCTGAATTGTAATTGTAATTACGACAATTTATATAGCATCGTTAGTAGCATGGTTATATCTGAATTGTAATTGTAATTACGACAATTTATATAGCATCGTTAGTAGCATGGTTATATCTGAATTGTAATTACGACAATTTATATAGCTTCGTTAGTAGCATGCTACTTTCATGTGCATGGTTATATCTTGTAGTCGGTAAATGCAGAGGTTAAGCAGTGGTTGACAGAAGCTGCTGAGAAGTGTGGTTCAAGGTTGAAAGGTTGTTTGGCGCATCACCGCATTTCTAAGGACGGTACACCTTTTTAAGCCCTCTACTGCACGGTGATGTTTTGAGGTAGTGGTGCACAATTTGCTGAAGTCTGCGACAGTGTCTAGTCACCAGGTTTAAATCATTAGTTCCTGAGGATAGTAGATTGAGCCACCTTGTCAGAACATGCACTGTGCAGCCGAGCTTGAGTTTTATGTACACCAAAACCTCCTTATAAGACGCTTTATTATGATGCAGATTCTGCTGTGATGCTTTATTACTGAAATTTATTCTAACGTGATTCATTCTTAAGCAAATGTTCTGGTGTGATTTTGTGTAATTCTGCCGTGTTTGTTCATTTGATTTTGTCGTTTACTTTTCCAGCGAGCAAGATGGAATTCTTGCGCTGGAGGACCAGAATCAGCGCATCGAGGACAAAAAACACTGTATTGAGGTGGCCCAAAATACGTGTAGCAACACTCCTTCCTCGATTGACTGCAACGAGGACATGGACGAATCTTCGCAGAGCATTCAGGAACCACACTCGCTGGCATCATTGCCATCAACACCGTCGTCAGCCAGCGTCGACTGCGTTATTCCAGAAGTCGAAGAAGTGGACGATTCCACGATCGACGTTGTGGTCGGGATGAGAAAGTTTCGGATCAGAATGGCTGCAAATCCGAAATTCGATCCGAAAAGCCCTCCGCACGATTTTTCCAGCATCAGCATGGTATTTGATACTCACGCGACTAAAGACGATGGCGGCAAGAGCATTCCAACCGTCCGGCCGTCCTTCTTGAGCAACACCACCACCAGCAGCAGCGACCATCAAGGCACAGTTCTCTCTCGCACTAACTCACAGGTGCAAAGCGATAGTTTTTGCGCTTCACCTGACGAGATGTGCAGTGTTGAGTCTGATGTGGATCGCGCTTCGGAAGCTGCCCAGAAGAGCGCGACTACGTTTTCCGACAAGTTTGTGCGTCGACGCTTTTCTAACGAGGATAACAGCGCATTGGCCAGCCTGCTGCTGCAGAGAGACGGGATGATGCTAGATGCAGGGAAAATGGCGCAAAGTCGAGATGCGATAAACGTCGCAGGAGGCCAGCATCTGCTGCTGAGGCAGCTACTCGTTGACAAGTCGCAGGCAAACACGATTTTGAGGAGCGCACTGGCAGCTGTTCAGGATGGAGTTGTTCAGACGGCAGCACAGGGGACGCCAAGGCCCACGAGGGCGAGAGTGTCGTCCTTGGGAAGTGTGGTAAGCGAAAAGGCTATTTGTTTTATTTATTTGTTTATTTAATAATTTATACATCTATTATTTATGTTTTATGATTTCTGGTTTATTTGGTGAGCCGTTTTTGAAACAAGCTATTTACTGTTAGTTGTTTTTGTAGTTTAATAACTTGTGTGTTTATTATTAATTTCCCCTTTTTTCTGGTTTGTTTATTCGTTATTAGTCTTCGTCATAATGATAATCGTCTTCATCATCATTGCATCATCATCGTCATTATGACGAGTAGTAATACCTGGTCGGCAGAGACTACGATCGGTAACACATGGTCATCTCATCATATTGCGTTCTCGCACCACGGCTTGGGTGGGTCGCACCTTCTCCACTGTGGGGCTGTCTCTCTGGAACACTTCCACCAGACATCCGATCCCTTGCCTGTTCAACAGTTCAAGAAACATTTTCTGCCCATCTCAAGACGTTCCTATTTAGAGACCATTAGGTACCCTTGCTGCAGCGCCTTTGTGAGTTACTTAAAAGGCGCTTTACAAATTTAGTGATACATACATACATATTCGTTAATTTTTTATTGTTGTTCTGTTATAAATTGATAGTGTTTGGTGTTCTGAAAGAGTGCAATAATTGATGTTCTGTGCTATAATAAATGTGCGTGAGCTCATTGAAGAGTTTCCTTTAAGGCACTACATAAATGTCTAGATACATTCGATGCTTGAACGGCTTGTTCTCGACTGTGAATGACTTTCTCTACATTTTTTAAAATTCTGCCTTGAAACTTCACTCACATGCAACCATGATGCATTCTAAATCAGTCGCCCGTTAAACCGTGCCTGGGATGTCTTGCCAGTTTTAGAGCAAATCCATATGGTGTACCAAACTCTTTAGCTGCCTCATACATTTTACGATGTAGTCAATGCGATGTGATTTATGTGAAATACATTATGTGCAAAGATCAAGAGACTGTCACATCCACAATATTTATTGTTCAGTCGTCCATGTATTTGCTGTCTACACGTTACATGCAACAAAAAAGAGATGCAAAATCTTAACGCGATATGCTGAATGTGCATAACACGACATGCATCAAAGTATACGCAAGATTCTGTATTATATGCAAAACATCTGTATTGTAATTTATGCTGCTGTATGAAGCGATATACAGATAGAGAAAAAGTGATTTGTCGATCATAGTATCCAAAGTAACTTTTGATATATAGATGATGATATATCATAAGTTATGAATTTAAGATTTTGATGTGGGTCTAGCGATGTCAGTTGCGGGAGGCGCCTTCCTACTTGCTTGAGCTTTGCTGCCCTGTTTCCAGATTGACTGGATGTGGAAATCTTCATTCCGAGGCAAAATTGTTATTTCTTTTTCATGCACTACAACAATGCAACAACAACGACAACAACAACGACGACAACAGTGCAACGTTGCCCCTTCTCAGTTGTTAGCCTTCCTCTTAATCTGAGTCTCCTTCTAACAAGGAATGTTAGATACACTTTTCACCAACGATTGAAAGCTGTTCTCTTTTGCCACAGCTGGGCTGGGAGCCCCTCTGGATATATACTACTTTAAGGGGTGCTATATAATTGTTCTGAATGAAGGAATGAATGATATACTTCAGTTGTATGGATGGCCACTTGGCGCTGTGGATATGATGCTGGCATGTGCAGTAAAGTTATGCAGTATTGAGCCTTAAATAGGTGACCAGTCCCTCTGGTGCCCACTCAGTCCTGAATCCTGTTTGGATTGGTAAATCAGTTTCAAAGCAAAACTCTGCTAATGCTTGCATACCAAACTGAAAGGAATTGAAAGAAAGCACTGCTGAGTAGGACTCTGGAAGAGACACTGTGTAAATACAATGAATGAATGAATAAATGAATGAATGAATGAATGAATGAACGAATGAATGAGTGGAAAACTAAACCTGACTCCTGAGACGCAGTGCTGTGCCTAGAACACCATCGTCAAGCTATTCGGCTGAACATCATCTTTCTTACAAACAGCTGAAGCTAACAAATACTGCGTGTAGCAGAAGTGTGTGGCCGCTCGGCGATGTCCTTGGTCGCAGGATCCTGCATTCATCTTCTTTCTGGCACTATGCCCCGGGGAGTGGCTGTTTACTCAAGTTGTTTCTTGCCTCGTGAGCACGATCTTTAGCTTGTAAGCAGCGATGCTTCAACGAAAGGAAGGGTCTAGAAAATGGCGTGCAATGATCTGACACCACAGCCCAAAGTGCAGCCTTTCTCAGAACCGATTGATCTGCGTGTGTATGTTTACATGAAATTGTACCATTGAAACAAGAGGTTGGGTTCGGGATCTGTCTTCTTCTATAAGCGGGAACACCTTGGCCAGGTGATCCACACCTTGGCCAGGTGATCTACACCTTGGCCAGGTGATCCACACCTTGGCCAGGTGATCTGCACCTTGGCCAGGTGATCTACACCTTGGCCAGGTGATCCACACCTTGGCCAGGTGATCTACACCTTGGCCAGGTGATCTGCACCTTGGCCAGGTGATCTACACCTTGGCCAGGTGATCCACACCTTGGCCAGGTGATCTACACCTTGGCCAGGTGATCTGCACCTTGGCCAGGTGATCTGCACCTTGGCCAGGTGATCTACACCTTGGGCAGGTGATCTACACCTTGGCCAGGTGATCTGCACCTTGGCCAGGTGATCTACACCTTGGCCAGGTGATCTGCACCTTGGCCAGGTGATCTACGTGCAGCATTGGCTGCTTTTTATGTTTGTAAATTTCCTGGCATTTGCAATTCTTTACTAAAAGAGACACATTGAATCCTGTTAATTGGATGTTTTGGCTTGCACTGACTGTGTAAAGCGTAGCTGGAGGCGGATTGCTGCTTATGATGCCCTAGAAATTGTTACATTACATTACTTTAGCATTCATGCAAGGCTTTTCCGTTGCATTTTTGACACGGCCTCCACTGCCATTCCTCTTCTTCCCCTTATCTATCAGCAAATCTAATTCCAAACACCGTCTACCTTAGCCGTCTGACTGCCTGCCTGGCTCCTGGATCTTGACCTGGGGCCGAACCCTTCTTGCCTGTCGATTTTGTTTTGACTGAGCGCCTGCGAATAAGCTGGTTCCCGCCCGCAACTTAGCTTTCGTTGGATGCTGTAGCAACCTCGATTACGATTTCTTTGAGCAACAGCATGGCCCTTTGCCGTTTGATAGTCGCCCTCAGACGCACTGAAACTTTGTCGTAATTCCTTTGAGAGGCTCTTAAAAGGCACAAGAGCTGGTTTAAGCATACGTACAAAACGCATGTGCGGCGTGGTGGTCTGTTGGTAACACGTTTCGTCAATGATCATGCGGTTGCAGGTTCGACTCCGTGTAACGATCCTGGACATGTTTGTGCACACCGTGCTCAGGTACCAAGCAGTAGAATTTGGTACCTGCATAAGCTGGGAAGCAAACGGTAACTTCTGTGATGCACTGGCCCCGTGTCCAGGACCTTGGGATTCGCCCGTTGCTGGCTCAAGGGCGTAAGAAAAGGAAATGAGCACCTCCCCTACGTCTCACTTGTGGGATCATGTGGGATACTTTACTTCCATTCAGCATGCATGCGATATATAAATGCTCTGAATGAATGAATGAATGAACGAATGAATTCCAGATCGATTTGAGCACCAGGGTTGAGTAGATGTGATTATGGTTTGTGCTACAAAGTGAAAAGTGATGTTAAACTTTTCAAGATGACCTCTGATGACCTAATTACAGAGTTTTGCCACTTTTGGTCAAGCAACGCTTACAAATGCTGCATGATGTTTGTTTTTTTAGCCAAAGCCCAGAGACGAAACAGCGTCCTGCGAGTTTTCTCAGATCAAGTCCTTACTGCGAGATCAGCATGAACCGACAAAAGGATCCGCAGCAAGGCATCAGAATGGTAGGACTGACCCTGATTACGTCATGCAGGGTGTTGCAAGTTTTCCGTCTCGGACTGGTGTCAGTCATCTTGCCAATGCCACATTGCCATCGTCAACAGCCTTGCCAGCCAACGCTGCAGATGTGGGCAACATCCGTCGAAGTTCCGAGTCTCAATGCTTGGCCGCATCACATGGAATTCCATACCAGATGTCGTCTGCTGGGACGATTTGGCCAGAAAACGTATCACGAGTAGCCACATCCGGCTCCACGGCTGCGAGATTTACGAATGCTAAAGGCACGCAGCCAGGACTCTGTCTTGATGCTAATGGAACTGTAAGAGACATGTTGTCAACGTGCGTTAATGGGAATGGAATTGCTGTGAGTCAAAACGGAATGTATCATGGTCAGAAAGGCGAGTGGGGCACTGTTACATCGCAGGAAGTTTGCACGAACCCGTTTTTGCCGATGAACAATTCGGGCATCGTAAGAGAAATGGAGTCTGAATCCGACGTCGTGAGTTCATCAGTTACTAACCTCATATCTCACATGGCGGCTGCCGATAAGTATCAGTTTCTTAAGCATTTGATCGCGGAGCAGGAGACAGTCTACACTATCGATAGTTCTCTGGATGATGCGACAACGAGAGGTGCACGGATTTGCGGCTTCGGACCATCTGCGAATAGTCCAGACAAACTCATTCTTGGCCAGAGGAACTGTACGGAGAATCAGGGCCTTCAGTCAGTGTACACGACAGCGCAGACGACTTCTCTTCAGCCGAAACAGACGAACGTGGATGCGGTGACGCAGAACGGATGGTGCCAAGATTTCGGATTAACCAGCGACGGAGATTACGATATGTGCCCAACCACGTCGTCCTCGCTCAACAGTTGGATGTCGGACGCTGTCACTGGTTTTGACGATTCGCTTTTTCTTGCTCAGCAGAACGACATTTCTGACTGGAAGAGCCTAGTGGATGACTTATGATTTTAGTCATTTCGCTTGAAGGCCTTCGTTGCATCGTGAACGAGTGCCTTCGTCGGATCTGTTCAGTGACCATAGCCCGTCGTATTCCGTTGTGACTTGCCGTGGCGTGTGAGTTTCCCGGTTTGTCTGAAAAAGTAGAGCACGTGCTTTGTCAGAATGTTTCGGTAACTGAGTGCAAATCGTTTTCAGCTTGGTTTGACTCGTGCCTTGCGTACAGCGACAGACCAACACCTTGGAGGTTTTCTCCTGTGACGGTCCAAAGCCACTGGATTCGTCTGCTGCTCAGAATAGGCCTGAACTTTGCCCTTCGCACATTTCACCCACCGGTTTTGGACGTGTTAGTAGACTTTCCAGATGCTTCAGATTCTGTTGCCCTTGTATTGTGGAGTGGCAGGTCTTCTCCTCTGGCCACAGCCTCCTCAGTTGCTTCACGCATGTAGCAACTCTGATGGTCCTCACGCATGTAGCAGCTCTGATGATCCTGTTTACCTTTTCTGTTTTCTGCCTTGACTCTTCACTACATTTTCTTGTGTGTAGTCTTGAGTCTCTACCGCTGTAGTTTGTTTCATTTCTTCATTCTGCATTGTTAAAAACTGATAATCATAACCATGGTATCTGCATTTTTTTCTGCAATCAAGAACCCAAATTAGAGATAAAAGACATGTGTTTGTGTCCTGTCTGCTCTGTAGTTGCTAGCTCGTTTCAACAGATTTCTAAGGTGCATCTGTCTGTGTTGGGTAAACTTTAAAATGGGCAGTGAAACTCTAGTATAAGATGGTGGACATGAAGGTATAAGATGTTGCAGAAACTCTAGTGGCACTGTATTTCTTGTGCTGTTTATGACTTCTCTTTCCCCTGATTTCCCATCATGCATCTGCTGTGCTGCGATGAGAATTAGTCAACTGCTGCTATCTTTATTTTGTCGAGTTTTGACTTAGCGTTTTATAGCCGATGCAGCCAGGTAAGTAGTGCTAATGATTTGTGCATTTTGAACTGATATATGTGAGTATTTCATGCAAGGTAGGGAGCGAGCATGAAAGAATAAGGCGTTGCAGAAGTTACAAGGTGTTGTAGAAGGTATAAAGTATTGCTGAAGCTACAAGATTTTGCAGAAGGTATACGTGTTGCCAAAGTTTTGAAGTGTTGCAGAAGTTATGAAGGGTTGGTGAAGGTGTAAGATGTTGCCAAAGGTATAAGATGTTGCAGAAGTTGTGAAGTGTTGCAGAAGGTATAAGATGTTGCAGAAGGTATTAAGTGCTGATGTGCTTAGGTAAGATGGCTAAACTATGTTAATCAACCTGTAATACTTTAGAGCAATTTTGTTTGTTATCAGTGAAGACAGCAAGTATAGTTATCAGTGATCTCAACCAACGAAATCACAGCAGTACCAAGTCTTCAAACGTATTAATATTTCCAACTGCAAAATTTTAATAAAGTGCGTAATACATAACTTTCTGCGAAATACGCGTCCTACAACTTGAAATCTTTAAGCATTATTTACCCTTGGACTGAAAGACAGTTTTCAGTGTTCTGAGTGCAAATGTGAAAATGCACTAGTTAATTGTAAATATGTTGACACATTTCCACCCAAATTCACCGTGACTTCATTTGGGTTAGCACTGTGCAATGGGTGAAATTTTTTCGAGATATCTTTAGTTTCTTTGTTGTGAAGCACTAAGAATGAAATTATTTTCATGTGATTTTTGTTGTATTTTGTATTTATTGTATTTTGCCGAACTTGTGATGAATCAGATTTCAGATGTAAAACCCGGTGGCTATAATATGGTTTATGTTTCTATGAGACTGAATGACTTTCTTACAGTGAAATAACATTAACGTATGTCTTAACCAACAAAAGTATCTGTTAATTGTTCTGACCCAGCTCGTATTTGTTAAGCCAGAATATGTACATGTGACGAGGAGGAAGGTTGTTGCTGAGTTTATTAAGAGCTTTGTTGTTTACCGCAAATGTTCTTTGATAAAATGACGGAAACTTAAATGTTTACACTATAAGTTGTTAGTATATACTTGCAAGTCGGCTCAGAACAGGATTAGGAGACAGTCTGCTTAACTGGTCCCATCCAACTTTGACTATTTCTGTACTTTAGAATGAGATGCCGTAGCACAACTGAGTGGTTGTTGAGTAAACCAAGTGAGTCGATTTTGCAACAGACCCAGATTTTCACTGAACTTAATAAAATGTGGGATTAATTTACCTTTGAACCCATCACCCATTAGTCATTGCTGACTACTCTAGTTACTGATGAAGGTTTTGTTCTTAATGAACTTTAACACCATTTAGGCTAGAACTGACAGCACTTTTATGTGGTACTTTAAAGGTTCTATATTAAGTCTCTAGATACTTATTTACTTACTTTCCCTACCCTATGAACCTTTATACCCCAAACAATTCAACGTGTGAATGCGTCCGCTTAGTGGTTCTCAACCTCAGTTTTTGCTTTTAGTTTGTGAAGGCGTTTGATGTAAAACTGATTTCAACGCAAGGCATAACCCTTTTCGGTATGCATGATGTTTTACGTCTGACCTTCCAAAAGTTCAGAAAATGATCTTGCAGTTAGGTTTCGTCCATCACTTGGTGTCTCTCGTACGAGCATGTAAGTCTCTGGACAAGAATTAATTCTGCCTTGTTGCAGTTTATTGCTTGACTTCAGCTACATTAACTCGTTTCTAATTCATTGTGTCTAATTCGTGAACCGTTTGCTGTAAAGATTGAATTCGGACGAACAACGGTTTGACAGTCTGTCAGTTCCAGCAGTTACTGCTTTGTGGAAATCTGTCTGCAGCTCTACCACGTATATACGTGTAGGTCTATTGGTGTAATAGCCAAGGTTTCTGTTGTTTGTAAAAAGTTTGTTCTATAGTATTTTTGTACAGCAACAATACTGCCCAGCCGCGTGTGTACAAAATGAAGTTATCTGTGAGCACGTATGTGTATGATGTGCAGTTTCTTCTTTGCTGACGCGTTAAAGAATTATGCTGAGGATAAGTCTGAAATGAATATAACGGTCAGAGTGGTCAGACCTGTAATTTGTTAATGCGAGTTTATCCATTAAAACTAATTAAAATGGTAGTTTAAGTGTGTCTTTGTTTTTCGTTCTGTGCAGGGACTGTGCGTAGCGGTTTGTTTAAAGTTGAGTGATATCAGTATCTGATTACGACTTGGCCCAGGCTGTTGTGTGTTTGTGATTGGTTATTTATTTAGCGCCTTTTTCTGTAATCTCTTGAGTCACTGAAGCGTGGTTATCTGAAAGATCCAAAGTCGTAGGAAGACGCAAGCACATGTCAAATGCCTCGAGGTGTTTACGTACTGTGATTACTTAGTAAATTAATCTTAGTAAATTGATCGGATGATCAATCAGTCTGTAGGATGATGGATTGAATGATCAGATTGGTCGGTCAGGCTGATTGATTGATGGTTGATTGATTGATTGATTGATTGATTGATTGATTGATGATTGATTGATTGATTGATCAGAATGATTGATTCTTCATGGTGCATGACCTGGACAGACTCGCCTGTTTAGAAAGTTACATTTTCAGGGAAATCAAACGAAATTCCAACATTTCTTTCAACTGAGAAGGTTTAACTTTGGCAAAAGACGCCTGTAACTTGGCAAACCACTTGTTATCTATCTAGCATACCTCAGGTACTAATCTAAGACGTTACTATGTTGTGGAAATCTCCTCATAATACGTTTTTCGTTTTAATGCCATTTCCGATATGATGTGGTTCAACCATATAACATAGTTGGTGATGTTGATCCGTGATTTAATTCTCTAAAACATGGTGTCCACCTGTTCCTCAGGGCCCTCATGCTAGGAGTGCCCCAGAGAGTTGTTTGTTTGTTCCGTGAGACGCATTTACATGTAATAAATTGTCAAATACGGTACAGTACAGCCGCTTGAAACAGTAACACGGCATGGCTGGCCAAGAGAATAAGGAGGTTCCATTGTTGCTGAATTCTGCAAAATTGTGGAAGCCCCGTCGTGCCTTGGCCTTTGTGTATTTGCCGAGGGACGTGAATGGCTTGTGCCTTAAACAATTGCTGTTACATATTTCAGACATTTGGTGGCATTTGCGATTGCAGAAACTTCTCAGAGCTTTCTATCACTTGGTGGCTGATCGTTATCATGGTCTCCAGATTTTTTTGGCGCCCAAAAATGCCAAGTCTGTTATTTGTGCACCTGTTGTCTGAGGCTTGGGTTGAAAGTTTGAACTTTGCCTTAAACTGTTTCTTTGGGCACCTTGGACAACCGCTCTGCACCATCGACTGATGCCTTATCAGTTGAACAGAATAATTCATGATCCACTTTTGGTTTCGGTAAATAAACTTCTCTGCAACCATGTTCAACGTCTTTCTAAGTCTGGAGGCACGATAAAAATATGAGACAGTTACTGCTTACTATTGTGACTTTTTTTACCCAAGGTAAGTATAATCCCTCAGCAACAGAAAATCGTGCCAGGAGCTGTCAATGGGAATCTGGAAAATTAGGCCTCGTCGTCTACGATATCAGTGAATGTGCCTCAAAATGCTATGATTTATTTTATTATTATTGTTGTTGTTGTTATTATTATTGTTGTTGTTGCTGTTCTTATTAGTTTTGTTATTATTATTGTTGTTGTTGTTATTATTATTGTTGTTGTTATTCGTATTATTATTATTATATTATTATTATTTTTTAATATTATTTTATTATTGTTATTGTTATTATTGTTTTTATTATTATTGTTGTTCTTGTTGTTCTTATTATTATTATTTTATTATTATTATTTTATTATTATTATTATTATTATTATTCTATTATTATTATTATTAATGTTATTATTAATGACCATCATCCACAAGTATCAGTATTCAGGGGCTCTAGATAAACATAAGAAAATGAAAAATAAGGAAATGAAAAATAAGCTGTTTTAATATTTTTGTATGTAAACAAAAAATAACAATTAGCTGTTGCATATTTTAACTTGTTCAGTGGCAGGAAACTAAGCCAGAGGATGAAAAAGCATGTACAAACGCTTTTGCTGAAGGTTCATTGTTGACCGTTTAATGTATGTTATGTAAAATATGTTCAAGTTTTCTCTACGCTTGCATTTAACCTTTACCGCCGAACTGTTTTAATGCTGTAAGTCTATTTATATGACGTTCTTCTGGGCATTAGAAAGACAGTTCTAACTCATGACTCAGTTATGTGAAGTAGTCAAGAGGAGTTGATCTTTCCAACCAATGTCTAATTACGGACGGCACTGTTGTTCTCTGAAAGTTTCCATCTTTCCAGGAAAGTTTACTGTCTTCATTCGTTGAAATGTTGTTTTTAAACCGGTGGAAAAGTGCATTCCTTTGCCTACATCGACTGATTTCCGTCGATTCGGATGCCGTCCTGTCCTGCCTTAAAGCGGAAAGCCTTTGTTTGACGTTGTCTATGTTCAATTGTTAGTGGTTCTGCTCAAGAATTTTGGTTGAATTCGAAAGCAGCCAGTCCAAAATCGTGGATTTTGATAGGAGAGAAATGAAAATGGTCATCTGTGCCGTGGTCGTGTTTGGGGTTCATCCATCAAGAATGATTCCATCAAAGCCCTGGCACTGCTTGACACAGTTAAATCAGTACCTTGTCAAAAGCCAGTAGGGATAACGCCTGCACCCCATATTCATTGCTGTTTGACTCTTCATAATAATAATAATATTTATTATTATAATTTTATATTTATTATGCGCGCAAGGTCAGTAAGTCTGAATCTGAGGCACGAAGCAGTTGTGAGTGAAGGACATGCTCAAGGTCCCTGCACAGTAACCGTCTAAGGGTAGGCTTGAACCCATAGTCTTCATACTCTCCGTGTTATTACAAGCTGAGCGCTTTATCCAGTCAGCTACCTTGCCCCGTATAAATAATAGGGTGAAGTTGGCAGAGTGGTCGAGTCCTTGTAATGTTTGTGCAGATGTTCTGGGTTTTTTCCCAGCCTTTTGCTAACCACTGGTTTTTGAAATGTACAGAATGATGGTTACCGCCGCTGGATGTTGTAAGACATCTTTGGTTGGCACCAAACAAAATGCATAGAGATAAGGAAAATGCATAAGAGATAAGGAATTGGACATCGTAGTTAAATTCTGGAAGTCTTTGGCTTTTGTTGGAATTTGTTCTGGGTTAGTCACACAATTGCTCTTGTCTTTGTCAAGGTTTCTTGCGTTAGTTCATTTGGCCAGTTACTCAGATCTAATTGTAATCTTGGGGCTTCTTTTGTGCCGTTTTCATGGTGCACTGGGTCTGAATGATGGTACACTAATTCCAGACGACAATCAGGTCGGTTTCAAGAGTTCAGTGCAAATAAACAGAGAGACGACCTAAGCAGAAAGTCTGCCACAGGACTGTACTTTTGGGTGATTGAGATACGGTACTTCCTTACCAGTTACCTGCGTTTATGATCTGTTGATTGATTTTGAGTCATGTATCAGGCCAACTGATTCACTAGCTGAATGGTTGATTGATGGATTGATAATTCATTACTGATTGTTGATTCCTTTGGCAGCGTTTTAGCATTTGATTGATCAGAATTTGACAATTATTGCCATGTAAATGACGTCTCTATATGTTCGTTTTAATTTGTTGCCACATTAAAGTTTGTATTAGCGATGGCAGAAATTGCTACAATTTTATGAGTCTTAACAAAACATACGCTACATTGCTGCATTTTTAATCTGTCTTATGAACTGGGGCGGTTCGGTGGCCGATTGGTAACACGCTGGCACGAAGAGCGGAAGGAAGCGGGATCGAATCCCGCTTGCCCCATAAAGGTCGACTCAGCCGCTACTCGCCAGAGGGCAGTAGTAAAATGAGTAGCAGTTTCACTGCGTAGATAACCTTGGGTTCGGCGGGTAAGACTTGCCATCTACCGCCGATGTATGGTCACTAGTGGCCACCTAAGGACTGATGGCATTGAAACCGGAGATCAGTACCGGCACCTACGGGCGTTGAACCCATGGTGGAATCTATCTATCTTATGAACTGGGTGCTATTTGCAGTTGGCAGCAGGGGAGAGAATACCTATGAGTAACAGAATACAGGGATAATGTATTTTCAATGGGAGATAGTCAGAAATGGGGGAAGAAGTTATTTTTCTTGGACCTCACTTGTAAACCTCCAGCGTTACAGTAATTTTGCAGTCGATAGAAGCTAACAGAGCTCGTATTTCTTGCAGTTTTGTCTGTTTAATGCTAATATTCATATCTCAAGAAAGCTGTGGCAGAAGCGTAAATTAGTATTTATTGGAAATGTTTCTGTGTAAATACTCACTTTGTCAGTCAGTGTCTTGAAACTTTGCTGATGGTAAAGTGAATAAACAGGTGTGAAAATTTGCCTCATTTTTGTGGAAATAAACTTGTTGGGCAGTAAGTTTATTTTAGTCATACATTACCTGATTCTGTCTTTATGCTGTTAAGGTTTGGACACAAAAGATGTGTAGCAACTGTTTTGAACACTTGAATTTTAGAGTTTAGATATGTTTAACAAATGTTGGAGTCTGCTGTGTAGCAATAGTAACAAACAGTTGTACAGTACTTGTCTGTGCAACCGACAGAGAGGGAGAGGAGGTGAGATGGACAGACAGACAAAGAAGAGATGTACAAATTTAGGGAAATTACTGTATAAGGGTGACAATGAAGTCGGAGACTTGTGTTTTCTGTTTGAATCGGTGAAGATGGTCCCTGTGTAAGGTCTGTATTTTAGCATTTTTTTTGACTGTTCATGAGAAAACCCTTACAAAGTCGGAATAAATCAAAACTTGTTTCAAATAGCACTGGATTGTGCTGGAATTGCTGCATAATTTGGTGAACTGCATGATTCTATCTATGACAAATAGTTTGTAAAGATGTAGGACTCTGCGATTACGTTTGAGAAATCGCGAGTTAAAGTTTAACCAGCTGAAGTTGCTGTGCCTAGGGATCATGAGTGTTTACGAGTATGGTTAAGTATTCTTACACCTTACGAGTATGGTTAAGTTGGAGTGTACTCTTACACCTTACGAGTATGGTTAAGTTGGAGTGTATTCTTACACCTTTGAGGCTGCTTTCAATGAAATCTCCACAAAAACTGGTTAAGACGAATATTTGTCTAACATGAACATTTGCATAATAATCTGTGCACAAGACCTGAGTTTAGGTTACCATGGGCACATGATAAATTAAGTTTTTGTTGCAAGGCATCGTAATAAAATTTAAAATCAAAATACTCGGCAAACGTCTACACAGGGACTTAACGTTTAATAGCCAACACAGAAAGGAATACGAAATAACATGCAAAGGACTCGTTTTGACCCATGTTCTGCCTACTTGAGCGCATTTCTTGCAAATTAACTTTTCGGACTTTGTGAGGATTTTCTCAGGCATGGACCCGCACGGTCACAATTTTTGTTAAGTTCGAATTATTGTTATAGTTCTGTGCATCGATGTGCATTTTAGTAACAGTACTACGTTTGGACTTGTTTATGTGCATATGTTTGTTTTCGTTTGTTTGTGCGTGCTTTATTTTTGTGTGTTGTAGTAGTCAAAATGAGAGTGTTAACCATGAACTGTAAGTAAGTTAAGAGACCCAACCTGTGGGCCTAAGCAGGGATGGGCAGTAACTTAATTGATGTAATTGATATTACGTAATTACAATTGTAATTGTTAATTTGTATTTTGTTACTCTGCATCAAGGTAATTTGTAATTGAATTACATTTTTTCATGTAATTTGTAATTTCAAAATACATACTGTAAAATCGAATTACTTTCATTGCTTTAGCCATGTTCAATTCAAATTCCTTGTGTGTTGAAAATTCCTCTTACTTATTTTATAAACGAAATAGCAGGGAACCAGCGTGGCAGTTAAAGTTAAAGCAAGCGCGTAAACGATTGATCCGGCCTTGTGTGGTGCTCTTGTGGCAAGTTCGTTCATTTTGTTGCATCTGAAAACCGATAATGGCGGAGCATGTAGCCACGTGTACTAGTTTTGTTGAGAATATTCATATGTCGGCAATGTTGGATGGCGTGTTTTTTTTAAAAATAGAGCGTGAGAATGGTGAAAGTAGTGAAAAAGATTATAAAGTGAAGGCAGTATGCAAAAACTGGTGTAAAGAAAGCATGTGTTTCCTGTTTCAAATTCATGACCCCATTGCTCAAAGTAATTTGTAATTTTAGTATTTTGAAATAAAGTAATTTGTAATTTGTATTTTCAGTTGAAATTCCAAAGTAATTTGTAATTGGTAATTGAATTACATGTTTAAAAGTAATTTGTAATTTAATTACAGTTTACTGTGTAATTTGCCCATCCCTGGGCCTAGGTGAGTATAGAACATATGAAGTCCTTAAAGCTTACAGGCGTCTGGAGTCTCGCTGTGTTTGTCGTGCACGTTGTTCGTTCGTTTGATTCAGGTTTTGTTTCTGTTTTGAAATAAAGATTTCCGTCAGATTTCGCCTCATGTTTTCTCCCATTATTGTAATTATTTTTTAATTTTTCCAAAATAACTTCTTCCAGGAAAGCGATGAAAATTTGGCCCACGCATGAGCGAATGCAGCTTCTAATTTTTTATTATTGCTGTGTCATGCACACGTATAAATTTTAATGAACGACCAGAGAGGCAGTGGACAAATGGCCGAAGGACAGAGGTTAGGATGACGATCATAACCGCGACTTGATACATTTGCGGTGGACGATTTCTAAATGCATCCTGAACACGCATTAAAGTATTGCGTTTGGGTGCTAATTTCTATTTTCGCGTCCTTCTTAAGTCTGTTGTTCTTTCCATCGCGGTTACATCTGTCTTTGTAGCTTGCTTTGCGGTGGTGCTGCTTGGCTGTCGCCTGCTGCTGCTGTGTAGTCACCTCGCCTCCTGTAGCCGTCCCCCTTGGCTTCCCGTCGACGGCCTTGGCTGTGATTAACTCGGACGCAGTGCGGACGAGCGCCTACCCACACGTCCTGGACTCGCTGGCCCGCGCGTTGCTGAGCTTGCGGTCGGCGTGGTTGGCCAGCGTTGCCATGACTACCTCCAGCCAAGGGTACTCGAAGGAGGCGAGAGAGAGCTAACGTTCCTTCGCAGACAATGGTTTTGTCCTAGTGCCTCTGGCCGTTCTGGCGTGTCAGAGCAAAGGCTTGAACGTCTAGGGTAGGGTAGCTGCTGCAAGAAAGCTCCGCGGTTTATAATTATGCCTTGCGATTTAGTAACTGCTTTTAATTGTTGCAATTCTGTAAAAGTGCTATAATGCAGCTCAATTTTAAGAATTTGTCGCGTTTCGTATAAGTGCAGATTCTTCCTGACGTTTGTTTGCGGATGTTAGGCCTAAGCCAGGTTACGTCATTCGCAAAGACTAAGGTAAAATTGATTCTACGTTTCACATTTCTTTAGCTCCTTTTATCTTTTCGGCTTTAGGCTTTCTTTATTTTTTGGCGTTTTCATTCGATTTCTGTTAGTTTTATAATTTCTGTTGGTCCATTCATGTTATTGACGTGTAGGCCTATTTATAATGAGCTAATTCTCCTCTGGTCACGCCTATCATCTCGATATGACGGCGTCGTTAAATAAACGTTACCTCTGGCCAAGGTTATGCTTCTACATTAGCATTTAAAAATAATGTTTAGCTGTTTTGCTGCGTCAAAGTGAGAACTTGGGAGACAGAGAAACGGACAGACAGACAGACACTCAGAGGGGACCAAAAAATTGAAAAGTGCATGCATTAGTTGATGTGTGGATTAATGAGTGCGCATTGATTATAAAAATTACTTTATATTTTAGATTATTAATTGTTTTACTCAGTATTATACTGTCACCTATTTGTAATCCATGATGTAAATAGGCGACCTTCGTAGCGGAACTGTTTGTTCCTTTTAGGTGAGCCCATTGGCACCACTGTATGTGACAGACTATAATTGTATTTGTTAATTATTTTTGGTTGTCAGTAAATATCTCTCTCTCTCTCTCTCTCTCTCTCTCTCTCTCTCTCTCTCTCTCTCTCTCTCTCTCTCTCTCTCTCTCTCTCTCTCTCTCTCTCTCATCTGCAGATGTAAGCATATGCCGGCATTGTAGGCCTAACTAACTCTTGTGACGAGATTCACCCACTCGTCTGGAGACGTTCTAGTATATTTTAGTGATAGGCCCCCACAGCCTCTAGCTCTCTTGGCAGACATCTGAAACTGACTTCACATTTCAGGACGAGACATTCGGCGAAGAACAGTGCTCAGGTCATTAAGAGCATCGGGCTGATTCAATGCACCTGTTCAGCTGTGGGGTAACCCATCATCACTCTCGATCAAGACATCTGCCCATAATCGCCCGGTATCACTGCTGCCCCAAGTCAATGATTTTATCGTAATAGCCCTATGTCGCTCATTTGTCGCTCGAAGATGGCTTCAAAAGGAGGATGAAGAAGGGGAAGCTACCCTTAGAATTGCCCTACCCATATTGCGTTCCTCTCGTCACCGATCGGATGCTAATGTCAGCAGATTCTGCAAAGGTGGGGTGACATCTTACTAATTACTGACGTCCAGAACGGATTTCACGGTCGCCAGTGAATTTTTACACCAAACCAAGGGTTGAAGTAACTGTCACCCCATGTGTTCAATCCCCTCCCTTCCCACCGTGTAAGAGCCCTAGCTCAACTTCGGTCTACATACCCTGGTTGCCCAGGACAATCGTGTAAGTGTACGTTTTTCTATAGCGACCGTATGGCCTCGACGATGCTCCTAGTTTATCAAGAATGAATAGGGTGAGATCCTTTACCGCCGCTGCCCGTTTCATTGGGCGCCACACCATTTAAGATCCCCATGTACGGATCGTAGATGCAGGTGTATGCCCATGTGCTTAGACACACCTCTCTTCCCATCGTGTTGAGCCCTCGCTCAACTTGGATCTACATATTCTGATTGCCCAGGACAATCATGTGGGATGACAGTGGATAGCTCTACCAAATTAAAATCAGATCTATGGGCCTGTGGTTTCTCTTAATTTAGTATTCTCTTCATTCTTTCGTTCGTTCATTCATTCATTCATTCATTCATTCATTCATTCAGAGCATCGTTCAATATACCTATCTACCAAGAGGCTCTCTTATTCGCCAGTTGGGACAAATTACCACGCCTTCGATATCTAATAAGCTACAAAATCGTGACTATAACAGGCGACAAGAAATCTGCGTGCCCGGGACATGACATACTACTGACTACTTCTAAGGCGTTAAGCCGTCTAAACTGTGAATAATTTTATCGTATCAGTTTAATTTAATCATATCAGTCTTAACAGTAAACAGCCGTTGAAAAACAAACTGAAATTCTAATTAGGCCTATCGTTTAAGTAGGCCCTAACTTTTAGCGATTGCAAGCTGATAGTGTCAAGCCCCTGTAGAGGTAGCTCACTACTCATGATGTATATGAATTGAATTCATATCAATTAATTGATATGAATTGACGTTACTATGCATTATGCCTCAATTACATTACAGGTAATCGTAAACTGTAATTCATCAACGGGCTTATTCGAAGGTGGTTTCGATCGTTAAAGCGGTTGGGGAGAGGTCTTTCGTAGGTCACGCTTCTTAGGGCATCAGGGCCCAGGGGAAATTAAATGGCGGACGGTCTTTGGCTTAAGGAAGTCAAGGGGAAACTGTTGACCTTTGCTGACCTTCCCGCCCTCCCTCCGACCATTTATAGGACACCAGCCAATCGTAATTTTTGTAATTGTAATCGTAATTAGAAATGTGGTCAATCTGCGGCCAGAGACTTGACCATTTCAAACTGACCCGTCCTACAAACACTCATCGATGCTCCACCGCTTGCAATTGGCCTTTCACTCAAGAAAACATTCCTCTTCCACAGATCCTGTCTTGGCTACCCTTCTTCCTCTTATCTCTCTCTCTCCGCTCCAAACACCACCCACCGTAGCTGCCACGCTGTCTCTCTGCCTGACTTATGGATCTTGACCTGGAACCGAACCCGTTTTGCCTATCGATTTTGTTTTGACTGAGCGCCTGTGAATAAGCTGGTCCTCGTGACGTGGCTTTCATTGAGCGCTGTAGAAATCTCGGGATTACGATTACGACCACCAGAGACTGAGAACTTCACATGGACATTTCCAGACTGACCATTGTAGACTGACCTTTGCATAATGGCCAATAAGTCTTCACCACAAGACTGACCACAATTATACTGACCCCTACAGGCTGACCACTGACCAAGAGAAACTAATCCGTGGCTCTCTCTACGCTATCTAAATGACTGTAGAGCTTTGTAAGTATTTTTGCGCCTCTTGGTATGCTACTTGAAGGGGCGCTTTATAAATACCTTAAATGAATGAATGAATGGTTGATTGATTGATTGATAATGCCTAAAATTGAAGGCCTGGCATGTATATTAGAAGGCGGGATGGGCAACTAAACTTTCCCGAGCTCGGGTTCCGGGAATAATGTCCCCTACATGGCCTCTTTCTCTAAAGTTTTAAAACAGTCTCCAACTTTTCGTAGAGCATGCCCGAAGTATGAATACCCCATATTTCATAGTTTCGAAGCTTTCATACTTCGGACTAGACAAATTGCGTTATGTAATACACGTGATCGATCTGCAGGCCACACTAACACACTATTGTCTGCTGGTGTTAACAGACTTTGTACCTATAGAAGAGTGTCGGCTAGAATCGCAATTGACCGCCTTATCTCAGCTTTACCGACCCTCTAATTATCTGGACGGATTCCCTGGAGTGGATCTGGATAATGGGTCAGTTGTTCGACCAGGTTTCCAGCTGGACAGTACCTCAATAAGAAAGATGGTATCGACGAATTTCATACACGAATCCATTCGATTAGATGGGAGAGATACATTGCAAAGCAACGTGGTCTGACAATTGTACCTGAGCCAATCTATGTGATCGGTACGATGACTATGCCAGGGGGTCCTTTGTGTAATATAATCAGCGTGTAATTACCAGTTTAGCCATTGTTTTCAGTCTCCTCCTCACATAACGTGTTTTCGACTTAAGGAGCCAATCATATCGAAGGTCATGACCTTCGAGATTATGCACGTTTCGACAGTGCGATAATAATAATAATCATAAGATGATTTATATAGCGCCATAGTACGGCCAGGGCCTGGCGATATATTATGTCAACTGGTATGATCCCGGTTCGTAGAGGTGAAAGTGCACGCATTAGCCGCTCGGCCACCGTGTCGCTTATCTAGCTCTGGGTCATTACGGTAGTGGTCAGTCTGTAGAGGTTAATACGGAGTGGACAGTGTTGTGGCGAAGACTTATTGGCCATTATGTAAAGGTCAATCTATAATTGGAAAGGTCACTGAAGTTATGAGTCTGAAGTGGTTAGGTTTCTGGAGAGGCCGCAAGGGTCATCATATAAAGGGTCATCATATAAAGGGACATCATATAAAGGGTCATCATATAAAGGGTCATCATATAAAGGGTCATCATATAAAGGGACATCATATAAAGGGTCATCATATAAAGGGTCATCATATAAAGGGTCATCATATAAAGGGTCATCATATAAAGGTCAAGTGGTAGCTTTCGATCTAATAGTGAATCTCTAATGAGCAGTTCGTAGCTGTGTTTCTGTGGCACGTGGTCAGTCTGCAGTGGTCAATGTATTGTGACCATTCTAATGTGGTCAGTCTTGTGGCCCGGCCGGTGAGGTCGTCACGTAATTGTTAATGTGTGTTATACGCTCTGTAGTGAGATCAGCCTTCTTCAATGAAGACAGACAGACAGACAGACACAGAGACGGAGAAAGAGAGAGTGTGTGTGAGGGAAGAAAGAAAAAGTGAGGGAGGGAGAGATAGAAACAGAGAGAGAGAGAGAAAGGAAAATAGGATAGACAGACCGAACGAGAGAGGGAGAGAGACAGGAGCGAGACAGAAAGGAGGAGAGACACACGCACACAGAGACACAGAGAGACTTGTGACTGATCCAGGTCAACAATGGCCACGTGGCTCCGCCATTATTCCGTCTCAGCAGCTAATCCGCCTCTCGTCCCTTTCAGCATCCTATTCTTTCCTGCCCCCTCAGCAGCAGCAGCAGCAGCCGGCGAAGTTCACTGAGGCACTCATCATGCGATTATAACAAGCGCTTCTGATAATTCAAAATTATTTCGCGGTATTCTGAAACTGTCAGAAGCACAGATCACGCAAATGGATACAAGCGACGCCATGAATCTTCACTAAGGTGCCCATCGACCCAGCTCCCCCACTACTTTTCCCCACACGTTTCGTTCCTGATCATTCCCCCACTGCCATTGTTCATATATCTTCTGCTGAAGGTACAGTTTCTTTATTTATTTCGCTGCTGTTCATAAGCCCTTTCTCCGCTGGTTCAAACAATCTCTCATTGAAGATACAAGTTTGTTCCATGGTAGCCCAGCTTTATCCAGTCCTTGAAATATGTCATGCCTTCAGTGGTATCAAGGTGAGCAATTCTTCGATTATATTCAAATCACAATCTTCACCTCTAATAGACTGCAGACTGTGCCGTGTCTGATGCATATCTATACTTTCATCAAGAGCAATTAAAATGCTTGAAAGCTTTGTGCCATTTGAAATAATTGCTTTTGCACTTCATCTGCTAAATTTGTAATCCTGCTGGCAACTGTATTGGCAGACAAGCTCACACCTTCAAAAACTTTCTTCTTCTCGGGACATAAAATTTCACTAGCTTTCACAAAACATTTTTTATGAATTGGCCATGATTTGGCGCTCATTTCACTTATTAAAAAACTTGCTCGTACCGAATCTACGCTACACTTATCAGTATTAAGAAACAAATTTCGTTGCTTGGCAAATCCAGCTTTAAGTTGCTGAAGTTTGTCCTCTCTGACTTTGCCCGTGATTGCTTCATATATATCCAGGGCTGCCAACTTTTGATTCTGCCTTACCTAGGGCTGCCAACTTTTGATTCTGCCAGTCCAGGACGCCCGCATAGTCACTCGATATGTCAGTACCACTTTACCCTGTCCACATCACTGTATGTAACGAAAGTTGCGTCAGCCTAATGTAGGATTTACTGCAAATAGTCGTTAAAAATTACAGTCAAATGATTTGACTCCAATCATCAAGAGACAAGTGGCCTAAATATAAAATTTGAATCGCCTTCAAGATCAAATTAAATTCCAGTAATCTACCAGGCTTCAGGGGCTTGCACGAGCGAAGTTCATATATACATGAACGATGCATGCAATTTGCAGATGTCATGTATTTTGTCTACTAATGCTAAGTCACGGAAACCAGCTTATTCACAGGCGCTCAGTCAAAACAAAAATCGATAGGCAGTAAGGTCTCGGTTCGAGATCAAGATCCACGAGTCAGGCAGGCAGACAGTCATGCAGACGGTGGATGGTGTTTGGCATTGAACCGGAAAGTGAGAATACTACTACACTACTTCTACTACTACATTACTACTTCATCCTGGCTTTTGTGTGATTCCATCTTGGCCCCTAGCGAACATAGACCGCGCCTCAGATTCAGGTGTACTGACATTGCGCGTTACAAGTGCTTTAAATAAATAAATAAATAAATAAATAAATAGAGGAAGCTCTTGACTCTTTGACAAGATGAAATATCGCTGTCATCAACCGTCGAAATAACGACCGAAATTTCCATCCACCTACCGACTGAATAATCGTGACGGAGTGGCGATGACTGGTCTAATTGTCATGACGACTGGCGTAACAGCCATGACGACGATTACGATGCCTATTATGCGGAAATGCACGGATGACCGCAGACTGCAGCGATGCATTGTTCCCCCCACGCGTGTGCTCAGTCACGTGACTAGTGCTCCCTTCTGCGCAAGAACAATGAGACTGACCACTGACCAGAGAGATAGACAGAGAGAGAGAGACAGACAGACAGACAGACAGACAGACAGACAAGCAGACATAAAGACCTACAGGCAGACAGATATATATTTATATATATATATATATGTATAATTATATATATATACAGACAGACAGAGAAGACAGACAGACATACAGACAGACAGGCAGACAGACAGATATACGTATATACAAACAGAGAGAGACAGACATACAGACAGACAGATAGATAGACATATATATACATATAGACAGACAAACAGACATACAGGCCTGCAGACAGACAGACAGATATTATATATATATATAGACAGATAGATAGAGAGAAAAAAAGATATATATATATATATATATATATATATATGAAGGTCTATCTTAATATTACATATAATTATGTATGCGTATAATGTATAATAAAACAAAATACACACATGTATCCGGGCATTTATATCGCATCTGCGCCTTTCTATCACGTGACCAGTGCTCCTCCCGCGCGAGAACAATGAGAAGCCTTCCTCCTCCATCGACCTCCCACGCCGCCGCCCTGACCTCGTCACCCCCCCCCCCCCCCCAAAGCCGGTCTTTGTTACGACGGGTAGAGATGAATTATGACGACACAGCTGTTGCCATGGTTACTAAAGAGATTCGGAATCGCCGAAGCGCAGCGGCCGAGAGTGGCTAATTAATTCTGATTTCTAATCTGCATCGGTCAGATGCTGCGGCAGGTATGGAGGGTGAGGCGTCCAGACGATTCCGGGCCGTTATCGTCACGAGATGACGCGAGAGATGATCGCAGATGCGCCCCGGGAGATGCCCCAGCGACGGACCGCGGAGCTCACAATGGGTCTTTAAAAGGCGCCACATGAATGTTCTGTATGAAGTAATATTACTGCGTCACGATTAAGCTCATACTCGGTCGTTTAAGACGCCGCAAGACAAGCAGAGCAGAGGAGAGCAGAGGAGAGCAGAGCAGAGAGCAGAGGAGAGCAGAGGATGGCAGAGGAGAGCAGAGGATGGCATAAGAGAGCAGAGGATGGCAGAGGAGAGCAGAGCAGAGCAGATCAGAGCAGAGCAGAGGATGGCAGAGGAAAGCAGAGCAGACAGCAGAGCACAACAGAGCACAGCAGAGGATGGCAGAGGAGAGCAGAGCAGAGCAGAGGATGGCAGAGGAGAGCAGAGCAGAGCAGAGGATGGCAGAGCAGAGCAGAGCAGAGCAGAGGATGGCAGAGCAGAGCAGAGGATGGCAGAGGAGAGGAGAGGACGGCAGAGGAGAGCAGAGGAGAAGAGAGGAGAGAGGAGGAGAGGAGAGGACAGAGAAGAGGATTACTGAAGACAGATGTCAGCTAAATTCAGTATGTCTGTACAGTTCGAAGTGTTGCAACCTTTGAATACCAAGTGACTTGTTTTGCCTTCGTCCTACATATTCGCAGTCTAGAGCCAACGGACAAGGCTCATCGTTGGACAAATATATACAACACACATACACACAGACACACACGCACACAAACGCGCACACACATGCACACGCAAGCACACACACAGAATGTGTGGATCGCTTTTATTGCAAAATCTTCCTCTGAATTCAGTACTTTTCCGACAGACAGCTACTGAGACACTCGTCCCACATTGAGATCTTTCGATAGCCTTGCTATGCGTCCTTGTATTTTGTTATTCTCAAATGGCCCTATATAAATGCCCAGAAACACGCATGTATGTACTTCAGTTTATTTCTTATGCATAGTCTGCGACTCCAGCTCCTCTCTCTCTCTGTCTCTGTCTCTCTTTCTGTCTCTCTGTCTCTCTGTCTGTCTCTCTGTCTGTCTCTCTGTCTCTCTCTCTCTCTCTCTCTCTCTCTCTCTCTCTCTCTCTCTCTCTCTCCCCTCTCAGGGTTCCGCAGGCGCCTGAAGGCTACTGTTTAACAGTGATTTTACTTGTTCAGGTCGGGAGCGCCCCTGCTGAGTGTATTCTCCAATAGGCGCTTTATAAATCTTGAATTACAAATTACAATTACACACATACATACTCAAATTATAATACAGAGAATAGATGGAGAATATATAATAGATAACATAATGTCCTTCGGGAGATCTATTTCTGTATCGTAAATAGCCCCGGTATACAACGAAGAAGCATCAATCGATGGCGCTAACGAACAGAACAGTGATCTATAAACGTAGGCGCATATGTACAAATGTAAATTTATCTCCGAAATTCTCAGCACCTAACGATAACTGCATCAGGGAGGTCAAAGGTTATTCACCGGCCTACAGTAGATGAAATCGTGTCCGCAAGGGCTAGGTTTAAACTACCCAGCCAAACAATAAAACGCCCGCTTTGAGGTAAACAACTTGATCAATGTGGGCCGGGTACAAGGTTGTGGTGAAGAGTACTGACAGCTCTTCGTATCTACCCTCTAAGCCCGGAAATTCCATAGCTTAGGTCGTCATGAATATTCATGTGACTCATAATGCACTTGCTTAGCCTAAGTGCCAAATACATGCATCGTAATCGTAATCGTAATTCCGAGATTTCTACAGCGCCCAACGAAAGCCGCGCCGCGGGGACCAGCTTATTCCCAGGCGCTCAGTCAAAACAAAATCGATAGGCAAAAGGGTTCGGTTGCAGGTCAGGATCCGAAAGTCAGACGGAGAGAGCGTGGCAGCTACGGGGGTGGGGTGGTATTTGGGGTTGGAGAGGAGAGAGAGATAAGAGGAAGAAGGGGTGTCAGGATAGGATCTGTGAAAGAGGTATGCATGTATACATATATAATATATATGCATATATACACATATATACCTTTTATGTGTATGCAAACATTATTCGTGTATATTATGTCTAATAACTATTTTGTCTTATGTAGCGCTTTTACTTTGTCTTGGTTCCATTAATGTTCTTTTTTGTCAGTGAGGAGCTCAATCTTACTTACTAACGCCTTAATTACAATTATGAACTACTTAATTAATCACGGTCTTTAAACTCGCGCGGTTGTTTTTTTTATTGGAAAACAGGAAGCTGCTCGCAAGGTCATGTCTCGACTGGGTTCCGACGATAGTCCTTCCGTTCACGGTTCAGTGACGATCACTCAAGTGCAACGATGCCAATGTAGAAGAAGAAGCTAAGGGTGGCGAAGAACATGGCCAGGGCAAGACAGAAATCGAACCCGTTTCCCGTGAGCTAGCGTATACTCATTCTGTTTTTTCTTTGGCTAAATCCTCTGAGGTGTCGAAGCCATGACAGCCTCCGGCAAGCTCTCGGCGTTCCTGCTGATCCTATTCCTTACATGCTGCCACTCCCTGATGCACGGGCACAGCTGGAAATCGATCAGGTTCCTTCACGGTAGACGCGCCTCGAACCTGCGGCGTCACAGCGACGTCGACTTCAACGACACCTCTTCCTCGCCTTCCTCGAACAGCCACTCCCTGATGACGGACATCCAGTCGGACTTCCTATCCCGCCAGAGACCGCCGTCGACCTACTTCCAGGGCTGTCCGACGGACTGTCTCGTCCACGTGGAGAACCTTCGTCGGGTCCGGTCGACGTTCCACAGCGTCGTCGTTGACTCGCAAACCCCAATCGTCCACTTCCGGTTGAACTTCGTCGACTATGCGACCCCTATCATGGAGACCTACCCCTACATGTCCAACAGCTACCTCGCCTCCAGATGGGTATGGGCTTCGGAGAGCTACGGGCGTCGCATCCTCGGACTGCCCCTGGACGGAGACGTCTTGTCGCTGTACATCCTCGACGAGAGCAGGACCCGGCTGAGCGTCAACCTGTCCACTTCACCCGCCAACTGCCTCGTCATGTACTCGCCCGAGTGTCGTCTGCGAGCCGTTAGGAACGTCCTCATACACAACGTAACGAACGTCGAACAGATCCGATATCGTCGCGACTACCTCTGCCACTACGCCATCAACAACACCGACTGCGGCGTGTCTCGGCTCGTCCACAGGTGCTGCGAGACCGACGAGTACCGGAGAGGGGACGTGGCCTGCGAGACTTACACGGGGAACGGCCGCGAGATGACTACTCTCCTCTACACCGTCTATGTCCTTGCCGGCATCGTCACCCTCTTCAGTCCGGTCATCCTGCTGCGGATCAAGATGACGCTGAAGTTCTCGAGCGTGACGAAATTCTTCCGTGCTTCGCTGAAGCACGGCATAACCGGGCAGAGGAACTACGTCATACGGATTTCGTCGCGTCAGTTGATCGACCTGAGCGACAAGCAGCCGTTCTCGCTTCCGGTAGCGGTCTTCCGGCTTCTCTTCCACGGGTACGGCGAGGGCAGGTGTTGCATCCACTGGTGGGGAGAGTGGCCGCATCAGCCGAACTGCTGCCGCGACACAGCGGCTTGTCGCCGCTGGTGGTTCGTCTTTACCAAGGTCATCGGGGTTCTCCTCATCTACCCAATCGCTATCTACTCGGCCGTGGCGCTGTACGGTCCGAAGTTATCCCTCTACCGAGACCTTGTGAATCACACGAGGGGCTCCGATCTCTACGACCCCATTTCCCTCGATGTCAACCTTCTCGGCAGCATCCTAACTGCGTCTGGAGACTGGGGCGTGATTGCCTGGGTTCTGTTCTCCTTCTGCGCCTTCATCTACACAACGACGATCCTCTCGTGGCCGGACAACCCTCTGGAGCGCTGCCTGCTTCGCTACGAAGGCAAGCGACCCTTCGAGCAGCCGTATGTCATGCACCGGCGACTGACGAAGAGCTACAAGAGCATCCTGTTCAACCTCGCCTACGGTCCATACCCGACGAAGCGTCACTTCTTCCGGGTGCCCTGGTTCCCGTGGGGCATTCGCCGCGTGGGACGGTTCCTCATCGCCGTCCTGTCCCTTGTTCCGATCGTCAACATCTGCTTCACGACGTTCATGTACGACGCAAAGATCTTCGACAAGGAAGCGACGAACACGGCGCCAGATAAGGACGAGGCCGTTGAAAAGTTGTCGCTGAAGAGACCCCCGTGTCGACTGGTCTGCAAGTGGTGCCTTGCGGCAGTCGTGTGGCTCGGCTTCGTGCTGATTTTGGCTGGGTACTGCACGACAGTCTTCCTCATGGTCCAGTTCCTACTGAGCGTCGTCTTCTTCGTCGTGCTCGGGTCCGTTCTCAACGCCTCCCTCGTCCTTCCGTGGGTGGGTTTCGCTGGCGTGATCGCTTTCTACCTGAACGACCACCTGTCCGTCATCAACGCCGAGCACTGTCAGATTCTGCGGCTGATCGACGAGAACTCTCCGCGCATCTCGGCCGTCGAGGACATCGAGGGAGAGGTGTTCCGGCAGAAGGGCATCGTCCAGGTCCTCAAGACTCACAACCTCGGCGCAGTCAAGTTCATCGACGCCGACAACACGGCCTTCGTGTCGAAGGAGCTCTACTACAGCGTCTGCGCCGACCTGAAGCAGGGCTGGTCAAGTATCAGTCGCCGGATCTTCGTCCGTCTCTTCCTCATCCTCGCCTTCACATCATTTCTCTTCGCAGCCACCTCCGCGATGAGTCTCTTCGTCGGGTCGCAGACCCCAGTCTGGCTGCTCGCTGTTGTCGGGAGTGCCCTCCCAAAAGCGCTCGAGGTGTACGCTGCTCGGCGGTCCGTTCGACCAGACCCCGTTTCGAAGTGGGCCAAGGTCGTACCGGACATCCTTGATCGACACATCCGTGTGGACCGGACCAAGTGCCTGGACGAGGCCGAGGGTGAACTGACCACCTATGACGTCCGCCCGATCGGGCTGCTGGAGATGGACCTCCCGCAGATGACCGTCCAGAGGACACTGCGGCTCTGGAAGTTCACCTGGTCCGTCTCCTGCGATCAGCAGACGGCGGCCGCTGAAACCTTCCTCGTGGCCCTGGCGAACAAGCTGGCAGCTGCCGCCTTTCTCACCCAGGTGATCACGCGCGCCTTTTCGACACGCCTGGACGACGAGACGGTTCTGCGCCAGTGGTGTCTGATGGCGGAAAACTGCATCATTGACGGCAGCACCACCGTGTCGAACATTAACGGCACTCCTCTCGGGTCCGTCCAGCTATTCCCGCCCGAAGTCCATCCGCTCGTGTCCACCTTCGATGCCGGAAACACGGTCGACAGCGTCGTCGACGCAATCAACCGTGAATTGTACGGTCCGTTTACCAAGGGCGTCCTGGTTACGATTGGAAACACGTCGTTCGCGCTTTGCAAGCTGGACAACCAGGTGATCGCCTTCAACAGTGCCAGTCACGGCGACCAGGCCACGGACTTCTTTGGAGCCGTCATGGTCGCTGCGGACTTCAACACGCAGAATCTCCAGTCGACCGTGAAGTACCTGATCGATCCCTACAGACCAGACGCCGTTCCGGTTTACAGCATCGTTCCGGTTGAAGGCTTCGTCTTCAAATCGCCTGAGATACTCGAGATTGAATCAGTCGTTTGATGTAGGGTTTGGATAATAGGTCATTATGCTCTTAATTAACCCCACTAGATCTAATTTAATCTAATGACTTCTATAGCGCCGTTATCATAATGCCCAAGGCATCAATCAATGGTCGCTTCAAGTGAAATCGCAAACAAAATCGTAACCCATTGGAGAATCCAGGACGAATTCCTACAGGTCAAACAACTTCATTGTTTAATGAATCAAAGGTCGATTGAACGTTTTTTGAGTGAGCAGAGATCCATTCTGCGCATTGGCGCTTGACCATTCAAGCGTGCATTCACATACTCACTTCAGTTTCTCATTTCACGGACCAACGCGTCAGTCAGTCGGTCGGGCTCTCTGTCTTTCGGTCAACTGATCGGGAAACCAACAGGAAGCAAATTAGTTTTGTGGTTGGTAGATCTGGGAAAGAACGGTGGGCAGAAGCGAAATTTGATGGAAATGTATCCTCGGTGGGGTGGAGAGAGTACCTCTTCCTGTCTCCACCAGTCTTGCCCTGTATGCGCGAAAGAAATTCGTGGTGAACTTGGCCAAACCCTGTCTGAATATTAGACAAATTTATGGTTCGAGTTTTAAGCTGTTAGATTTCCTAGACGCCTATCACGGTGATGAGACTGAATGAATAAAAATGACTAAGTCCCTGCAATACATGTATGCTAGGAACTTCAACAGTACATACAATCATGCATTAAGTCTGCACTAAGAGTTGAATTGAAAGCCTAGTGTTTCTCCTGAACTCGAATTTCAGGCCTCGATTGAGACTGACTCAGTTAAAATGTCACCTCAATCGCCCAATTTCCCCCCCCCCCCTCAAAAACTCAGGGAATGACTCGCACAGTCAAAATCGTCGCGATGCAGTCTTCAGCTTCGTTAGGAAGAGGTAATGGAGCCTTGGCCTAGCACGAGTGTATGGAGTGGAGGAATGTAGGCCGAGCATGAGTGTATGTGGTGGATTGGGTGGTGAAATGTAAGCCTAGCATGAGTGTATGGAGTGGAGGAATGTAGGCCTAACTCGAATGAATGTGATGAATGGAGTGAAGGCATGCAGGCCACAAGTCTGTACTTTTGAGGCAAAGCTTTGGGTGGAGTTCCGGTTGGGAGTGAGCCACTGTTGAGCCAATAATTTGCACTGATTGTGTCTGTAATGTAGTTGAGATCATGTAATGTAACTTTGGGTAATGTATTGTAAGTGACTTAGCGTACACTGCAATGAAATGCAGTGCGATGTACATTTTATCAGCTTCAGGTATAAATCGTGTCGAATAGATGAGGCAGTTGAAAGACATCCAGCAGGATTAAGTCATGAAGTGTTGGAGCAATTTCGCTGTCAGATCGATGTGGAGCAAAACCAGAATAAGAAGCCAATCGTGTGCTATTTAAATTCAAATTTACTCGGGTTTCTATAGCGACCGTATGGTCTCGACCCTGCTAATTTTTCAATGAATTTTTCGGGTGAGATCCTTGACCACACTTGCAAGTTTGAATGGGCGCCACGCGATTTAAGGTCCCCGTGTACTATGTACAGTCGCAGATATTATTAGCAAGAAACAGCCATTTCAGAGATACGCCTCTAGGGTATTGACTACGCGGATAATCCTCGTGTATTGGACACCGGCGCGATAGAAGTTGTTAATTAACAAATATACAGAGAATCAAACTCATTTTGCTGTCTCTTGGAATTACGTACGAATACTCGATGTAACCTGGAGCATTTACACCTGCGCTTTATAAATGAAGTACTACATTGACAAAAATGTTGCCTTCGCTAATTTTTCAGCATTTTATGAGTAGTTCTGTGCTTCTGCGTTTGATGCCTGAGTTTCTATCGAATATTTTTTACAAAAGCGTGTTACGTAGGCATATTTTATCTTCGTTGAATAAAATTAGGTGTTGATGTATTTGTAAAGATTTTCAGGTATATTTATTTTCCTTGTCTATGCGTTCATCAGTCTAGGTTTCTCCACTTTTAGGAGCTTTTCTGCTATTTTTTTTTTGGATAGGCGAGGTGTTGGGCTTCATCTGGGCTTATTTTGGACTAGAGAAATCTCAGTGTGTCGTTACGAATAATTTGTGCATTTAATCGTTTCGTTGTTATAGATTTGTTTAAAGTGTTTTAGTGAGCTTTATAGTAGAAATTCATTATCAACTGAAGCGGTAAATAGATGATTGAATTATAGTAGTTGTTGTTCGCTAAGTCTTGTGCGAGAAAGTACTACCAAGCGAAGAAGTTTCCGAGTTGCTAAGAAGGCTTTTGAATTCCTAGATTCTATGAAAATGTGTCTGTTTCACAAGAAAAAAGCTTGTAAGTTCGTGAACCCTTTGAAGTTTTCTTAGCGGTTGAGATATTAATAATTCTTTGAAGAAACTTCTAAATAGATGAAAAGGCTTCCAAATTCCTATTTTCGGTAAAATTTAGAAACTTTCTTAGCAATTATGAAACTTTTTTAGCTAATTATTTTCCTTCGATTATTTTTCTAAATTACGCGGGTCTTTTGTTACTTCGTATACAAACGGGTGCTATATTAACTATTTGTTCTTGTACGTAGTTTATGTAATTTAATTCTTGTTTATGTGGTGTAATTCTTGGCTTATGTAGCGCAAATCCAGGATTTCTTCTTTATATTTCACTCAATTATATATTGTTTCTGTCTTGCCACGAAAGAATTTTTGGAACTATCTTTTAGGAGGCCAATTTTGAAAGTCTTATTTAACACAACAGTTTCAACATTGGAGATTTGATTATAGCTACACAGGTCTGCCAAAGTTTATGTTAATGCTTTTGCGAGTTGATCAATGTTTTGTGGTTCGTTTAATAAGTTAGTTTTTATTCCTTAATTATTTAATTAATTAATTAGTTATTGTTTCTTAATTATCGACTTATTTCAGTGTTTGTTTGTGTGTCTGCATCTATTTTGTTTCGTGCTTAGAATTCGTATTCTTGTCGTTTTCTACAAACTGGATTATATTTATTATTTTCGTACAGATTAAACTATTTTCTCAATTTAGTTGTGTTTGTTTCATTCCATGCAATCAGAAACTAAACAAAAACTTAAATTCAAACTGCAAGTCTCTGAGAAGTTGGTAACAAATTGGCAATTACCTTACCTTGCCTTACCTTACCTTACCTTACCTTACCTTACCTTACATAGCTCTTGTATCTTTCCTGCAGGTAATGATCAGATAAAGATCGATAATTGATTAAACAGTGCATATGTTCACAGCGACTGCTAGAACCTGAGACATTGATTCTTAGTAGCTGGGCATATTAGAAAAAATGTCCTTTTACAATTCCCGTTGGCTGAATTAAATAGATTTCTCCTGAAATCAATCGAATTTTAACGCATATTGGAACGAAATTGTGTTAGACTGCAATCAATACCTCGACACTTTTGTACATTTTGATTCTACGATGTTTAGAAAGACCCGTTTGTAAACTTATCGCAACGCCCTTTGCTGCACAGTGCAATATGTCCAACCACTACTTAGAACAGCCATAACTATACATCAGAAACGACTTAACAGACCGAATGATAACATTTTATGCTAACAAACTTTATAACTCGAAATCAGTTCGCTGTTCGCAACCAGCAGATCAACAGAATTCACAGATATCTCTTTAAAATGTCCATTACTACAGAGAGGTAGGAGGGCTTGCGACATCTCGCGTCAAACTATCACAGCTAAACAACAACAGAGACAACTCGAAAATCCACTCCGTATAGAAATATATCCATGTTGTAGAAAAATCGACAAGTTGAAAAACGTTGGAATAAATAATGCCGTGTAAACTTATTAAGCTAAACAAATTACCCAAAAACCGATACAATTGGAATAAATGATTAAAGTATAACCAGTATGTCCACCCTATGTACTAGATGACTACCCAACTAATCGGCCACCATAATATAAAATAGGCCGCTAATCATGCTTCTTGGTTACTTCAGCAGAAAATCCTTAATTACAACAGGCGAAAATCGAGAAAAAGAGAATCGATATGCTTGCTTAGAAATATAAGTCATTTAATAGTAATGAGATCTAAGTGGAAATTAAACAAACTAGTTGAAAAATTCACCACATATGGTCAGCTGTAAAACTGGGGCATGTCATGACCTATTTATCAAATGACTGGTACGGTTTTCGTCTTTTTGGCATACTCATGAATCGGTTGGCGAAATATGCTCAACATTCTCGACATGCCCGACTTGGCAATTGTCAGTAGGTGGTAGATGTGGTGTCAGTATTCTCGAAATGCCCGACTTGGCAATTGTCAGTAGGTGATAGATGTGGTGTCAGTATTCTCGACATGGCCGACTTGACAATTGTCAGTAGGTGATAGATGTGGTGTCAGTATCCTCGACATGGCCGACTTGGCAATTGTCAGTAGGTGGTAGATGCGGTGTTAGTCTTCACAATCTTGAGTGTCAGGTGTTGGCAGTGGTGTTACGAGGTTGGCGCAAGGTTGGCATAGGGATGTCAGCTGCTGCAGCAGGCATTTACGCGTTTCTGTCAGATGACGAATGTTGTTCCTCAGTTCTGTATTCGAACACTGGAATTTCTGGTATTCCTGTCAAAGCGATCACGTGGAATAATACTGTATATCAATGCGTTATCAAGACCTCCTTCCTTCCTTCCTTCCTTCCTTCCTTCCTTCCTTCCTTCCTTCCTTCCTTCCTTCCTTCCTTCCTTCCTTCCTTCCTTCCTTCCTTCCTTCCTTCCTTCCTTCCTTCCTTCCTTCCTTCCTTCCTTCCATCTTCGTTCCTTCCTTCCTTCCTTTCTAGCTTCCTTCCTACCTTCCTTCCTTGCTTCCTTCCTTGCTTCCTTCCTTGCTTCCTTCCTTCATTCATTCATTCATTCTTTCTTTCTTTCCTTCCATCTGCAGTAATCTGCTAAGCTCTTTCCCCTTTTATTGTTGCAATTATAACCTGTCTGTATTTGCATAATGCACCGAATGGCGCTGTTTCAATTTGACCAGCACTCTGGCTTTTTTAAAAGTGAGTAATTTGGCAATTTGCTGGCGCCTCGGCAATAACAGTTAAACGCCTACTGCGGATAAAGCAATTATGGTTATTTCTGGCAACGGCTTGACAAGTTTCGATAGGGTAGGCAAAAAAGTTAAGTACTCTATTTCTTTGCCTGTATAATTCAAATGCGTAGTTAGCCGGGGGTTTGCTGGGGGTCAGGACACTCTGACGTCACAACCATCACTCGAGGGTTGTCTACTTCCGATGAGATGTTTTGTATAAGATCTTTTCTATTAAATATATCGGCCCTTCTTACTGGAATAGACTGCCTCTGGATATTCGTAATCTGTCCAATTTAAGGATATTTAAGAAGCACGTGCGTGTTTATGTGAACACAATATATACTAATCAAAGTTAATTAATCTGTTTGTCATTATTTTTTTGTTCGATTGTTTGATTCTTGTAACTGGTAATTGATTACTCATTCACCATTATATCTTGTATCATATCATAGGTGTCTTCATTTAGGAGGATTTTAACCCTGCGGAGTTGCCGCTTGCTTCCTGTATTCGAGAATGTGTGTACTCTTATCATTAAGTTTGATTGTTGTTATTGGTGACAATAAAAATTGATTGATTGATTGATTGATATGACCCTTCTATCGATCAGTGACTTTTGAATGCACTGTCGAGGGATACAATTATCATACAATAACGAATCTTTTTGCTGCACTTAGTTCTATCGGTAACGCGTTTAGTCAATGATCATGCGGTTACGGGTTCGACTCCGTGTAACGACCCTGTGCAAGTCGTTTGCGCGCACCGTGCCTCTGTCACCTAGCAGTAGAATTTGGCACCGGCATAAGCTGGAAGTAAACGGCAAGTTCCGCAATGCGTTGACCCCGTGTCCAGGACCTTGGGATTCATCCAGTGCCGGCTCAAGGGCCTAAGAAATGAAGAAATGAGCGCCTGCCCTACGTCTCACTTGTGGGATATGGGATACTTTATATTTTCCGAAGCCCCGCCCCCGACCCCGATGGGGCAGCTTACAAGGATACTTTCCAGACTCGTTAGGGGTTTCTAGGTACTGGACCCACGAGGAAAAGCTATAGTCCATTTTCTTCTTCTTTCCCTTATCTATACCACAGATCCGATTCCAAAGACCACCCGTTGTAGCCGCCTGCCTGCCTGCCTGCCTGCCTGCCTGCCTGCCTGCCTGCCTGCCTGCCTGCCTGCCTGCCTGCCTGCCTGCCTGTCTGCCTGAACTTGGACCTTGACCTGGAACCGAACCCTTCTTGCCTATCAATTTTGTTTTCACTGAGCGCCTGTAAATAAGCTGCTTCCCACCACTTAGCTTTCGTTGGGCGTTGTAGAAATTCAGTTTACAATTACGATTACGACTGTGGCGCCGCGTAGTGTTTTGCTAATAAAGAAACGGGTGATCTGTTGCAAACTTACCAGAAGTGAGTTCGTCGCTCTCTCCTTCTTTCTCCTTCGGCAGTTGACGGCCGCCCTTCGGTTCTGCTCGCGTCGACGAACCAATCTTTCCATATCGGACGAGCCCCCAACTCCTTCTTCTTTTCCTCCGCCTCCTCCTCTTCTTTTTCCTACTCCTCCTCCGCTTCCGTGGCTGTTACACTGAAACAGACATTTTTTAAACTATAAATCTGTATAACGCCACTATGCGCGTACTGCTCTCAGCAGTAGGCCTATACTAAGAGATGAAAATTTTTGGTATACATAGGCTGTCACATTTTCAATGTCAATGCTAAGTCATTAGCTTGAAAGGTCCAAAAATGCGCTATATGAATGTCTAAAGCGTAGAAGCAGTTCTTTGTTTTGCTGACTAAAACTTTGAATTGTGCTACAATTACATTCGATTCCATTCCACGACGTAAGGTAACATTAAAGGTTACATTAGATAACATAGTTTAACATAACGACACGTTACATCAAAGCAAAACTATAGTAAGCTCGAGATTTCTACAGCGCCCAACGAAAGCTAAGTAGGGAGACCTGTTTATTCATCGGCGTTCAGTCAAAACAAAATCGATGGCAGGAAAGATTCGTTTCCAGGTCAAGATCCAAGAGTCAGGCAGGCAGGCAGGCAAGCAGATGGCTGTGGTGATGGTGTTTGGAATTGAATCGGAAAGTGAGATAAGGGGAAGAGGAAGAATCAGGATAGGATTTGTGCAAGAGGAGTGTCCACGCCGTGTGCCTTTTTATTGGCTTTACTGATAGTAAATTGAATTCGTTTTTACGACAATAATCTTAGTCACGCTTCACTCAAGCAGCAGTCATTTCTTGTGAAGTCAGCCAATCACAGCGGAGCAATCATTGCTTTCTGATCTGATTGTAACGTGACCCGATTTAGCCGAAGTAAACGAAGGGGTTTTCACATCGCAATACTTCAAAGCTTTTCGAAGATTGCCATTTGTTGCGATCCTCTTGAACACCTTTCCCAACCGATGCACCACAAACAATAGGCACGAACGCGGAAGTGACCATTCGTCACTCTCGATAAATATATAATCTAATGAGCATAGTAAAGTCTTTATGACGCATATATAACTGCGCTACTTCGAGTCAGAAGTCCGCAAATAAACTAAACCTAGTTCTATCTTCTATGAAGAGGGCTGTTGCGAAGACCAACAAAGACATAATAATTAACGCATCAAGTAGGCCCATATAGTAGGTCCCTCAGCTGTAAACCGACCAGCTATATATATACGGTGACGTTAAACTGGCATAAAGTGCGCACACTTACCGACGCTATCGAAATTAAAACCCCATTTCAAGCAGCTCGTTAAAACCCCAGTGGAAATACTCATTTAAAACCATATTGCAAGAAACTCATCGTAAATTTCAACGGCCAGTAGAGGGGTTATCTATGTTGCACGCAGTCAAGGTTTCTTGCGGACATCCTGAATCCAGATGGCGGGCAATTCCTTTGATGTTTCTTTGAAACGTCGGCATATCAAAGGGCAGTTAATTCGTCAAGTGACTCATTCGGAATTTTAAGCCCTACTCGTCTAGCGATGTAATTTCTAAGCCAACTTTGAGAAATAATTAATAATTAATTGACAATAAAGTAATATTTGTAATATTTATAATATAATAATATTTAAAATGTAATTATATTAATTTATTTAGTATTGTTTAATAAAGCTAAGAAAAACGGAAAAAAATTATTTGTCTGATATTTGTTTATTTATATTGTTCAGTCGTTCCTTCCTTCCTTCTTTCTTTCCTCTTTCATTCGTTCGTTCCTTCAATACTTCATTTATTATTTTATTTATTACTTCTATGGAAATATTTGAGTTTTAAGACAATGAGTTGTAAGCTAATTGAGTTAGTGTTCGAATAAGCTGGCCCTTAGCTGAGGGCTTTTGTTACTTCAGGGGTTTTGCAACTGCGAAGTTTCTGAAGATAATCGTGACAGTGATGGAACAGTAACAAAGTCATGGACTATAAGTAACAGTCATGTGATTTGAGTCAGACTCACAAGAACATTCCGAAAAGTGCTGTCTGTTTAGTGTCTACCTATTACCTATCTACTTCTGCATTTCGGTCTCCTTGGTTCCAGGCCGTAGCACTCTCCGGTCGGCTGCCCTTGGACTCCTGACTCTCCCTCGTATGCGCACTGCTACAGCTCAGTCTAGAAGCTTTGCCTATGTTGGACCTAATAGCTGGAATCGCCTTTCCCGAGA